>CM026261.1:33621867-33942950 GCA_014851425.1 Senna tora
ACGGACCATGTGCAGCTGTCCATTTTGTCGAAAGGTATAGATTTTAGTTTTGAAAGATGCACACTAGCTTATTTTTCCCTCCCTCTTGACTACTATGTTGGGTGGAGGAGCTGGGGATTATTAGGAACTACAACAAACCTGGTTCAGTCTTCACTAATGAGTTTAATCAGACAAAATAATTTGCATTCATATGAAAATATAGCAAAGGATTCCTTTCTAAGAGAGAAAAGAGAGGAAAAGAAACAATCTCAGGCAGACGTAAGCAAGGTGAGAATAGGACTCTTAGCGCAACCCACAATGAAAAGAAAGCAAGTTAGGTACCTGAGAAGCAAATGAGTTGAAAAGTAACACAGATGAACAGAGGAGATGGAAGGAGGATACGAAATGCTACTGCTCCTTCTCGCCAAGCCGGGAGTGAGAATTGAAGCTGAGAGGACTTCTTTGGTGTCGGGTAGGCTCTCTTCTCCTAGCTGGGAGTGTGAATCTGAGAACCTACTGCAAATTGAAGCTGGGAGTGTGAATAACCTACTGCGAATCGAAGCTGGGAAGGCGAGGTTGAGTGCGAATCGAAGCTGGGAGTCGATGGAGTTAGGTCGAGTGCGAATCGAAGTGAGGTTGAGTCGATGGAGTCTATGGACATTGGCCTTAAGGCAATCGAGTGAGAGAAGAAGAGAGCCTATCGAGTGAGAGAGCAAAAGGTTGTGAGGTTAAGTCAATGGATTTTGGACTTAGAAATAAATTTTTTCCGAGCCAAAATTTCATTTGGCACCGTAATTTTTTTTTTATGATAGACTAATTTTTTTTCAATTCAGTCACTAAAATTATTTTCTTATAAACAAATTATTTTTTTTAGTTAAGTATATTTGTGAATGCAAATTGATCGATTATTAACTATTTAGTGACTGATAATTTGTAACTGACATTCCAGTCACTAATTTTAAGAGTTCTAAGAATTTAGTGACTGATTTTTATTTCAGTCGGAAATCAGTCACTATTTGATGATTTTAGTGACTGGTTTTATGTCGGTCACAAATGACAGTCACTAATTGCAATTTTTCTAGTAGTGATTTGGGGTCCGTTTGGTGCGACTGAAACCTACCTCAGTAAAATAAAGTGGCACGCATTCTTATGAAAAAAATATATTTGGTATAATTTTAACCATTGTAAACAACTTTACAATGTAAACCGATTTTGTAGTCAAAGCCTAAAAAATTTTCCATCAAAAATCAAATGTAATCTAACTTGCCTTCAATAATCAGAAGTGAAAAGACCAAAATGTCCCTGGTATTGTTTTTCATTGTCAGCCCTAACTCTCGTCTGCCTCTTCTCTCTTTTCCTGCCTTGCATCTCCTCTATGCTCTCCTCACTTCTCACCATCACTCATTTGTAATCCTCGTCATCATCGCTGTCGAGATCTATCATAGTTGTCATCGAGATCCGTCATCGTCGCGTCAAGATCCATCATCGTTGTCGTCGAGATCTGTCATCATCACCGTCAAGATCCTTCACCGTTGTCATCGAGATCCATCACCGTCGCCGTCGAGATCCATCATCGTTATCATAAAACTCCGTCATTGTCACCGTCGAGATCTATCATCGTTGTCATCGAGATCCTTCATCGTCGCCGTCAAGATCCATCATCGTTGTTGTCGAGATCTGTCATCATCGCCGTCAAGATTCGTCACTGTTGTCATCGAGATCCGTCATCGTCACAGTCGAGATCCATCATTGTTGTTGTCGAAATTCATCATTGTCGCCGTCGAGATCCGTCACCATCACCATCGAGGTCGTCGAACATGGCAGAAGTGGTCTAGAAGCTCGAACAAGCTATGGGTAAGATCGTTGGACATGGTGTGAGTTTCTCAGCTCAATTTTGACCCCATATCCTCTGTCGTTGCCGCCGTCACACCGCCGTCGTGCTGCTCATTCTTGATCTGGAATGTGAGAAGCAAGTAGAATGGGTGATGGTCTGGTGGAGATAGATTTGGGATGAGAGATGCAACAGGGTGGAGAGAAATTTGGGATTTTATTAATTAGATATATTTTTATTATTGTAATATAATATAATATAATATAATATTAATAAGGGGTATTTTGATTATTTCTCAAATTTTACATTACAAACTTTACATTAATTGTTTTTACATACCAAACCTAGTTTTTATTTTTAACATAACATTCATTCCCTTCCAATTCCCTCCCTTTACTTTACATTACAAAAAATTATACCAAACTGGCCCTTGGTAATTCTTGAATTATACTGATCAAATTTATCTCCAAGATTACCAAAAAAAAGAAAAGAAAAAAACCTATACAAATATTGGAAACCCATAGCCGCATTCATCGACAAGAATCATTTGGAGGAAACAAAAAAATTTTAATCAAATCAATGGTGCACCAAATATTTTTAGAAAAGTATATAAGCCTCTATAAATATTTGGTGCATCATTGTTTGACCAAAATTGGTCTCCAATCTAGAATGAAGGCAAGGAAGAAATAATTTATATTATGGTTTATCAAGTGACAATGCTATGTATATATAGCTTATAAGCGATGAGAGGGGCGGAGGGAATTTTCAAATTTTAAAAAATTTAAGCGGGATTTTGAACCGCCTAATATTTAAAATTTAAATATAGTAGGTTAATTTTCATATTGTAGACTAGGGTATTAAAATAATGACAATTTCCAAGTTTGACAATAGAGGAGAGAGAAAGAATAGGCTTTAAATGCGTACTTTAGTCATCTAGCATAGGAGTTAGGATTATTTTGAAAATTAAAATTAAAATTAAGAAAAAAAACCTATGCGTGATTTTGAATTTTGATATGTCCAGTATTCAAATGTTGTAGAGGTTTTCAAAATGCTTCATAATGACAATGTTAATTGATATTTTGAATTTGAAAATATCAATTATAAGTCTGATCCTCCTGATTAAATACATTTTATCATTATGCACATATATTTTATAATTTTAATTTTACCTAAATACATTAATAGCAAATATTAAGAATATTTACTAAACCTGATTTCTTTATTTTTTTTAGTATTTTAAGATTGGTAAGTGTTCAATAATTTAGATTTGGCATTAAAATTGTATAATTACCAAACCAGCATAGAAAAAAAAGATCAATTGCAATAAATAAAATACATGCATAACTCATATATATATATATATATATATATATATATATATATATATATATATATAACATTAGTTTAATACGTTGTAAGAGATTAGTCCCTTTCACCAAATTCGACATCTATTGATCATACGCATGTGTATGTTAATGTGTCGAACAATATTGAAAAATATTTAAATGAGATTTTTTTTTCTTATTTTGTACAAGATTTCTAACTTTAATTTGTGTGATTCTATACAATAATATGAAAAAGAAACTAGCTTAAAAAATAATAATAAAAAAACCTGTACCATTTTTTTTTCAATGCACCTTGACCTAAGGAAATGATTTTCAAGAACTCCAATTTTATATAGTTTTTGCGTAAAAAAATGACTAAATGAAGTAATTTGTCTAATTTTATATAGTAGTAATATTATTATGTCATAAAAGCTATATTTCTTTATAATAATTAAAATTATATAAATTATTTGTTTTTTAATAGGATATAAATTATTTGTTTACAATATATATATATATATATATATATATATATATATATATATCAAATTAAATGAGTAAACTAATGACTAATTTGTAAGAACTAAATTCATATATATCCTAACGGACGGGTTTTGGTGCCCTCTCTTTAATAAAGTGAAAGCATTTTGTGGTTAGCTGTTTATTCTTAAGTTAAAGACTCGTGAAGAATGGATTAATCACTATTGTCAACAGTGAATACTCTGATTTAGTCCAATGAAATTGAACTTTTTATTTGGCACCTGATTCATTTTAGACTACAAAAAAGGTCGAAAGTTATTTAAATGTTCAACAACCATCTATACCTTCCTAGAGTTAGAGAGCCTCATGTCATCACAGGTTTAAGTTGGTCTTTTAAATTGGTCAAAAAAGATTCCCTCCTCCCAAAACCATTACAAGCCACAAATAATGGGATAGATAGATGCCTCAATAAAATCAATTATGGAAAAAGCATATATAATTCAAAATTTTTGTTTGGCCTTCGTATATAATTCAAAATTTACTTCGATCACGTCTTCATTCATATCTTCAAAATATTTAATTTGATAATCAAAAGACTAAGTGTACAATTATTTTTTTTAGTGAGAAGATAATTTGCTTCAAGAATTAAGGGTGAATGGCGATTGTGATATCGAGTGCGAGAGAAGGAGGCCTTTCGAAGGAGGAAACAAATCAAATGGAGAGGAGTAGCAAGAAGGTTAAGATGCAGGGAACGAGTGAGAACAATACTGTCATGACGTCGGCTGAGGAGAATTCTGATGTGCAGAGAGTGGATGAGGGTCAAGTCACTAAGGCTGGCTTCGTATCCTTTAGAGACAAGCTCGCCGAAAATATACCGGATCAGGACGCGCCTATGTCTCCCACGATCTGGGAAGACGGTTAGGATGAATCAAGTGATTCAGATGCTAGTGAGTGAAGAGGAGGAGGATAATGATACCCTGTTTGATCCTAGCCCTAAGTTGAGTTTTACTCAGGAGGAACTGGATGAGTGGTGCCGCCCATGGAAACTGACTCTTATTGTGCACCTTATGGGGAGATCGGTTAGGGTCACCTTGATGAAGAACAGACTCGAGAAGCTATGGCAAAGGGATGGGGAGGTCTCGATCATTGATCTTGAACAGGGATTCTATGCAGTGTCATTTACGAATCAAAATGATTTTTTGTATGCGTATGAAGGGGGCCCATGGATGGTAGCAGATCAATATTTTGTGGTTCAACGCTGGAGGCCGAACTTCAACCCTAAGGACGTCAATGAAGTGACTCGAATTACGGCTTGGGAACGGATTCCTAGTCTTCCTCTGGAATACTATAATGTTCGGTGCTTATGTAGAATTGGTGGCTCGATTGGCAAGACTATTAAGGTGGACCCGACAACTTATCTCACTAGTCGAGGTAAGTTTGCGCACATCTGTGTGGAAATAAACTTAAAGAAACATATTGTCCCTCAGGTTGAAGTCAGGGGCGAAATTATGTAGCTGAGTACGAAGGTTTGCATATGACTTGCTTCCATTGTGGGAGATATGGGCATACAAAAGACGATTGTAGCGAGAAAAAAAGATTCGAAACAGAACGAAGGTTAATCTCCAGTGGACCTGAATTGTACTCCTACAGCAGAGGAACAAGGGAACGGTGAGGCGGCGGTGTTGGAAGAACATGGGGGTGGCGAAATTGGTAAGCTCGAAATTTTTGGAAGGTGGATGACAGTAACCAGGACTAATAGGAGAAAGAATCAGGTTTTTAAAAGACAAGATTTTGGTGGCAATCAGTTGAAAGTCAAACATGGTAAGGAGGGAAAGACCTTGACTAATGCCAATCATAGCTCAAGGTTTGGGATTCTACAGAATATTGGTGAAGATTCGGAGCATGTAACGTCACTTGGTAATAATGAGGTTTTCCTAGTTGGGTGGACCACAGACCCCACCGAACCCTTGGTGAGTAAAAGTATTGATGGATGTCGTGCAGACGAAGATTGAGGAGTCCATTGGGGCTCCGGTTTGATGGGGTTCAAACTATTTGCAAGGGATCTCAATTAGTTCATTTTCGCTTTGTTGAAGGCAGTAACTCGTGGTTATTGACAGTGGTGTATGGGAGTCCTAACCCTTGCCTCAGACGCGACTTATGGCATCTTAACAATATTGGTGAGATTGTCCAAGAACCTTGGTGTGTGGTGGGAGATTTTAATGCTTTCCTTTTTCAGGAGGAGAAATTTGGGGGGTAGTGCTAATGGTAGCCGCCCGGACTCTTTTTCTTGGATATGGCTGAAAGGAATTTCTCGATTGATTTTGGTTTTTCTGGTCTAGGATTCACTTGGAATAGAGGTAGTGTTGCGATTAGACTTGACAGAGCTCTGGCTAATGCTAAGTGGAGGAAACTGTTTCCTGAAGCCTCAGTGTTACATGTCCCTTGTTACAAATCGGATCACTTTCCCTTACTGCTCCGCACTCGCGATAATGTGCTTACTTCTAATAGGAAGAATAGGCCTTTTTGTTTTATGGCCTCTTGGCTTTTACATGATGAGTTTCCTAACTTAGTCAAAGATTCGTGGTCCTCTGACTGGCATTTGGCTTTATCTAATTTTCATGAGAAAGTTGATAGGTGAAATAGAGATGTTTTTGGTAATATTTTCAAGAAGAAGAATCGTATTCTTGCTCGTTTGGAAGAGATTCAGAGGATTCTTGCCATGGGTCCCAATATGTATTTATCTAACTTGCAAAATGAGCTTTCGCTGGATTATGAGAACATTCTCACACAAGAAGACTTATTATGTGTAACTGTCATTTTTGGTTCAGACAATTGTAGTTTGTAATTAAGGACTGCAAGGGGTCTTAGCCTTGGGGGACTTGTCCTTAGGTGATGCACAAAGGTGCCTACGTACCCTTCGGAAGGGATAAAAGTCCACGTAGTTCGTGATGGTGACGTCTGTAGGAGCCGTTAGGCAAGGTAGTTACCTGTGCTGGGCCGTGTGCGGCTAAGACATTCCTAAAGTAGTCCGGGCGGGCGAGCCGCTCTTAGGAGGTTGCCTTAGTGTCGGAGAGCTCGGGTCTCTATAGGCTGCTAGAAGCCCTATAGGTGATACACTCTGGGATGGAGGTGAGCTTGCCGGTGGCCGGTTCAGACGGAGTCTACGGCGGAGCTCAGAATGCGTGGTGGATAGGTATAAGGTGTCTAAGGGTTCTCAGGTCATTGAGAATGTTTAGGGTGTCTTAGGTCCGGTGTTGTAATCCTTCAAGTTTTCTGTAGTGCCCCGGGTGAGGGTTTATTTATACTGAGTGTGGGGAGGTCGTGCTCGACCCACGATCTCATGGGGTGTGGGTCGCCCCACGATGCTTAGGGAGTTTCCACGTTTGGTTAAGTAGGCATTCCATGAGGTGACGTGGGCAAAGGCCACGTAAGTAGCAGGTGAGTGGTGTTACGTGCCGCTAGCATGTGCTGCTGCTAGGTTTCTAGAAGTTTAATGCCATGTGTCCCGAGGTGGAATATTCCGTAGTTACATAAGTCCCCCAAGTCTACGGGTGTCGGACGTCCGTGGATCTATGTTCTCTTGCCTGTAAGCTACTTAGGAATTTTCATTACCTCTAATCGTGGAAGGGCTCGTCCGCGTGAAGCTATAGTTATTTTGTGTTGATCGTCCGACTTGCGAAATAGTGTCCCTCGCTTTGTTCTGTGGAAGTGGAGAGGTTTGGAAGGTGACACGCGTCTTGTTTTGCATGGATGGTTGCTTGACTTCCTCAGCATGTTTTCGGGCCGTCCTTGTAGAATGTACGCGACTTATTGAGGAGGAGGAGTCATTGCTCAGAGGAGAATTCCCGGGATACCCTTTGCGGGTACACAAAAGAAATCCAAAGATCAGGGGCCGTTTGGTCATTTCGGGATGCTCTCCTCTGGTCGAGCTCGTCCACGGTTGGTGACTGGGCCAGGAATTTTGCTGAGAGTTGTCTGCTGGAGGAGCGGACTGCTGCAGGTGCCACGCGTCGGGGATTTGATGGATGCTACTGTCGTCGGATGTTCTGCTGCCGTTTCTCCTTCATTAAATGCGAGTTCATTTCCGAGGGTAGCCATCATTAGATGGGTAGAGGGTTTTCTGAAAAGACCCCTCGGTGTCATCGGGTGACTTTTGGGTTTTTGAGGGTCTTTCGGTCTTTGTACCCTTATCGCCCTGGCTATGAATCCGAACCGTTCTTCTCCTCCACGTGTTCGATCGGAGTGGGCGATTGGAGACTAAGTTGGTTGTAGAAGATAATTATTTTTATCCATTGCGTGATACGAAGGGGTTGAGATTTTGAATCGTCGCGCCTCTGGGTATCCTATAAGTATCCAGCGTTTGAAAGTTCATGTTTTTGCGTCTTCACCTTTGTTTGCCTTTCTACCTTCTTGCTTTGATTGCTCTGCTTCTCACCCCTATTTTGTTTTCTGCCTTCTGTCCTCCGCCGGGATTCTTGCACTTTCAAACGCCATACTCGTGATGATAGCTTTTACCCCTTCGATTTTACTGACTTAGAGGATCTCTTTTCTTCTTCTCCTCCTCCTCCTCCTCTTAGTTGTACTCGTGATGTTGGTTGGAGTAGGGGAAGAGATCTGGCCAGCAGAGTCTTTCTCCAGAGGCGGTGTTGGATGCTCCTGTCGTGGTGCCTACCGGAGGTGAGAAGGAAGGTCGGTTTCCCGTACCGCCGTCTTCTGATAAAGATCGGCGGCAAGAAGGTCTTCAAGGGGAGAAGAGGAAAAAGGACGGAAGAGGCAGCGTGAGCGGACCCCGGGAGGGGAAGGGAAAAGAGCTTCTACAGCGGAGTTTCCCAAGGGCAGAGAAGGAGGGATTAAGAAACGGCCCTCCTGTGCGGAGTCGCAGTTGTCCTCGCAGACGAGACGGCGTAGTTCTGACCAGGGGGTTTCCAGGTGGAGGCTTCGGCGGGAGGCGCTGTTCCGACCTCTGTTCCCACTTCCGCTCCTGTTTGTCAGTCGCCCATGAGGGTGATTCTATCAACTCGTCATCCCGTCCTTAGCCCCGTTGATGGGATCGATCAGCCTACTGCTAAGAGGGCCAGGGGGCGGTTGAGGAGCCTGCTGGAGATTCTGACGAGGCGCGGGTTC
This sequence comes from Senna tora, assembly GCA_014851425.1. Taxonomy (NCBI): domain Eukaryota; kingdom Viridiplantae; phylum Streptophyta; class Magnoliopsida; order Fabales; family Fabaceae; genus Senna; species Senna tora. Next base: position 33,630,607 of record CM026261.1, read on the forward strand.
CGGCGGGCGAGCCCGTGGCTGAGATTTCAACTAGAGTTGCGGAGTCTGGTGACGTGGCCGTGGAGGCCGGAGCCCTCTCAGATAGAGGGAATGTAGTGGTGAGTCAAGCGGCTGCCACAAAGAATATTGTCTCGGGGTCGAGCGTCGGCCCTTCTGAACCCGTTGGGCCTCCGGAGGAGGGACTTGCCTTCAAACTGGTGGCCCTGGGTAGTCGCTTCCCCGTGGAGATGGAGGAGAGGGAGGCCAGGGGGCTGGACACTTCTCCTCTAAATCTCGTTGTTCGAGGCTTCAGCCGAGTTGCTGAGGCGCTAGCTGACTTCCACCAAGCTAGCCTTGAGTGGGAGAAACGTCTGGTGAGCTCCCTTATTATGGTGTTCCGCCATTTTGGGTTATCCTTTGTGTTTCTGATTTTGCCTCTTTGCAGGGGGAGATCCGTCTTGACCGGGACCAGTTTGCCGGTGTTGCGGCTTTCAAGAGCCAGGCTTTGGAGGTTTCCCAAAAGAGACTGGCGGAAATGCGGTGGCAGGTATCCGCAAAGAAATTGGAGTGTGAGGATCAAGGACGTGATATTAAGTCCTTGACTCATGAGGCGACCCGTCTTAGGGCTGAGGTTTGAACATCCTTCCGAGGTTATGCTTCTTCGCTCGGAATTGGAGAAGACTCGCAGGGAGCTGGCCGCCCGTTGGGATGACACTGAGAGGGGTCGGCATGAGCTGCAATCTCTCTGGGAGGCTTTGCGGGGTGCGGAGGCTCGTGCTTCCAAGAACCTTTCCGATTGGCTGGCGGCTGAGGAAAGGGTTGCCGACATTGCTGATCTCCAGGGTGAGTTGTTGGCGCAAAGGATGTATGGCATACTTCTGGCTGTCGAGCAACTCGAGCGTCTCCGCGGGGAGAGGTTTTCGATGGGCCTTGGAGGCCCTTAGCGTTTCTTGGGGCGGTCGGCCCGTTGTCCTTTGGTAGGACTTGCGCGAGTACTTTGCGAATCTGAAGCCTTGTCTCTTGTCGAAAGGGAATACTTCAATAATAATAGACAAAATGGTTTCATTCATGCAGCCTCAGTCGGGCTAACCTTAGTCAGGCTGAAGTGAATCCTAAATTGGAAATAAAGAGACATACGTGACTTGACTTAAAGGTAGTGTGAGAGCGCAAAGTGTGTTCAGAGTCTAGGCGGTGGTTTGGTCTGGGCGGGCGGACTCCAACTTCTTACCTCCTGACTCTTTACCCTCTGGGGGTTCCTCGCGTGTTTCGCGGGGACCATGGCGGGCAACCTTGACGGTCTTGGTTAGGCTCGCTGCGTAACTTGATCGCACCAATTTCTGGTTCGCTATGATTTCTCCAACTCCGTGGGGTGTTGGGAACTTCATTGTGAGCTGTGCGGTGGACACTACAGCCCTGAGCTTGTTTAGGGACGGTCGCCCTAAGATAGTATTGTATGCTGATGGTGTTGAGACAATGATGAAGTCCAAATCGAGGCTCGCGACCTTTGGTAGGGTGCCCATGGTTATTCGGGTGGTGATTATTCCTTCTACCGGAACTTGGGCTCTTGAGAACCCTATGAGTGTGCTGGGAAATGGCCTTATGTTGGTCTCGTTCAGTTTGAGTTTCCTGAAAGTGTCGAAGTAGAGGACGTCTGCCGAGGATCCTTGATCGAAAAGACTCTCTAGACTTCGTAATTGGCGATTATGGCCGTTACCACCTTGGGGTCGTCGTGGACTGGTCCCTCTAGGTTGGTGAGATCGAATGTGATGGGATCTCCTTTGGGCTCGCTCCTCTTCTTGAGCTTTGGGACGTAGTCGAGGGCGAGTATAAAGCGTTCCAATCTTTTCTTATTTTGTGGCGACGAGGAAGTTCCTCTCTACAGGCCGCCTGCAATGAAGTTGATGACCCCACGAGTAGGTGTCTGATCGTTGGCCTCTCGTGGATGTTCTACGTTAACTCTGCTTTGCTCCTTGATGTATCTGTCGAGCTGTCCCTTGCGAATTAGGTCTTCGATCTGATCCTTTAGGTGGATGCAATCTTTAGTTTCGTTCCCGTAATCCTTATGGAATTGGCAGTATTTGGACTTGTCTACTGGTTTCCCCGTGTTTCGCCTCTTGACCTGAGGGGGGAAGCTGAGCATGTCCAAGTGATAGATCTCTTCCAATAGCCCAACATGGGATGTGTTGAGAGGAGTATAGCTCGTGAACCGCCCCCTAGGGGGTGTTCGTGGTCGAGGAGGTGACCTATTCCTGTAGTTTTTCTCCTTGTGAGCTTGACTTTCTATTGCCGTTTTTTCTTTCTTTTTTTCTGCTCGTTCCATGTCGGCCCTACTTATCAGGAATTTCCCCATGTTGCCTTTGGAGATTTGCGAATTCTCCTCTTGGATGAACCATTCTGTGCGGTCCATCAGCTCCTGTAAGGTGGAGACAGGGCATCTGTTGAGTTCCCCGTAGAACTACAAACATCGAAGACCTTGTTTTATGACGAAGATGGCGACAGCGTCCTGGAGGCCTCGGACTTGGAGCGAGAGTTTGGTAAAACGGGCCAGAAAAGGCTTGTAGGGTTTCTCTTTTCTCTTGGTGGAAATCGATGAAGGAATCTTCATTCTTTTGGTATTCCTTGCTGCTGGCGAACTGCATAAGGAAGTTTTGCGCCAACTGTTTCAAGCTGTGGATCGAATTGGTGTGCAAAACCGATCCAACCGATCCGATCCAAACCAAACCGACCAAAACCGATTACATAAATGGATGGATTGGTTTTTTTTCTTGACAACCGATTTGGTTCGGTTCGGTTGATGAATGAGGTCCAATCCCAACCGAACCAACCGATTACAATTTTTAAAAAATATTAAAAATAATTTATGATGTTGGTTTTTATGATTTTATGATGGTTGATTGTAATTTTAAGTTTGTAATGTTGGAATATTATACTAATAGCTTTAGTTTTGTTGGTTTTGATGGTTAGGAATAGCTATTTTTTATTTTTTAGGGTTTAAATTAAAGAAAAAAGATAATAATTTTTTTTATTTTGTCAAAAACCCGATCAAACCGAACCGAACAAAACCGACTAATCGGTTTGGTTCGGTTCGGTTGATGCTCAAAGAGCGGATTGGATGATTTTTTAGTCATCGAATTGGATTGGTTCGGCTATCTAAATCGTCCAAACCGAACCAATCCGCAAGTTTGCTCACCCCTAGCGAAAACCATCTCAGAGCGGCCTCTTTCAGGGTTGACGAGAAGACTCGGCACTGTTGGCCGTCCGTCATACCTAATATCGACATAGCCGAGTTGAAGGTGTTCAGGTGATCCCGTGGATCAGTTTCCCCGCCGTAAGGTTTTATGTGGAAAGGTATCTTGAAGCCCATGGGTATGTGCTCGTTCATGAATTGTTAGGTAAAAGGATGTCTCCCCTTTCCCTGGAAGTCGAAACCGGGCCACTGGTAAGCATTTGCACCGCAAGTAGCGTATAGGTTGTAGGCTCCTACCCATGGCATGTGGAGGTAAGATCCCAGAGGGTAGTTTGGGACTGGCAGTCGCGGATAGCTCGTAGCAGGTCGCGCTGCTTGTCCGGCGATCATTGCTAGTCCAGGTGGGATCACCGCTGGGGGCGCTGGTGCTGTTAGCGACAGTCGCGCGAATTCCATTGGTAAGGTCCCGAATTGTATTGCGGGCAGGTTGGTAGGGTCGCCGGAGGTCCCTGCCGTCGCGCCGTGTGGCACTAGCGGTAGTTGGGCGCCTGCATTCACTGGGGCGAGGTTCCTGTTCTCTTCCCCCTGTTGTTGGCGTAGGGCCGCCATTTCTGCCTCAAGACGGGCGAGCTCTGCATCCTGCGGGTTCCTTGGCTCCGCTATTTCTTGATTACCGGTTGTGGGGCAAGGAACTTGCGGCATGCCATAAGGGTGTTGAGGACAGGTATGATTTCAATATGCTTAGTTCGTGAGTGTTGTATGGGATTCTTCGAAAGATTAATTGCACTGGTGTTATCACACCTAATAGGTACATGATCAAGATGAAGGTTATAATCCTTTTCCATTATCACTTCTTATGCTTGTGATAACTTCTCCTTTCTCATTTTGAATCTGATTACAAAAAGATTTAAAATTTTCAAAACAGTCACTTTTTGTAACCAAGAACAAAACCCAGGTAAATCTTGAGTAATAATTTACTATTACCATACCATAGTACTTACCACCCATGCTTCGGGTTCTTAAGGGACCAAACAGGTCCATTTGAAGGAGTTGTACGGGTTTTTCAGTAGACACATACTCCTTTGTTTTGAAGGAGCCTCGTGTTTGCTTTCCTAATTGGCAAGCTTCACAAATATGATCCTTTACATACCTTAGGCTGGGTAGACCATTTACCAAGGCCTCCTTAGAATGCTTGGTTAATTAAACGTCTTATGCTAGCATGTCTTAGCCTCTTGTGCCAAAGCCAGCTCTCATCAATAGTAGAAGCTAAACACTTATGAGAAGGAAAAGGTAAGTCATCAAGAATATAAACATTATTATGTCTTTCTCCTTCTATTAGGATTCCATCACTGCCCTTTTCATGAATCATGCATTTTGAGAACTGAAAAGTTACCTTGTGACCATTATCACAAAACTGGCTAATGCTTATTAGGTTATGTTTTAAGGCATCAACCAAATACACATTATCGATTGATAGAGTAGAATTAACCGCTATCTTACCATAGCCAATAATTCTTCCTTTATTATTATCATCAAAGGTCACTGTTCCCATCCTCTTGAAAGTAAGGGATAAGAACTTTGATGAATCACTAGTCATGTGTCGGGAGCAACCTGAGTCAAGATTCCAGTGCTCCTTCTTCATTCTGGCTTTGAGGCACACCTGTTACATGGTTAATGAGTTTAGGTACCCAATGGCTGTTGGGTCCTAAAGTGGTTAGTCAAATAGTTTCTTGTTACATTTACAAATCCTTTAGGCACCTAGACTTGTTTGATTATTCCCCTTTTGTTTTTACAGGTTCCTGCTTTATGACCTTTTTGTTTGCAAATATAGCATACCCTAGTGTTTTTGGGTTGAGGTTCCTGTTTAACAAAGAATTTTCCATATGGTTTTTCAAAGCTTCCTCCATCATAGCCTAATCCTGTTTTATCAAGAAAACACTTTCCAGATCCTAGCAATTTATCTATGTTTTCTTGCCCTTTAACAAATTCTGCTAGATCTGTATTCAGACTATCAACTCTTTCTTTTAATTCCTTATTACTTCCTAATAGCTCCTCTAATTTCTTATTTTTAGCTAGATCTTTACTTAGACTTTCGAGTTCTTTATTTTTGCCCAATAATTCCTCAATTGATTGTTCTAACTTTTTCAACTTATCCTCGAGATCATCTATTTCCTTTTGATAGGTGACTTCTTCTAGCCTCTCTGATGACTCTTCCATTTCTTCTATTTTTTCTTTTAAATAATCTCTTTCTTCTTTCAACTCATCACATGTTTTTATCAGCTGCCTATGTGTTTTTTGTATATCACTATATTTTTTTGGTACTCTCCTAGCATCTTCCATAGCTATCTCAAAAGCATCAGCCAATTCATCATAAGTAAAATGTTCATTATTTACCTCATTGTCCGAGTCTAAATCAGTGTCTGCCATTAAGCACAGATCGGCAGCTTCCTCTTTGTCACTGTCTGAGCCGAAGTAATTGTCACTCCATGAGGAATTTCCCATGTCTTTCTTTTTGTCACTCTTACTAAGTTGAAGGCAGTTAGGTCTGATCTGACTAGACTTCTTGCATTTGAAGCGGGTTACTTCTTCTTTTTGGTTGCTCTTTCTGGAGGTTGATTCTTTTCTTCTGTCATCAAATCTCCTTTTATATATCATGTACATCCTTTTAGCAAGCAGAGCAAACTCATCTTCATCATCAGTGATAGGATCTTCATTGGTAACCTTTAGGGTACTGCTTTTTCTTTCTTGCTGCTGGGTTGATGTCGTAGATAGCTCCCTTCCCAAGCAATCAGATTTTCTCTTAGCTCATCGAAGGACATGGTTTCTGCTTTTCCACTTTCAGATAGAGCAGCTACCTTTGCATCCCATGGTTCAGACAGAGACCGAAGGATTTTCTATTCACATCTTCTGTATCCAACTTCCTTCCAAGAGCTGCTAGACCATTGAGGATTTTTCCAATTTTTTCAAGAGCTTCCTCAATATGTTCATCTGGCTGCATTCGAAAGTTTTCATATTCTCTCATCAGCTTGTCAATACGGGCCTTTTTTACACCTGAGGTTCCTTCATAGGTTAGCTCCATTTTCTCCCAAATTTCCTTGGTTGTTTCACATGCAGAGAGCTTATTGTATTCCACTTTCTTTACTGCACAAAAAAGAAAAGTTTTAGCTCTACAATTACGCTCAGCTATAACAATATCATCATCTGTCCATTCATCCTCTGTCTTAGGGACAGTCTTTTCATTAACCACTTTGGTTATAGCAACTGGTCCATTTTCAATAATTTTCCAAATCTTCATATTTGTTCCTTGGATCCAATTTTTCATTCTATTCTTCCAGTAGCTATAATTTTTTCCTTCAAAGAATAGAGGTCTTTGGGTGGATTGACCTTCGAAAAATGTGGCCATCTTGGTTAGTGGATATCTCTAAGGTGGTTAAACCTAAAAGCACAGAGACCTCCTCTGATACCAATCGAAAGAACCAAGAAGGGGGGTTGAATTGGTTAATCTATGAAAAATATTGATTTTAAAAATTTAGGCTACTGAAACTTTGGTTAATTGATGATATGCTAAGTTTTTCAAATAAGGCTACTTTTACAAAAAGTTTAGTTCTAATTAATTTGAAAAACAATATAAGTTAATGTTAAATGCAGTAAAGAAACAAAGAACACAAGCAATTATTATAGTGAGAGGTTCGGATCAAATATCCTATGTCCTCTCACTCCCTCTTACTAAACGAGTAGGAGGAGTTACTTAACTAGCTTGGGAAATATGATTAAAACCAGACAACCTTCAAAACACCAAGGGATCAGCCACAATGAATTTTACTACCTAACCCAGGTAACCCTTAAAGACAGGATCATCCACTAGGGCTTTTAGCACCTAACACAGGCAACCTCAGCCGAAGGATCAGCACAAGTGCAATCACTCCGTGAATTAGAACCAAATCCCAAAACTAAAATCTGACCTGTAGCCCACTGATCAATTAGTCTCCCTGTCCTAGGTTCCTACCCGGACTCTAGACAGAAATGGAAGAGATTAAGAAGTGAAATAAAAAGGGTTGTAGACTCCAACTTCTCACTAAGAGACAAATAATTTCAAATGAATGCTTGAAGGCTGAATCACACACTCTTGAAATAGTAAGGCTTGTAGATCAATCTCTTTAAGTGCAAATGTCCCCTGATCAATCATATACATGAAGAGAAATTATATTCAATTTTCATTATTGTAACTACGGAATATTTCCCCTAGGGACACGTGGCATTGGGCTTCCAGAAGCTCTGCAGTAGCTTGCGCCAGTGACACGTGGCACCACTCATCTATCCCTTACGTGGTCGGCACCTACGTTTCTCCCTCTAGGCTCCCGTCCAAGGGACGTGGGAAACCTCTAAGCATCGTGGGACGACCCACATCGAGCAGGAACATGGGTCGACCATGTCATCCCCCACACTTGATATAAAAGGCCCTCACTTGGGGGACTCGAGGACATCAGAATAAGACGCAAGCAACACAAACTCAGATTGCACTAGAGCTAGACCTAGCTTTCCTTAGGCTATACACCTCTTAGTTAACTAAAGAGCTCAACCTACGGCAACACTAAGCTCCGCCGTTAGCAGATGTATCTCCGACCCAAAGACCACCACCAGTAAGAGCTCCAGTAGCTCCTAGAGACCTTTGCTCTGTCATAATTTAAGGAAACCTCCTATGATTGGATCGCCTGCCCGGGGTACCTTACACACATCTTAGCCGCACACGGTCCGACACAGGTAATCACGTTGCCTAACGGCTCCTACAGACATCACCATGACTAACTATGTGGACTTTGATCCCTTCCCAAGGGTACATAGGCACCTAGGTTCCTACCTAAGGACACGTCCCCCAAGGTTACGACCCCTTACGATCCTTATTTACAAATTAGAATTGCCTGAACCATAAATGACAGTTACAATTATTATATAAAGCTAGAGAGTAATAAAAGGTATATATATTTTAACTTATAAATTAAAAACATATATATAAGAAATGGATTAGTAATTGGCTTGGGAAGAAACACAGACCCAAAGATGATAACATGAATATCATGATGAACACAAGATATAGAGTTTTGGAAGAAGTCATTTTAAAGCTTTAACTTTAATTTTGTAAATTAATAATTACTTGATGCTCCATATTTGCTAATTGGTGGGATATTTATAGGGTGTTCAGACCACAAAAAACAAAAAGTAACTAATTTAACATCAAATGTTAAGTATAGTTGGATTTCAATTCTACCAATCAAAGCAAATTTATGGCAGGAATTTAATTAACTCAACATAAGAAATATTATGTTTGAATTAATTGGAATTATACCAATGGGGATTGGATCTAGTAGAAGGAACTAGTCCTTCACAACGTGATGAACTCGGGTTCGAATTGTCGGTGCAAGAGTTGCCTAGATTTAATGTCTGATAATGCCTCGAACAGAATTGCTTCCATAGAAAGCCACATGTGGAAAAAAATTAATTAAAATTATATTTATACATTAAAAAATTCATAAGCGCACTTAATTAAAGCGAATTTCATGTAATACAAAATAGATATGCTTGAAAAATATTTAGCATGGGTTACCTAAGTCTCACATTGGGTAGTATGGGATGCTCGATGGGGTACTACACTACAAGAAAATGTTGATTTAGCTACAAAAAATTTCCGTAGCTAATCCCTAGCTAATTAGCTAGGGATAAAAAATCTCTAGCTAATTTGCTAAAAAAGTTTGGCACAAAAAGGCGGGAAAATTTTGCAATGGAATAGCTACGAATTTGCTAAGGATTTTTTCCGAAGCAAAAGTTTCTCCAATTTAGCTACGGATTTGCTACGTATTTTTTCCGTAGCAAAAGTTTCTCTAATTTTCGCTACGGATTTGCTGCGAATTTTTTCTGGAGCAAAAGTTTCTCTAATTTTTGCTACAAATTTTTTCTAGAGCCGTCAAAACGGGTTCGGCCCATTTACCCGTAATTTTTAGCTAGTTGGGTTGATAAAAAATTAACCCATAGAAAAACAGACCCAACCCGTGTAATATTTTTGTAAATGTGTTTACCTAACCAGTTTGTTTTTTAAAAAAATATTTTATTTCCTATTCCACTCACTACTACACCTTGGCCAACCGCAACACCCTAACTCTTATTCCTATTATTTTATTTGTGTGCGAATAAAATACATACATTTGGAATTTCTTGCAAAAAGGTTTTGTAACTGTCATTTTTTGTTCAGACAATTTCACTTTATAAATAAGGACTACAAGGGGTCATAACCTTGGGGGACTTGTCCTTAGGTGAGGACCTAGGTGCCTACGTACCCTTAAGAAGGGATGAAAGTCCACGTAGTTCGTCATGGTGACATCTATAGGAGTCGATGAACTAGGTGGTTACCTGAGTCGGGCCGTGTGCGGCTAAGACGTGCGTAAGGTACTCCAAGCAGGCGAGCCACTCGTGGAAGGTTGCCTTAGTCGTGAGAGAGCAAGGGTCTCTTAGAGCGGTCGGGCGCTCTACTTGTGGGAATCTCTGGGACAGAGATGTGCCAAGTGTTGGCCTGAAAGTCACCGGAGCTTGGTGTTACCGTGGACCAAGCTTCAGGGTCACGAAGTGTAAGTTTGCGCAAGAATCTGCCTAAATGTATTCAGAGTGTTTTCCTGATAATCTGAAGTTCTTCTGATCTCTATTTGAAGTCCCTTTTGATTCCCTTTTGACGTCCGCCGGGTGAGGGCCTTTATATACTGTGTGGGGAGGTCGTGCTCGACCCACGTTCTCGTGGGACGTGGGTCGTCCCATGATGCTTGGGAGGCTTCCCACGTCTCTTGGACGGGAGCCCTCGAGGAGGGACGTGGGTACTGGCCACGTAAGGGGTAGGCGAGTGGTGCCACGTGTCGTTGGCTGTCGTGGAGCTTCTGAAAGCTTAGTGCCATGTGTCCCTACGCAGAATATTCCGTAGTTACATAAGTCCCCCAAGAGTACGAGTGTCGGGCACCTATTGACTTAAGTTCTCTGTCAGTAAGCTACTTAGAAAATTCCACCTGCTGCTTTTTGTTGAGGAGCTAGAGCCCGTCTGGAAGTGGGTTTTGGCCATTTCGGGTGGTCACCCGACTTGTGAGGCTTTGTGTGTCTCTTGGTTTACTTTGTGGGAGTAAAGACATTGAAGGGGTCACGCATCTCGATTCGGGTGGCTGGCTGCTTGACTTCCTCAGTAAGTTTTTGAGCCGTCTCTGCAGAAAGTACGCAACTTTCCAACGAGGGGTCATCAATTCTCAAAGGGGATTTTCTTGAAAGGTAAAGGGCCTTTTGGCAATTCGAGACACTTCTCCCTGGCCAGGCTCGTCCGCGGCTTGTGGCTGGCAAGAGACTTTGCGGAGAGTTGCCTTTTGAAAGAGCGGGTTGTAATCAATGCCACGTGTCATGGTCTGATTAATTCTTCTGGCCTTGAGTGATTCACAGCCATTTTCCTTTATTTAATGCAAGTGCGTTTCCGAGGGTTGCCATCATTAGGCTCGATTGGGGATTTCTCAAAAAGACCCTTTGGTGTCTTTCAGTGACTCTTGGGTTTCTTGGGGCTTTTCAGTCTTTGTGCCTCTGGATAATGGATCTGGGCCATTCTTCCTCTCCCCGTGTTTGGCTTAGGCAGGTGGTTATAGCCTAAAGTAGGTGTACTGGATAATTTTTTATCCATTGTAGGATACGAGGGGGCGGAGAGTTTCGAATCGTTGCGCCTTTGTGCTCCCTATAAATACTCGGCGTTTGAAAATTTGTTGTATTTACCTTCTCTTTGCCTTTGCCTTCTGTTCTCAACGCTTTCTCTGCCTTCTTGCCTTTCTCTAGTTCTCTATTTGTTCTGAGATTCTACCATGGCCGGTGATGATAGCTTTTTCCCTTTTGATTTCACCGACTTGCAGGATCTTCCTTCTTCCTCTCCTCCTCCTCCCCCTCTTAGCCGTACTCGTGACAACAATTAGAGTAGGGGGAAGAAATCAGGGCAGGATCCTTCTCCCAGGGCGGTTGTTGAAACTTCCGTCGTAGTTTCTGGTGGAGGTGGAGGGATGCGTGACTGCTTGTCCCACCGTCTTCCAATAAAACCCACCGACAAGAGGATCCTCAAGGGAAAAAAGGAAGAAGGAAGGGAGAGAGGACGGCGACAGTTCCCGGGAGAGAGAGAAGGGAGGCTACTATGGTGGTGGAGCCCAAGAGTAAAGCAGGGTTTAATAGACAGCCTTCCGGTGTGGGTTCGCGGCTGTCATCCCATATTGCTCAGAGGAGACCTAACCTAACGGACGCGCGGGCGGTGACTTTGGTGGAGGGTACTTTTACTCCTGTGCCTGTTCGTAAATCACCTATGAAGGTGATTTTGTCTACTCGTTCTGCGGCTCCAAATTCTACTGGTGGAGCTGATGAACCTGTCAGCAAGAAAGCCCGACGGACGGTCAAGGAACCTACGGGCGTGCCTCTTGTGGAGGGGAGGAATGCTGCAGATGAGCCAATGGTTGAGGCATCAGGTGAAGGGGCCAAGGCTGACGAGGCGGCCGCGGAGGCCTGGGCCCTCTCTAGTGGAGGGAATGTAGAGGTGAGTCAAATGACTGCCACGAAGGACGTTGCTCCGGGGTCAGATGCTGGCCCTATTGAAGCTGTTGAGCCATCGGAGGAAGAGCCTTCCTTCGGGTTGCTGGCTTTGGGCAGGCACTTTCCTGTGGAGATGGGAGAGAGGAACGCTAGGGGGTTAGACACCACCCCCATGAGTCTTGCTGTTCGAGGCTTCGGCAGGGTTGCTGAGGTGTTAGCTAACTTCCACCAAGCCGGCATTGTGTGGGAGAAACAAGTGGTAAGTTTCCTCGTCCTGCTGCCTTCCTGTTTTTGGGGTGTTTTCCTTGCGTGCTGATTTGTTTATTTTCGGTAGGGTAAAGCCCGTCTTGTTAGGGACCGGCTTTTGGGAATAGTGACCACTAAGGGCTCGGCTCTGAAGGCCACTAAGAAAAGTTAGAGGACGTGCATGGGCTGGAGGCCACTTCTCAGCAGCTGGCTGAGGCGATTCAGCAAAAGCCGGTAGAGGACGTTGGCAGCGTTGAGCCTGCAGTAGCTGAGGCCATCATAGATCTTAGGGATGCCCAAGAGTAGGTTTATGTAGGGTTTTTGGGTTTTACCCTTTGTAATAGGCGGACACCTCTCCCATTTTTTATATTAATGAGAATTTATGTTAAAAGTTTCATTGTCTCTCTTTTTACTTCTAGGCAAAAAGTTTTCGCGCGAGTACAATTTCTCTTTTTTAGCTATCTCTTTACTTCTGGGTAAAAAGACTTTTTGCATGAGTACCGTGTGATCAGGACGGTCACATATTGTTGCTAGCGTGTTTTGTGTGAACGTTCATTTTGCATTTTCGCACCCAAGGGGTTTTTAACCACGCTTCCGGGGGAATGTTAGCTTGGCCTTGGAGGCTCTTTAGCGTTTCTTTAGGCGGTCGGCCCGTTGCCCTTCCTTGGGACTTGTGCGAGTACTTTACAAATTTAGGCCATGTCTCTTTTCAGAAAGGAATACTTCGATTAATGATAAACAAAATGGTTACATTCAAGCAGCCTTAGTCAGGCTGAAAGTAAACAAAATGGTTACATTCGAATACCCTTGGTCAGGCGGACCTTAGTCAGGCTGAAGTGAATCCTAAATTTTAAACAAAAGGAGACGTACGTGACTTGATCGAAAGGTAGTCTGAGATTATAAAGTACGTTTAGAGCTTAGGCGGAGGTTCGGTCTGGGCGTGCGGACTCCAGCTTCTTTCCTCTTGACTCTTTACCCTCGGGGGGTTTCTCGCATGAATCTCTAGGACCAAGGCGAGCGACCTTGACGGTCTTGGTTAAGCTTGTTGCGTAGCATGCTCGTGCTAGTTTTTGGTCCGCCATGATTTCTCCAACCCCATGGGGTGTTGGAAATTTCATGGTGAGCTGCGTGGTGGACAATACAGCTCTGAGTTTGTTCAGGGACAGTCGCCTTAGAATGGCGTTGTATGCCGAAGGTGTTGAGACGTTGATAAAATCTATGTCGAGGCTTGTAACCTTTGGTAAAGTGCCCATAGTCGTTCGGGCTGTTATGATTCCTTCTGCGGGAACCTGGCCTCCGAAGAACCCAATAAGTGTGCCGGGGAATGGCCTTATGCTAGCCTCGTCCAATCCAAGCTTCTTGAAGGTGTCGAAGTAGAGGAATTCTGTCGAGGATCCTTGGTCTATCAGGACTCGTTTGACCTCGTAGTTAGCAATGACTGCAATTACTACCATGGGATCGTCGTGGATTGGTCCCTCAAGATTTGTGTGGTCAAACATGATGGGGTCTCCTTTGGGTTCTTCGCTTCTCTTTTTATGCTTTGGGGAATAGTCAAGGGCGAGTATGGAGCGTTCCACCCGCTTCTTATTCTGCAGTTGCGAGGTAGTTCCTTTCTGCAATCCGCCTGCAATGACGTTGATAACTCCATGAGTAGACGCTTAGTCACTGGCCTCTCGTGAATGCTCTGAGTTAGCTCTGCTCTCCTATTTGATGTATATGGCCAGCTGCCCTTTACGGATTAGATCTTCGATTTGATCTTTCAAGTGGATGCAGTCGTTGGTCTCGTGTCTGTAATCCTTGTGGAACTGGCAGTAGTTGGACTTATCCACCAGCTTTCCAGTTTTTCGTCTCTTAATCTGTGGAGGGAAACTGAGCATGTCCGAGTGATAGATTTCCTCAAGGACTCCGACGTGGGATTTGTTGAGGGAGTGTAGCTTGTAAACCGTCCTCAGGGAGGCATTCAAGGTCGCGGTGGCCAGCATTTTCTGCTATTTTTCTCCTTGGAGTTCTAGTTATTTGTCGCCACTTTCTCCTTTTTCTTCTCTGATCGGTCCATGTCGGATCTGCTTATCAGAAACTTCCTCATCTTGTCCTTGGCGATTTGCGCATTTTCTTCCTGGATGAACCATTCGGCGCGGTCCATCAGTTCTTGTAAGGTAGAAACATGACATATGTTGAGTTCCCCATAGAACTACGAACATCAAAGGTCCTGCTTGATTACGAAGATTGCAACGGCATCCTGGAGACCTCGGACTTGGAGCGAGAGTTTGGTGAAGCGGGCCAAGAAGGCTTGTAGGGTTTCTCCTTCCTCTTGGTGAAAACTGATGCAAGAGTCCTCGTTCTTTTGGTATTCCTTGCTGCTGGCGAACTAGGTGAGGAACTTTTGCGCCAGCTGCTCGAAGCTGCGGATTAAGTTCGTGGGTAGTAATGAGAACCACCTCAGAGCTGGCTCCATTAGGGTCGAGGAGAAGACTCGGCATTGCTGGCCGTCCGTCATGCCCAATATTGACATGGCCGAGTTGAAGGTGTTAATGTGATCTCGTGGATCAGTCTCTCCGCCATAGGGTTCTATGTTGAAAGGCATCTTGAAGCCCATGGGTACGTGCTCGTTCATGACCTGCTGGGTGAAAGGGTGTTTCCCTTTTCCATGGAAGTCAAAGCCAGGCCACTGGTATTTTCCTGAGTGAGTGGACATGCCTTAGGGGGCGTACAGGTTGTAAGCTCTTGCCCAAGGCATGTGGAGATAAGATCCCGGCGGATAGTTTGGGATTGGTAGTCACGGGTAATCCGTGGGCGGGCGCACTGCTTGCCCAGCGACCATTGTCGGTCCAGGCGGGATTGTTGGTAGGGGAGCTAGTGCTGTTAGTGATAGCCGTGAAAACTCCATGGGTAGAGTCCCGAATTGTATCGCGGGTAGGCTGGTTCCCGCTGTGTGGTGCCGCCGACAGTTGGACGACTACATTTGCTTGAGGGCGGTTCCTGTCCTCTTCCCATTCCTATTGGCGTATAGCCGCTATTTCTGTTTCAAGTTGGGCCAGCTCCGTCTCTCGCGAGATCCTCGCCGACTCCATTGTGTCTTGGTTGCCGGTTGAAGGGCAAGGGTTGTGTGGCATGCCATACGAATGCTGAGGGCATGTATCTTCTTTGGTTGCTGGTGTATGGACTATGGTCTGTGCAACAGCTACCTGTGTTGTTGAGGTGTTCTGGGGCTGAGTTGTACTTGAACCACCTACCTCAGTTGTGACCGTTTCAGCCGCTCCCTGCCTGTTCCTTGTGCTACGTCTTGGAGCGCTTGCGTCGGTCTTGGCTGTGGGGGCGTTCAAGTCGATCATCTTCTAATATATCCTGTATTGAAAAAACGTAAAAATGCAGGTTTCTGAGTGTTAGGTGGATACTCCTACTCCCTGAAAAGGAAATGTCGTTCAGCGGCAAAGTGCACAAGGCGTTGTGGTTTGAGAAGACCGCGGTGGGCGCCAATGTAACTGTCGTTTTTGGTTCAAACAATTTTGCTTTGTAAATAAGGACCGCAGGGGGTTGTAACCTTGGAGGACTTGTCCTTAGGTGAGGACTTAGGTTCCACGTAGTTCGTCATGGTGACGTCTATAGGAGCCGTTGGGCTAGGTGGTTACTTGAGTTGGGCCGTGTGCGGCTAAGACGTGCGTAAGGTACTCCAGGAGGATGAGCCACTCATGGGAGGTTGCCTTAGTCGTGAGAGAGCAAGGGTCTCTTAGAGTGGTCGGGCGCTCTACTTGTGGGAATCTCTGGGACGAAGATGTGCCAGGTGTTAGCCTGAAAGTCACCGGAGCTTGGTGCTGCCGTGGACCAAGCTTCGGGGTCGCGAAGTGTAAGTTTGGGCAAGAATATGCCTGGATGTATTCTAAGTGTTTTCCTGATGATCTAAAGTTCTTCTGATCTCTATCTGAAGTCCCTTCTGATCCCCTTTTGAAGTCCCCTGGGTGAGGGCCTTTATATATTGTGTGTGGGGAGGTCGTGCTCGACCCACGTTATGGGACGTGGGTCGTCCATGATGCTTGGGAGGCTTCCCACGTCTCTTGGACAGGAGCCCTCGAGGAGGGACGTGGGTACTGGCCACGTAAGGGTTAGGCGAGTGGTGCCACATGTCGTTGGCGTAGGCTATCATGGAGCTTCTGAAAGCTTAGTGCCACGTGTCCTTAGGCGAAATATTCCGTAGTTACAGGTTTCATATGTGAATGAAGAACAAAAAAATGGAAGGAAGCAAGTGAGGCGTGATATGCTCCTCTCCCCTGCACAGTGGCCGCCTCCTCTCTTTTTCAAAATTCGAAAAAATGATTTAGCTTAAGTGAAGCAAAATGGGATGGCTATTGGGCTTAGATTTTGGGCCTTTAATATAAAAAATTGTACTTAGTTTTAGGCTCCATCCTTCTAATTTTTTAAGACAACCAACAATACAAAAATAAATCTAATATAAAATAATTTATCCCAAAATATTTTAATTAAAAAGCAATCACATAAACATAATGATTTAATCACTTTAATATTATTTTCATGCAATTATTCATTAATATAATTTATCATAATAAATACATTTTAGCTCAACAAAATATAATAAGAACTTTAAAATAAGGTAAAACATATTATACAAAATAAGAACTTATCATATTATAACATTATTGTCATTGTTTCTGTTTTCAGGCAAAAAAAAAAGAATGAAAATCTATCATTCTCATATATATATATATATATATATGTGTGTGTGTGCGCGCGCGCGCGCGCGCGCTCTTAATTATTTAATTTGCTTTTACGATTGGCATTTTCAGTAATATTACAAAAAGTGCTGATAATTAATAAAAGAAAAATATATAATTTATATATGTAGTTTTTTTTAAAATATGTAAATAGGAGGCACTAAAGTATTATATTCGAAAACATAAAGCAATTGCCCAAAACTTTCAATTTGGTTAGAAAAGAATAAACTCAATTTCTTACTCAAATCAATTGTAACACATATAAAAGATAAAGAGAAAGATCTAAAAAAAAATTGAGCCCTCGCCGCAATTGTTAAATTTTAAATACATCACATACATATAATCTCATCATTCCACATTACTTTAATACATAATTAACTTTATTAAAGGTACTTTAGGTATATTGCAACAACTTAATATTAACAACAATGTGAAGATCAAAGACTACAATTTAACATAACCAACTATATAAGCACCTATCATTTTACATAAACATGGCTTTGATGTTTTTCAATGAAACCACAACATCAGCCATATTCATTCGTGTCTCGGGTAAATCAGTACTACAATTCAAGGCTAACTCAAAAATTGATGATATATGTAACAATGTGTTACCAATTTGATGGTCTCCCTGCAATAAGTTTGCATCCAAAATATTGATTATCGAATGTGGTGTTGATTTGCTAACCCAACATTTCAAACTTAGACCTTCGACAAACATATCATCTATTGACTTCTTCCTTGTAAACACTTCCATCAGCATGATACCATAACTATATACATCTCCTTTCATAGACACAAGTCCTTCGGATCCATACTCTACATGTATGTGAATTTGAATGGTAAGTAAAAGAATTATTATGTGAAAAGATACTAAAAAGTTTTGTGGTTGAAGTTTTTCATATATTGTTTATAAAAATATCCACATGTGAACATAATAGATAAATATTAGTAATTAAATATTGTAAATTACATATTTGTGCGTTGAAACATATATAAAGAAATATAAACTAAATAAAAAATAAATAATTTGATCAATAAATCATCACCTGGCGCCATATAACCAGCTGTAGCAAAAGTCTTGGTATAAATTTGCAATTTCTCTTCACCTAATAGTTTGGAAATACCAAAATCACTAAGATGAGCAACCATTTCTTCATCCAACAAAACATTGCTTGGTTTTATGTCACAATGAACTATAGGTGTAGAAGAACCATGATGAAGATACTCCAACGCTGATGCTATATCAATCATTATGTTCAACCTTTGCAAGATATCTAAGCAGTAGTTATGAGAATATAGCCATCTTTCAAGACTTCCATTTGGCATAAATTCCATTATTAGAGATTTAAAATCAACATTTGAACAACTGCTGATGATCTTGACGAGATTGCGATGACGCAAATTGCAAATGGCTATGCATTCAGTATCAAAACTCCTTGAAGCTTCTTCCAAGTTTAAGTTAAATACTTTAACTGCAACCATCTGTCCACTTGAAAGAATTCCTTTGTATACAGATCCAAAACTACCTTGTCCCAGAAAATTACACTCATCAAATCCATTTGTTCCTTGTAGAAGTTCATAGTATGATACCCTAGCTAGCATCTCCAAATTCAATAAATCCCTATTAGTTGAATCATTAACATCATTTCTCTTATGTTTTAGAAAAATTATGCATGAAGCAACTATAATCACGGCCAGCATGACAGGCAATAAGCATTTGATCAAAAGCATGCCTTTAGTTGATCTATGCCCACTTCCTTTTTTACATGGTTTGACTCGTAGTTGGGGCTTCCCACAAAGATCTTCATTCATCACAAAAGATTCTGCTGTAAAGTTTCTAAACGGCCCACCGCTTGGAATTTCTCCATACAATAAATTATAGGAAAGGTTAATATATTTGAGATGGACTAGTGACTCTAAGGACTTTGGAATCACTCCAGATAAATAATTTTCGGAAAGATCCAAGAACTCCATGCTTATCATTTTACCAAATGATTCAGGAATTGACCCCTGCAATTTGTTATTCTCTAAAGATAAGTTTTGTAAAGTTTGTAAGTCACCAATAGTTGGAGGAATGTTTCCTGAAATTTGATTGTTTGATAAGTTCAACAATATAAGTGCTCTCAAGCTTGAAATCTCAAGGGGAATTGTTCCATTCAAGGCATTGGAGGATAAATCTACCATCAAGATATCTTTAATATTCCAAAGAGAAGAGGGTATACAAGAAATCAACTTGTTAGAACTTAAATCCAACATTTGCAGAGAAGTAAGATTCTCAAGGCACCTTGGAACCAATCCTGAAAATACATTGTGGGCTAGATACAACGCACTCAAACTTCTAATTTGACAAAGTCCTTCTATGACGTAGCCTTTCAACATGTTGTCGCTAAGATCCAAACGTTGAAGACCTTGCAGTTTATTAATTGTAGAAGGAATCAAACCATTCAAATCATTCCCATCTAACCTTAAGTCGATCAGGTTGGTTAAATTTCCCAGTACATCGGGAATAATTCCACTAAATTTATTCAAGCTCAGCACTAAACTTGTAAGCTTAGAAGCATTGGATATGCTCTTTGGGATTTTTCCTGTAAAATTATTTGAATATAGAGACAATTCCTTTAGGTTAGCAAGGCCACTTCCTATATTTGGGAGAATAGGTCCAGAGAGATCATTATATCCAAGTCCCAACCTCGTCAATGTTGAAATGTTTAAAACATTGGATGAAATATGTCCACTTAGATAGTTGTCTGTCAAATCTAAAATCTCAAGTTTGTTGAGATTGCCTATCTCCTTAGGTATAAGTCCTATAAAAACAAAGTGATGGTTAATAAAATTTTCAAAAGGGAATGAATTAGTAAAAAGAGGTAAAAATCTGTGTGGCGTGTATATATATACATATGTATATCTAATATATGAATGCTTAAATTTATTTTACATGAAAGTTTAAGAACCTTATTAATTCTAAAAAATTTCATATTGAGCCATACATAACCTATTGGAAGGGAAGAAAAAGAAATTGCTAGCAAGTTCCAAATATTGAAGACCAAGGATTTGTTCATAATATTAGGAATGTGCCCATTCAAATCATTTAATATACTTAAAAACCTTTGAGATATTGATGGCGGAAGGGTGGTTAAGAAATATTCAAGCCCCTAAACACAATTAGAACGGGACTAACTATATCTTAGAATCCACCAAGTTACACTGAGTCAAGAGATAGATAACTCAATCATGATTTACAACTGAATTCTATTATAATAATCCAAATAATCTGCTTACAATCATATCATGAGAACTCCTATTTATACTAGACTAAGTATTAATTACAATAAATACTTCTAATTACTAGAAACCCTAACATCTAAATACATAATTAAAACATGAATTTATCTTTTTTCCCTAGGCATGTGATTTTTCTTGAATTTTGTATAGTTGCATTTTTTAATTAATTTATTATTATAATTTTCTCATCAAATATGATATTTGGTTTTTTTTTTTAACTAAGCTCATTTTGCAACAATTGCATATTCTTTGGGTGCATTTGGTACACGGATTAATGTTTTAATTCCGGGAATGTGATTTCCACGATTAGGATTCCCGCGACTATTAGATTAACTGTTTGGTTTTAATCCCGGGAATGTGATTTCCACGATTAGGATTCCCGCGACTACTAGATTAATTGTTTGGTTCAACTTTTACATTCTTGGAATTATTTTATAAGATTCTCAGGAATGTTAGATTAACTGTTTGGTTCAATTTTCATAATCTCAGGAATGTTTGATAAATTTCCAAAATATGCCCTTAGCTTATCTTCTAAATAGTAACTTATCATTCAATAAATTGTAAAATTATTTTAACTTATATCAATTAACATTAAAAACTATATTATTATATTATAATTATATTTTTTAATTTAAAATGTATTTTAGCTTTTAAAATTATTGTATTATATATATATATATATATATATATATATATATATATATATATATGCACACACACAAATATATATACACACACATATTTATCCCAAAAAATTAATAATATCCTCAAAAATTCATTTCTTGAAATTAAATAATGATTAATAAATAAGAGAAGAAGAAGAATGAGAATAAGTTAAATAATTAGTAATAAATAGGTTAGGGTTAATTTAGTAAAATTAGGTATTGAAAAATAATCTGGAATTAACATAATCCACCTCCTTATAGGTGGGATTATAATTATGAAGTAACATGGGATTAGAAAATTCTCGGAATGTAAAATTCTTAAGCTTAATTTTTTTTCTTGTACCAAACACGAGATTAAAAAATACCGAAAAAATAATCCTGTACCAGATGCACCCTTAGGTTGAAGTTACTTCTTTTATTATTATATTACTGAAGACCAAAAAGGAAATTATTACAAAGTACAAGATTGTCAACTTTAAAATATGGTTCATGTGAAAAGAAGTTAAGTCCAAATATAATCACCCCAATTTATCAAGATTCTCTAACGTATGCATGCATCATGATTGCATAAGTTAAATTTATTTTTCAAAAATCTGATTAATTTTATAAAATTTAATATTTTGTTATGCTAATTTTGATTCATAGATAAATATATTATAAAAGAAGAAACAAATTACATTCCAATAAAATTAGAACTTAAAGCTCTTCTGCTAGACAATTTTAAAAAGAAAAACACTATTTTGGTCATTTACGTTTGTCTCTTGTTTCAATTTGATCCTTAATGTTTGCTTTGTTTCAATTTAGTGCTTTACTTTTGTAATTAGAGTTAATGTGGTCCTTCTGTTATTCAAGTGTTAAATAATTAATGGATTACTTACGTGGACAATTAAAATATTTACTAATATGTACATTTAGGCATGCTGAGTTGGAATTTTTTCACTCCATTTTATTAAAATTAGATTTTGATTGAAAAATTAATTAAAACCTACAACCCTAAAACTTCAACAACCGTGCTTAAGTGTACATATTAGTGAATATTTCAACTTAGCATGCTTAAGTGTACATATTAGCTAGTAAATATTTTAATTGTCCACGTCAGCAATCCATTAGTTATTTAACATTTAGATAACAGAAGGACCACATTGACTCTAATTATAAATGTGAATCACTAAATTGAGACAGAATAAACGTTAAGGACCAAAATGAAATAAGAGACAAACGTAAAAGACCAAAATAGTATTTTTGTCCAATTTAAAATGAATTCAATGGTATTAATACATCGAGTATTTTCATAAAAATATGAATTCAATGGTTACATTTATAATTTTATATTTAGTAATTAATTAATACAAATATAGCAGTAAACTCTTTTTATTCATTATAAAAATATTTATATTTCAAGATTGTTATGCAAGACTTAAATTAAAATTTTAAGATAATAAAAATTTAAATTATTAATTTTTTTTTTAATTTATGGTCTCAACTATAAGTCAATGTATGTCAAAGAAGGAATGTTGAAAAGAGAAGATGGAATTTCACCTACAAATTAAACATATATACATTTTGTATATTTTTAGTTTGTTTCAAATTTGATTATTCATTTGGATACAAGAATAGGCTAATCTACAATATAATTAAAGTTAACCAAACTTGATATGGTTAACAACATGATATTACGTACTACATCTAGGTTCATCAATAATATTTTTTTTAAATGATACAGAATCTACTCAAAGATATTTTTTCTATTTAACTGTCATTATTTTTTTTAATTTAATTATCATTACCTTGAACATTAACTATTGGGAAAAATAAACTTTTTATCATCCTTATTCAACAATTCTTTTTTAACTTGATAAATAAAATTCTATTTTAATTTAGCATTAAATATTTTATAGGTCTTTTTTTAAAAAAAAATAAAAAAAGTAACCATGTTAATTAAGAGATAATAATAGTTTAAAGTCATTTTTTTTAAAAAAAAAAATCACGATATTTATATGCAGCCATATAAATATTTTACGCCTAAACTTGTATAGAACCATCAACTTATTAACACTATATCTAGGATGACCTATAATTTTTCAAATAATATAAAAATGACTGATAATACGTACTTTTTTAAACTGACTATAATAGTTATCCTTTTTTTTATTGTTATGTAAAATGAATTTTAAATATCAAGGATGTCAGATAAAATAGAAGTTATGCATTACTTTTTGTTAAAAAACAAAATCTTTATATTCAATCAAAAAATATTTTGTAATTTTTTTCATAAAAAATTATTTAAGAATTTAGAGAAATTTTATAAGCTATAAAAATATGACTTGTTAAAAAATAATTACAAATATAAATATCTTTGTGGTCATAGTTGAAAAAAAAACTAAAATGACAAAAAAGTCAATTAACTCATATTCTTTTCTTTATATGGTTGGGACATAATTTTGTTGCACAGTTTTTTGTTTTTGTTATAAAATTTTTTATTAATATAAAATATATAGGACAAGAAAACTTTAGAAGAGACTAAATAATAAGATGACGTGTTATAAAAAGCATATACATTTATATTCTAATTAATTGCAGAACAGAATAAAAAATAAAATTGTGATTATTTTCTTATTTTGTTTAGCATCTTAACCCTATTTTTACACTTTGTTTGAATTACAATTATATTATTAATAGCTTTCCTTGATAAATTAAAAAACAAAATCAATTCTCAAATCTCAAGTCTCAACACTTGAGAGGAATTAAGTTTACTATTAAGTGAGTACTGAAAAACCGATAATTTCTCTATTCATTTTTTGTCATTTACATTGGATGAAAGAGGGACTTCTCAAAATTTAGTACTTATGTATACAAGGCTTGGCATTTATAAAAGTACATGCAAACTTTTTTTAAAAAAAATTTTTAAACATGATGTGAAACAATACCTATTGTAACTTCATAATATTTCACCTATAGACACATGGCACTGGCCTTCTAAAATATTAGGAGGATCGCAGATCAATGACACGTGGCACCACTCTCTGGACTCGTACGTGGCTTAAACCCACATTTTTTCGCACACGCTCTCGTATTAGAGACGTGGAAGAGACTCAAAGATCATGGGTTGACCCACTACGAGCAAGAACGTAGGTCGACCACGTTCCTCCCTACACTTAGTATAAATACCCCACACTTGGGAGACTCAACTAAGTCGAACAGAACACATTCAAGACACAACACACAAGACATAAGTCTGACCAATCATTCCATTTGATACAGCTATCAGTACACGCTTTCTCTCACTGGATACATCTATCCTCAAACTCTAAGCAGCTCCTAGAGACTTAAGCTCTCTCATTCCTCTAAGGAAACCTTCAATAGGTGGCTCGCCCGCCCGGAGTACTACACATACGTCCTAGACACACACGGCCTCCACAGGTAACGCTCCTCCCTAACGGCTCCTATGAACGTATTTTCTTCGAACTACGTAGACTTTGATACTTCTACAAGGGTACGTAGGTAGTAGTGTCAAAATGGGCCGAGTCCGTTTACTTGGAGAGCTTGGGAAGTGATGCCCAAGCCTACTCGTATTAGCCCACGGGCTAAACAAGTTAGTCCGTGGGCCACTTTTTATATATTTTTAAAAAATTAATTATAAAATTATATATTTACTTAAAATGAGTATTTTTTATTTTCAATTAATATTTCATTAATTTTAATTATTATTTAAATTATTTATACACATTATTGGAATAAAATTATTATTTAATACGTAAAATTACATTATATATATATATATATATATATATATATATATATATATATATATATTTATACATATTTTAAACAAACAAATTTTTTTTTCTTTTTTTTTAATGGCGGGCTTAAACGGGCCAACTCGTTTAGGCCCATTTTTAAACGGACCTATTTTTTAATACCCAAGCCCGCAGGCTCGAGCCCGTTTTGACAGAACTATACGTATGCACCTAGGTCATTACCTAAGGACATGTCCCCCAAAGTTAAGACCTCTTGCGGTCCTTATTTGCAATTATCAATTGTCTGAACCAAAAATGACAGTTGCACCTATTAAATTTTAAAATGTTAAATTAATTAGAAAGTTATTTAATTGCTCACTCTTTTACTGTAACTTTCTTTCATTTTTTTTATTTTCTTGCATTACTAATTTTATTTTATGTAATATCCGAGGGGCAATTTTGGAATCAAGTTAATTATGTACTAACAGTTAGGATGGTCATCATTTGGAGTTGAAATGTAAGAAAAAAATAATAAAATAAAACAATTTAAAAAAATAAAAGAAATAAATAATAATTTTGTATATATACATAGATAAATAAAAATAAGAACTTATGGGATGATATGAAAATGATAGAATTTTGACATTGAGGTTAAACATTTTGACTAAAAAAATAAAAATAATTTTTTTAGAGTGAAATAAGAATTTTGGATTAATATTAAGATTTTAATAGTTTTAGAATTGAGAATTTAAGAAATTAAAAGAAATAAGAAAATTAGGTAGAAAATTATAATTTAGTTAAAAAGCGCTCATATGAATTATTTCAAGCTTATAGTTTAAATTTAAAAACTTTTCAAAAATAAAAATTATACTGGGTAGGATGTTCATTGGCAAGAGACTCAATAATAGATTTTTTAATAGGTTTATGATTCGCCAAAAATTTTAAAACTTTCCTATTATTACCCACAAATAATCCTAGTTCATAAAATTCAATCAAAACTCTATTTCACCGTACCCTAAAATAAAATCAAGTATCCAAACTTCCTTTAAATCCAAATTGCAAATTAAAAGCACAATTGTTGTGCACAAAGCCAGAAACATATCCACGCCTCCTCTTCTCTTCATTCTTCTCCCTCTCTTCTTTTCCATTCCTCATTCTCTCCTAAGGCAAGAACAAATTGAAGGATTCACCAACTTCTATCAAATTTTTTGCTTCTTCCCAACAATCTAAGGCTCCCACAAGCTTTATCTAACCTCTTGGAGCATCAAGGAGCTTGGGTAGCACTCCCAAATCTTCATTCTCGAATTTGGTAAGGTAAGCCTCAAAAAATCATGTCTTCATCACTTCGATCTTAAGTTTCTTGTTAGGAATGAGTTAACTCTTGATAGTATACCGCCCTAGGATCAATTTTGAGCTCAGAGAACACCCAAATAATGTTTTCTATGAAGGTTTTCACCGTAGGTATCATAACATGCGAATTTTGAGAAGTTTAGTGGGGTGTATGGAATATGGATTTCCTTAAACTTAATGATATGTATGGGCTTCAAATGAATTATTTAGACATTCCAAATGGTTTGAGAGAACACCCAATGGTTAAAATGTTGATACATGGACCCACGATGAAATTGGAAAATTTTCATATTTGGTAAATCCTCCATTGTCGAAGCTTGGAGAGTGAACAAGTGGCAAGACTTGTTTACTTGAGCATAAATTGTTTGAACGTTAAAAGGAACTCCAAATGATGACCATAGGCTAAGTAAACAAGTGTAAGAGTCAGGTGGGTGTAAGAAACCATGATTAGGAAAATTAGGAAATTTTATGAACTTGATATTGGTTGAATTGATTGTATGGTTTTGCATGTGTGATTGGACTCAATTACCTCCTCAGAGACAAGAGTGCTCAAGAGGAATTTTTTAAGTAAAGCGGCCAAGGTGAGGGACTCTCTTATCTTAGCCCTTAGAGGGATTGATGTTTGCATGTGTGAAAGATGTAAACTTGCATGTTGTGATTTATTCATGGAATTGAGGAATTGTTGAGTTTGATTAGTTGGTTATTGTGGACATAAATTGATGTGGATTATGTTAGGTATTTATGGACTTATATATATTAAATAAGATATTGTATATCAAATGATATCATTAGAAAAGTGTCTGACCCAAATTAAAAGTGATCTAATTTGGTTAAGTATTATTGGGCTTAAATAATATGGTAAAGTATGGGCCTATATGTGTAGATACTCTCATATGATTTCTAATTTTATGATGGGCTAAATTAGAAATTGGGACTCCTAATCCAATTAGGATTCCAACTATATTAGGGTTATGGTCCCCAAATTATAAGTATGATTCTTTTCTGTAATCCCATCACCGGAAAAGAGAGAAACCCTAGTCTCTTAAAATCATGCTTACTAATTTGGAAGACCTATAGCCGCAAGACCGAAGAACTCTTATGAATTCAGGTACGCTTCCGCTTCCGCTTTCGGATTTATTTTCTTGATGATTTGACATGATGAAACTGCATGTGGATAAATTAAAGTTTTATGTATTCGGGGGATTTTTCCAACAAGTGGCATCAGAGCCAACTTCATGTAGGAATTAAAATTATTAGGTTATTATAAATTAAGATGGCTAAAGTACTATTTTGGTCCTCAATGTTTGCATGAAGTTTAATGTTGGTCCTCAATATTTCAAAAGTTTAATGTTGGTCCTCAAAGTTTTTTTTTTTGTCGATTTTGGTCCTCAAGCCTGACACCGTTTAATTAAGTTTGTCGTTAAGTGATGATGTGGCAGGCTGATGTGGCACACCCTCTCTCCTACGTCTCATATTTTAATGACGTGGCATGCCACGTCAACGCCACATCAGCATCTTCTTCATCTTCATTTTCTTCAATCCTCTTCCTTCTTCTTCTTCTTCTTCTTCTTCTTCTTCATCATCATACCCCACCGCTGGTGCCACCACCACTGCCGGCGCCGCCGCCACCATCTCTAAAATGGCTTCCTCTGTTTCATCACTTTAGCCTTTTCTTTTTCTCAACTCACATTTTTCCTACCAAACATGTGTTATGGACCAATTAGCTTTTTGGTCTCGCTGTGGTCCGCAGATTTAACTGCGCCCACTGAGTTGGTGTCCTCTGGAATCGTTCGCGAACGTTGAAAGTCATCCACCTTGGCTCGCTCTCCTCCTTCGCACACTTCACTCTAATAGACCTTGGGTTTTCTCTATAAATATTCTCGAACTTTCCCAAACCTTCTTGTCCTAACCTAGCTTGATCTCTTTCTGACATCGAAAGTTTCATTTCATTTATTGCATAACCGCAGAGAGAGTGAGAGTGAAGAAGAAGGTGAAGGAGAGGAGGAGGAAGAAGAAGAGTGATGAAACAGAGGAAGCTATTTTAGAGATGGTAACGGCGGCAGCGGTGGCACCGGCGGTGGGGTGGTGGTGGCACCAGCGGTGGGGTGATGATGATGATGATGATGATGATGAAGAAGAAGAAGAAGAAGAAGAAAAAGAAAAAGAAGAAGGAAGATGATTGAAGAAGATGAAGAAGATGATGATGATGTGGATAAGATGGATGACGTGGCGTTGACGTGGCATACCACGTCATTAAAATATGACACAAAGGAGAGAGGGTATGCCACATCAGCCTGCCACGTCATCACTTAACGACAAACTTAAACGGTGTCAGTCTTGAGGACCAAAATCGACCAAAAAAAAACTTTGAGGACCAACATTAAACTTTTGAAACATTGAGGACCAACATTAAACTTCATGCAAACATTGAGGACTAAAATAGTACTTTAGCCAATTAAGATATTAAAATTTCTTTTTTATCCTTTTCGATAAATCTATATAGTTATATTGCTACAAGTTAAAAATTTAGGCACTTCAACTTTTAAATTTGCTGCAAAGAAGTTCTATGACTTGAATTGAATTAAATAGATTTACTTATTTATATATATATATATATATATATATATATATATATATATGCTTAGCACATCGTCCTCTTCCGTATTGTGTTTTGGATGGCATCACTAATATGGCTTACCCGATTTGCGTGCAATATATATATATATATATGAATCAAATTAAAGTTTTGATTACGTTTTGAATTAGATTACGTTTTCGGTGCAATATATATATAGATATTTAAATTATTATATCTATTTGAATCAGATTAAAGTTTTGATCTTTTGGTTTAGGGTTTATATACATATATATATGAATTGTGAGATCCTTTGGAATATATATGTATGGTTCATTTATTTTGATTTTTTTGGTACGGAGCTTCTGTTTTGCGTGGAAAACATTAGGTTGGATTCAAATTATATTTACTATGGCAAAAGAATTTGAAAATTGTATTAGGTTTTGGAATTTGGTGTTTGTATTCAGAATTGTGCTACAAATATATAAATTTGGATTTTTGGCAAATTTTTTGGATTTTATTATTTCAGAAAATTTATATATTTGATTGTTACAATTATAAATTAAGGTGTTGCACTATTATGGTTTATAAGGACGTGCTACAAATTTAGGAATATTTTGAAAATATAAATTTGGATATTGGTATGTTAATATATATTTTAAAATTAATTAATTGAAACATCATGTCACCAAAGTGATCTCTGCTGTGGAAATTAATTCGTATTAAAATATAAAAAGTTATGTGTATGTAATTTATATGAATATTGATTGGCCTAAAGGAAAGTCTCTATTTAATATAATTCCATATACTATTGCAATAATAAATATGTGATAATTATTTGGCTTTACATATGAGCAATGAATCGGCCCAAAGGAAGATTTATTGTTTGATATGTTACATTATTATCAGTATTTGATTATTATGCCAATGTATCACTCACAAGTTAATATTTTGTCCAAAGATGAAATATTAATGGAGTGCCTGATATCTTGAAATGGTGTTCACCTTTATTCAAATTTACTATTTCACTTTGGGTTTATTTTGGTACTTATGTAAGCATTTTATTTGTTTTGTTCTTATTTAGTTTCTGCTTTAGCAGAAAACGTATATAACTGCCAAACATTATGTTTTTATGATAAATGACACAAATTTAAGGCATGGAAGAGAGTTCTAATTACTCTCAGGGTCATGGACCTAGACTATATGTAATATCCTACTCCCAAAGATGCTTAAGTGAAAAAAAAAATTAGACGAGTTAAATAAGTCAAAGTAAAAGATTAATCAATAAATAGAGTAAATTTCAATAAATTATATAAATGAAAGATAATAATATTAAATTGGGAAATTTAATATTAACGGTGAAAATATTAAATAAAATAAAAAAAACAATAGTTGAAGGAAATTAAAAGTTAATAGCATGATAGTTAAATTAATGACCAAATATTAAATTGAGAATAAATAAATTAGGAATAAGAAATTAAGTTAGAGAAAAGCTTAATTTAGAAAAAAATTAGAAAGGTATTCACATTCAATTAAATTAAAAAAAAGTATGTAGAAGACAATATAACATTAAATAATAGGTATGAGATTAGTTTTATCCTATAGTCCACTTTTACCTATGACACACAAGAGAGAGAGAGAGAGAATGTTTGTGAGTTTCTAGACAAAAAAAAGTAGTTTTCCAACACTAGACCCCTGCACTCTTCTTTGGTAAATAAAATAAATAGATAAATTAAAAATATATCTCTTCTATTCCTACTCACATATCGTAGCACATGGAGTCTCATCCAAAATGATGATTCACACATCTTTATCTTTTCAAGCCTTTCTTACTAAGTCTCTCAAGAAAATAATAACAAAAAAAAAACATCCAAAACTCCTTACCCATTAAGTCATCTCTTACCCAAAACATACCCATTCTATTCTTCTTCTTCTTACCATGACCAAGAGAGAGAGGAAAAGAGAGAAAGATCGAGAAGGAGAAAGAAGTGGAGTGAACGAGAGAGAGCCGAGAGTGAGACCGAGAGTGGGAAGGAGAGAAACCAGAGTGCAAATAGAAGGTAGAGATGAAGAAACAAAGAGCTTGAGGAGCAAGAGAAATCGAAGAAGGATTTCTTCTATAGTCAAACCAAGAAGCCTAGAATCAAAGGGTGGTTGTGTTCTTCCTCTTTTCTTAGATTTTCGGGGAGAAATCGTGTGCAAGGTAACGTGCTTGCCCTTCCCTATTTTTTTTTCAAGAATCACACGTTTTTGAACATCCATTTTTATGAAGATTTAAGTCTTAAAACCGTTGAACATGTTTGTTGAGTTTTTCTGCTGACGTGAATATGACCTTTGTTCATTCATTTGTATTTTTCTCTTTCGTTACGGGGCTGATCTGAGTGATTCAAAATCCCAGGGAAATCTAACATCCATAGCTTTCCAATTTGTACCTTTATTGGAAAAACCAACGGTTAGATTCAGAGAAAAGGCCTTCGAAAGGTGGCTGTTGCGTTCTTGACTTTGTTTTGATGTTTGTATTTTCTTGGAATTATAATAAATTATTGGGATAATCTGAGCCTCTAAAATTTTTATATATGTTAATATACATCTTAAAGAACTTCCAGAAATTTATAGAAAAATATTTGGATGAAGTTTGAATTGCTTAAAGCTTATTGGTTCATCGTGCGTTTTGTTTTGGGTTGGTTTGGGGAATCTGTGTGGAAATTCTCAATTCTAGCTAATCTCTATGACTCTGGAATTTATGAAATTAAAATACAACTGTTGGTATTGATTAATGAGTGTAAGAAAACTTGTTATGGATATTGGTTGTAGAGTTTGATTTGTAATGTCATGTTTAAATGGAAAGTGTTTTTGAACTAGTAAACGTTAAAAAGAAAAAACTGTGAATGAGGTTGAATCAGTTTATGCTTAGATATTAAATTGATGCATTTGTATTATAATGCATTTAGATTAAGATTTGGCTTCCAAGAAGTTGAAACCAACGCGCATGTTGCAAAAGGGTAATTGTAGCTTGGAAATGAGGGACCAAAGAAACTCCTTGGAGGCAAGGGTACTCAAGAATATAATGAATGGAGTTGTCAAGGTGAGGGACCCTCTCATCTTAGCCCCTAAAGGGTTGATTTCTTGATGTGATTGTGTGACCCAATGTGTGTATTTCTTTTTGTGTATGCGGAATTCATGGATAGTTGTAATGATTGATATAGACATGAAAATTGTGGACTTCTAAATGTATGCTTGTACTCATGGATGATTGTTGATGAGACTTGACCTTGGGTATGAGTTTTATTTTACGAGTTACGATTGAATTGGTTAATTGCGTGTATAGGTCATGATTATTGTTGTGAATGAGAAGAATAAGTTATTTTCTTCTCTGTGAATTGGGAATTGTATTGAGTTATAATATTTGTTAGACTCATTAGCATGATTTTTGCAAGAATCTAAGGATTTTGATTAAGTGTGAATGTTGTTTTCTTGGGTGTATGGGAAGGACCATGGGTGAACCATACACCTTGTGTGAATGTTGCATGGTTGAGAACATGGGAAGGAGCAAAGGCAGAACCCTGTGACCAATCATGAGCTATGATTTAAGGTGGTGTATGGGAAGGAACAAGGTTGAACCATACACCATGTGTGAATGTGGCATGGGGTGGTCCATGGGAAGGAACAAGGTTGAACCATGGGACTAACCTTGTGTTAATGTACAAAGGCGGGCATGGGAAGGAACGAGGTTGAACCATGCGGCGCTATTAGAATTATAAGATTGGGAAGGTGGTGGGAAGAAACCTTGTTGAACCACTTAACCAACCCATTTGCTAAGAAGTTATAGGTAAGCAAGGGAGGAGGGAAGGAACCTAGTTGAACCTCACCCCTTGTTTGTTTGTGTGAAAGAATTTGTGTGAAAAGGTAATGTTGGTCTCATAGTTTTTTTTTCTTTACCATATGAACCCTCTTCCTTAAAAAAATGCATTTCTTATCCATTTTTAAAACCAAATCAGGGGTTCATTCTCTTGTATTACTTGGAAAACCTTGGACACCGATTTGCAAACTAAATTCTTTTAAAACTTTATCATTCCTAAAAGATTTCTTTCATTAAATGGTGCCAAAGCAGATTTTAACCCTATGTGGACAACATTACTTCCAACTATTTGTTGATTCTTGGATTGCTCTCATTTGAACTTAGATATAAAGATTGTTCTTGAAATTGATGTATGGACACCACTTGAGTGGTTTATGACTTGAATGTGTATATGACTCTCATGAAAGGTGTGTATGTGTAAGTATGATTGATACATAGACCTTGGAAAGTTGTAGAGAATTGTTTTGTTGCTATCTAATAAATGATAACATAATTGCTTATGTGTGACACTCCCGTCCCTTTCGTGGTGGTACCCTTCTACCACGTCTAGGATGGGTTTGCCCCTCACTGAGTCGTATAACTCACCCCTCGTGGTTTTACATTTTTCAGAGATAGGTATAGGTAAGGCATCCACCGTGGTCCAGTGAAGGTGGCAATAGATGAAGCTTCACTTGGTTCATGTAGGTCCTTGCTTTGATAATACTTTGTAATTTGTAAAAATTAATTCACCTTTAGATGTCAGCTCCATTAGGCTAGAGGCAGATTTTGAGACTTTGTAAAATTGCTGAATCGGTATTGTGAAATTGATTTAAATCGTAATCTGTGATGGATTAAATGGAATGCTTAAATATCAAATCGAAAGACAGGTTTTAGAATTAACATATAGGCTTACAGGCTCGGGGGTTCTACCCTAAGTCTGTGCCGATCACATGCCCTCGGGTGGGGGTCGTGACACTATGCGTTGAGAGTTTCTTAAACCCACTTGTCTCACTTATCAAAGTACCTCACATAAAAGGACGAAGATGGAAAAGTGGGAAAATTCCAATTGCATAAGCCTAGTGATAATCAAGTGTGTCATTCTAGAAGCTTTTAGGGCATTATGTCCAATCAAGTGGACAGGCCAAATATTTCCTTGAGAACCTTGAGAAGATGTTTGCTAAGAGAGAAAAGGTTGAAACTAATACAATTTTAGCAAAATTCATCTTTATGAGGCATACAGACAAAGAAAATATAAGGGAGTACATTATAGAAACGTCTCATCTTGCTTCAAATTGAAAGCACTCAAGTTAGACTTTGTCCAAAGACTTGGTAGTGCAAAAGGAGATATTGAAGCAAGAAAAGATATTAAGTTCTTGTTTGGCCTTCACTTCAAAGGGCAAGAAGATAGACATCATAAGATAAAGAAGAATAAGTAAACTGTGGATACAAAACTGCAGAAGAAACAACATAAAGAACCAACTTAGGATGGTTGTTTCTTCTGCGGAGTTGCAGTAGGACAAAAAAATTAGGAACCATTATACTAACACTCATGCTTGGCATGCAAAGAAGGTTGTGCTTCTTACTTTTGTTTGTTCTAATGTTGATTTGATTTTGGTGCTTAGACACATATGGTGTAACAACTCACATCAATGTATCTATGCAAGATTTTCTGAATTGCTAAAATCTTAGTGATGGTGAAAGATACATCTATAATGGGAATGAAAAGTTAGTAGAAGTGGAAACAATTGGAACATTTAGATTATTGTTAAGAAATATATTTTAATTGAATTTGATTGAGACTTTTATTGTATCATATTTTAGACTATACTAAATTCCTATTTTAACATTGGACAATTTTGGTTGTTATTGTTCATGTGAAAATAGATAATTTAGTCTCTTTAATATATATATATATATATATATATATATATATATATATATATATATTTATATATATTTATATTCAAGTTTATTTGGTTGATTTTGATTTTTGTTGGGATACAATAATATTGCAAATTTCATAAAGTTATTACCTCGTTCGGTTTTGAGGTGAGTTTGGTTAATGATCGTAAATACCATAAGTTCCGTGGGAGTAAACATATATTTTTATGTACACTGATATATAGTTATGTTGCATGAAACCAAGAGCTTTCTAGTAAAGAGCCCTGAGATGAAAGATATTGATGATGGAATATTTGAATTTGGAATCTAAATACATCGGGATTACTCTCGAGGTATTCATGAATTGTTACAGAAGACATATATATCGAAAAGATTTCCAAGAATTTTGGTATGCATAATTGCAAACTAGGTAATGCCCCTATGGATAAAGGAGACTAGTAGAGTCTTAATCTGTGCCCCAAAATAGGGACATACAAAAGATTACTCGTGCTTTTAGCAAGAGGGGGTCTAATGTATGCACAGTTTTGTATGCGACCAAAATCTCATATATTGTTAGCATGTTATGAAGTTATTTAAGCAATTCGGGTATGAATCATTGGAAAGCAGCCTAGTGATCCATATGGTATTTATAGTGAACAAAGCATCACATGCTCACATACAGAAGATCAGATAAGTCAAAGAGTATTGGATATTTAGACTCTGAGTTTGTTGAATGCCAAGATAGTATAAAATCTAATTTGGGCTATATTTATATGCTGGTTGGAGAAGCAGTGTCTTTAAAGAGTGCTAAAAAAAGACACTTGTAACTCCTTCCACAAAAGCAGCTAAGTTGATAGCATTTTATGAGGCATCAAATTATGGAATATAATTGTGAAAGTTTGTCACTGGTCTACAAATTTTGGATGAAATTGAAAGACCACTTAGGAGTTAGGACATTTAGTGACAATAAACAGCAATCTTGTATTTCAATAACAATAGGAGTTTAACAAAATTTAAACACATATACATAAAGTTCCTAGTTGTAAAAGAAAGAGTTCAAAGTGGACAGTTGTCTAAAAGGCATATTGGGACAAACTCCATAATTGCGGATCCACTTGCTAAGGAACTATAACACCAAAGGTCTTTCATGAGCATACTGCTCATATGGGTGTTATGTCAATTAAAGATATTCTGTTTCAGTGGGAGTTTGTAATTATGCTTTACGTGTAATACCCCGGAAAATTTCGAGGATTAAAGAATGATCTATTTAAAATTTTGAGGATTTAAGAATGATTTATTCCCGGGCTAGGAATTTAAACCTTAAAAAAAATAATATAGAAAAAGTATGAAAGTTAAGGGAAACCGGGAAGGAACCAGGGAATTCTTCGAAGTTTAAAGTAAAATAAAAGGGAAAGAAAAGAAGTAAAAAATAATAATTTTTGGGGTTTAATTCGGGACGAAAGAAATTAGAATCCTGAATTAAATAGGGAAATGAATTAAATTAAAAATATATTAGTTATTATTTATTTAATTATTAGTTAATTTATTTTTAAATTAAATTTATTTATTAATAAATTATTTAATTAACTATTTATTTTTATTATTTATTTTATTGTTATTATTATTATTAAATTGGGGTGGGGAATTACGTGTGAAACATAAAAAGAAAGAAATAGAGAAGAAAAAAAAAAGAATAAGAAGAGAGAGGGAGAGATCACGGGAAGAAGAAGGAATAGAAAGAAGAGAGAGAGGGGGGGATGGCGTGGAGAAGATGAAGGGAGAAGGGGAAGGCGGAAACTGCCTGAAACTCATCGGAGAAGAGCTAGCCGATGTTGGGAAAAGTCACTGGAGCTTGACTCCAACATCTTCGACATCTCCCACCAATCAAATCAAAGGTTGGTAACCCCAATTTCATTCGAAAATCTCAATTTCTTCATTTTTAGGGATTTCATCGATCCACCTTCGATTGGGTTGTTTCGAGGGTAGATTGGCACCTAGGAAGTGTTCTTAGCTTGAACACTTAGTTGGGGTAGGAATCGAGATTATAATTCCAGATTTGCCCAAATTCGAATTTGGAAGGATTTGGGGTTGAAATTATAATTATTTCCAAATTGGGAAAAATTGTTGATAATTAGGATTGAACTTGGATTTGAGTAGGCTTGGATTGATATTATTAAAATTATATGGTTGGAATATGAGCTGAACAAGACCCGTGAAAAGCTGGGCCGAAGTTACTAAGGCCGAAACTTGGCATTAACATGTTGGGTCCCTGCTGGGTTTGCCCAATTATGCCTTAAGGGTGATATATATAGTTGAGATGTAAACGTTTTTCCAGAACAATGAGAACCAAGCATTAAGTGGAAGAATGATAGAGTTGATGTCTAACCTTTATGATATAATATCACAACAATAATGACACATGATATAATATCACAACAATAATGACACATATTTATGGTCTTTCCCCACTGATATTTTTAATCTAATTTCACAAATTAACTATCAGCATTTGACTTTTGAATGTAATATATATATATGTTTTTCATTCATTTGGCCCAAATTAAAATAAATGGCTTTCATGATTCATTTTCCTCACAAAAGTATAGTACTTAACTTTTTAAAAGTTGCATAAGCCAAGAATTGAATATTCAAAAAGTGAGTGTTATAAATATGCTATCAAGCATCAAGAATTATTTTAGGTATCTTCTTGTTTCTCAAGGATGGAAACTTGCGGAACAATGAAGTCCAAATTCTAAAATGGTAATTTTATTTCTTCATAATTATTAGGAAGCCCTAAGTAGGATGAATTGGAGGTATATTGAGGTTTAGAAACTAGAATTCTAGAACCCAAGTACGAAGACAAGTTGAAACAAAATGTTTAGACCTTCCTAAAAATTAGGATTCCATAAGCTTCCTTAGATGCGAATACAAGTTAGATAGATGTCTAATACTCAAATCCAAGTATGTGAAACACTCAAGTAGAGTGTTATATTCGAGTAAGTCAAGTGTCCGAGGAAGGATACACATAAGTCGAGATAGAGAAGTCCAATAAGACCAAGAGCTTGACTCTGTGGCAACCACATGGACTACACATGAGAGTAATGGAGAGATAAATAACAAGTTAAGCTAAGTAATAACTTTAATGAAGTAAATGTTGTTCTTATAGGAACAACGGCACCGATTGAGTGCAACAGGAACTCCGAGGAGACTAAAGTTACAGGAGAGGATTACATGGAAGGTTGGCCAAGATGAGGGCTCTTTCATCTCTGCTCCTAGGGTTGTATGCTTATGTGGAGTACATGAGTACGCATATTCTCTGCTTGTCTGGTATGTGTTAGCTAGAGATATAGAATGCTAAAAGAATGAAAGAACTAGAAAATAGGTTATGAAAGATAGCTTGGATAGGAAGACATATGAGTAGAGTATAATTGTTTGCTATGATTGGTGTGTTACAAATCCAACTCATACACTCCGGAGGCATGATGAGTATTTTATTAAATCTTTTCCACGACGGTGGCAAGAGTCCTTGTACGGAAGGGCTAAACTTTATTTTGAAAACTCGTCATGACGGTGACTTAAATTAAAATCATGCAAAGGGAGTTATTGGTGGGTTTCGGATTTGGTTATGCTAGAGATGTGAGACATCGACCAGAACAACGTCAAATGGCACTTGAGACCTCAGTTTTTATAATCACCATGATGATGGTCATTGCCCTATCCTGGCAATAGGGTCAGAAAGTTTTTATATTGCTATGACGATAGCTTGAGGCTCAGAGAGTGCATCTGGACGGGTATATGAGTTATATCCTGTTGAGGATACTTGTACATATTAATAAGGAGAAGAATTGTTGATCCTTCGGGAAAGATACAAAGAATCCTATTAATATGTGAAACTAAGGTAAGGAGACACGGGAGGAACCTACGGGTGAACCGTGAGCCTAACCTAGTAAAAGAGAAACCATCCTGTGGAGTTGGTCCAGGGTGTGTCAGTGGCCATGCTTCGAGACGTCGTGCCGTGCCCGCCATGTGGCCTGGTTGGGTAATGGACGAGTGGGCTCAAACTATTGCCCCGCAGTAAGGGGTCAGGACGTGCCACGTGGTGGCTACGTATCGGTCGTTTGATAGATAGAAGTTGATTGTGTTTGATTAATAGAATTGTCACGAGGTGACTAGTACCCAAGTGAATGTGTTAATTATTGTTTGATTAACAGAATTGTCACGAGGTGACCAGCACCCGAGTGAATGGGTTAAGTATATTTGCCACGTGGTGGCCAGCAACCCTAGTGCACGGGTTCAAAGTGGGAAAGCCACGTAGTGGCTAGTAGAAATCCCAGAGTTGGGGAGATTAAGTGGATGTATGTTATAGTATCTGTGTGTATATACAAATTGTCTGTGTTTGCATATGATTTCTGATTGTGCAGCGTAGTAGTGACGTACAGGATTACGTCACCACAACGTCTTGGTTGATTCAAACATGTTGAACGTGAGAAGACCGGTAAGAAAAAGCCGGCATTATATGTTATATGTTTACTTGTTGAGTGATGATGTGAATTAAACTGCTGCATGCTTATATCTGCTAAATGCATGTGAGTGTTTGGGTAAAATTTCTGTTATTGTGTGATCACCCAGAATGCATGCTAACTCACATTAACTAGTTGTTTGTGCATGTGGTTGTGTATGACTCTCAGTCCTAGCGGTAAGGTACCCACCTTGCGCCGGGGATGGGATAGTCCTCACTTAGTCGCGTGGTTAAGACTCACACCTCATTTTTACTACACAGAGACAGGTTAAGTGCAGGTGGAAGAAGTCTCGGAGGAACGAGGGTTGAGCAACACTTTCCAAGACCCACAACTTGTTCATGTGGGTGAATAAAGTGTAATTGTAATTTAATTTACTTTATTATTGTATCATAAAGTAAAGGGTAGACGTATCCAATTAGAATGTATTACTAAATCTAGAACTGTCAGCTTCACACACCTTAAAGATCAGGATTAATTATACTGCGATACAGGACAAATATGTTTTCAAAATATATATATACATATATGTATACATATATGCATCTATATATGTATGCATATATACATATATGTATACACATATATATGTATATATGTATGTATATATAGATGCATATATGTATATACATATATGCATATATGTATATACATATATGCATATATGTATATGCATATATGCATATATGTGCATATACATATATGCATATATGTATATACATACATATATACATATAACATATATACATTTATATATTAATACATTTTAATTGGATACGTCAACCCTTTACTTTATATATATATATACATATATGTATATACATACATGTATACATACATGTATGTATGTATATGTATGTATACATGTATGTATGTATGTATGTATGTATGTATGTATGTATGTATGTATACATGTATGTATACATACATACATACACATGTATGTATACATGTAATGTATGTATGTATGTATACATGTATGTATATATGTATGTATGTCTGTATACATACATACATGTGTATGTATGTATGTATGTATGTATGTATGTATGTATGTATGTCTGTATACATACATACATGTATGTATGTATGTATATACATGTATGTATGTATACATGTACATGTATGTATACATGTATACATACATGTATGTATGTATACATGTATATACACATATACACATATATGTGTATACACATATATACACATATATGTGTATCACATATATGTATATATATACATATATGTGTATATATATAATATATATACACATATATGTATATATATACATATATGTATATGTATATACATATATATATTTTGAAAACAAATTTGTTCTGTATCGCAGTATAATTAATCCTGATCTTTAAGGTGTGTGAAGCTGACAGTTCTAGATTTAGTAATACATTCTAATTGGATACGTCTACCCTTTACTTTATATACATATATACATATATGTGTATACATGTATACATATATACATGTATGTATACATGTATGTATAGATACATGTATATACACATATATGTATATATGTATATATATACATGTATACATATATACATGTATGTATACATGTATGTATAGATACATGTATATACACATATATGTATATATGTATATATATGTATATATGTATATATATATACATATGTGTATATTCATATAGACATGTATGTATATATGTATACATGTATGTATATATGTGTACATACATATATGTTATGTATATACACATATATGTATATGTATACATACATGTATGTATGTATACATACATGTATGTGTACATACATATATGTGTATATTCATATAGACATGTATACATATATGTGTATATATATAATATATATACACATATATGTATATATATACATATATGTATATGTATATACATATATATATTTTGAAAACAAATTTCTTCTGTATCGCAGTATAATTAATCCTGATCTTTAAGGTGTGTGAAGCTGACAGTTCTAGATTTAGTAATACATTCTAATTGGATACGTCTACCCTTTACTTTATATACATATATACATATATGTGTATACATGTATACATATATACATGTATGTATACATGTATGTATAGATACATGTATATACACATATATGTATATATGTATATATATACATGTATACATATATACATGTATGTATACATGTATGTATAGATACATGTATATACACATATATGTATATATGTATATATATGTATATATGTATATATATATACATATGTGTATATTCATATAGACATGTATGTATATATGTATACATGTATGTATATATGTGTACATACATATATGTTATGTATATACACATATATGTATATGTATACATACATGTATGTGTACATACATATATGTGTACACATACATGTATGCATGTATACATGCATACATGCATATATACATACATGTATGTGTATATTCATATAGACATGTATGTATATATGTATACATGTATGTATATATGTGTACATACATATATGTTATGTATATACACATATATGTATATGTAGACATACATGTATGTATGTATACATACATGTATGTGTACATACATATATGTGTACACATGCATGTATGCATGTATACATGCATACATGCATATATACATACATGTATGTGTACATACATGTATGTACACATACATGTATGTATACATGCATATATACATACATGCATGTATGCATGTATACATGCATACATGCATATATACATACATGTATGTGTACATACATGTATGTACACATACATGTATGTATATATGCATGTATGCATGTATACATGCATACATGCATGTGTACATGCATACATGGATGTACACATGCATGTATGCATGTACATGTACATGCATACATGTTATGTACATACATGTATGCATGTACATGCATACATGCATGTGTACATCCATGTATGCATGTACACATGCATGTATACATGCATACATGTATGTGTACATCCATGTATGCATGTGTACATGCATGTATGCATGTGTACATGCATGCATGTATGTGTACATCCATGTATGCATGTGTACATGCATGCATGTATGCATGCATACATGCATGTATGCATATGTATACATGTATACATGTATACATGCATATGCATGTATACATGTATATATATATACATATATACATGTATGTATATATATGTATATGTATGTATATATGTATATACATATATACATATATGTATGTGAATAGGATAGGCAGCATCTTCGGATGTGTAGCCAGTACACAGGTTATATATATTATGTGTGTTTTCCTATATCTATATCCTGAAGCGGCACTGGCCGTGGATTTGCTTGCCTAGGATAGGCCACCATTTCGGTGTAGCCATGGTATTATACTGCATGTGAATGTATTTTCAATAATAGGTGATAAGGCTTACAGGCATAAGGGTATTCCCTGTGTCTGTGCCGGTCACAGTCCTCTAAACGGGGGTTGTGACATTACGGTTATAGACACGATTTTCAGTTATTTCGGTTTATGGATATTTTGAGATTCTGCAGAAATAAAGTTTATTTTGGATTATTCAGACTTTGATTTTGGTATGGTTTGATAAGGTTTAAGGTGGACCAGTTGGAAATAGACATGTATAGATCACACTTCATGTAATTTTCTATGCCACACATCCATACTTGATCTATGTCATTTGATTATGCTGGTATACGTGATCAGGGAGGGCTTAATTACGATATATGTAACAAAAGTCGCCTTAGTTCTATGTTGGCATAATTCATGGACGAGATTGTTCGAAATACTTTTGATTATAATAGCAAAAGTTTGAGCTCATAAGGTCATATAATGTGACATATAATTATAAAGTAATATTTATATATATAGTCCAAGTGCGAGATTGTTAGGTATTTATGAACTTATATATATTAAATAATATATTGTATATCAAATGATATCATTAGAAAAGTGCCTGTCCCAAATTAAAAGTGATCTAATTTGGTTAAGTATTATTGGACTTAAATAATGTGGTCAAGTATGGGCCTATATGTGTAGACACTCTCATATGATTTCTAATTTTATGATGTGTTAAATTAGAAATTGGGACTCCTAATCCAATTAGTATTCCAACTATATTAGGGTTATGGTCCCCAAATTATAAGTATGATTTTTTTTTTCTATAATCCCATCACCGGAAAAGAGAAAAACCCTAATCTCTTAAAATCATGCTTACTAATTTGGAAGACCTATAGACGCAAGACCGAAGAACTCTTATAAATTCAAGTACGCTTCTGCTTCCGCTTTCGCTTTTAGATTTATTTTCTTGATGATTTGACATGATGAAACTGCATGAGGGTAAATTAAAATTTTATGTATTCGGGGGATTTTTCCAATAGATTATGTTTGGATATGATTTGACTTGTGATTGAGAACTTGTTGTTGCTATGTAATGTGATTAAATATCTTTTGAGGCTTGTTGCCCTTGTAAATAGAGTTGGGTTAGATTGTTGTGTTATTGCGAAAGGATAAAACTAAGTTTTCCAAATAAGGACATGGGAAGTACCAGGGGAGAACCATGTGCCTTACTTTTGACAAAACAAGTATTTTTGAATTATGAACATGTGCAAGTTGACAAGAATATGGACATGAAAAAGTACCACGGTTAGATTTTTGATTAGTCAGTGTTAGGGACAGATTTAAGATGGACTTGACACGAATTAGAGTTTTGGAGATTTTTTTTGTCTCTATTTTCCGTCACTAAATACCAATTTTTTGGTAGTGGGTTTTTCCTTTTTTTTTCTCTTGTATGTGTACTGTTTTTGGTTTTGCGGTTCTAATAAATCTATGTTTGAGGCCAAAAAAAGATGGGTGTCATCCATCTTTTTGAAGAGCATATTATCGGGGCATATTAAAAAATTAGAGAGTAAAGAAGTGGTATATTTGTCTACTTCTCACATCTCCGATTTTTTCAAATAGCTACCGCCTGGGTTTTTTTTAGGAAGCCAATATTTGGGCTTCAAGTTTATACTTTTTTTGAATGTATTTTTACTTTTTTTAATAAGCCTAACCAAACACATCATTTGATCATACAAGTACTTATTTTTAAATTTAAATTGCTTTTGACAAAATATATTTGTGGTCATAGAAGTTTTATAGGTTACTATCAATAGTAACAAAAAGCTAAATTTTGTATCTTTAACTAATCTCTACTTTTTATATATATACTCTTATTCATAATTTTTAATGTAAACCCTACCAAGGAAAAGCATGACCAATTCATGCAACATAAAAATTAACTCTCAAATATTATAATCATAAAACTCTTATATCTCACCAAGAGCAAAATTTTTGAGCTTGCTGAGTTTGTTTAAATTAGAGCACAAGTATATATGAAGAAACAATCAATCAAACAAATACAAAATCACAAAGAAGAAATATTTAATGAAACATAAATTTAGCATCAACACCTTACACCCTTAATATATATATCAAGGATAAAATTAAAAATAATACCTTGTAAGTTGTTGTCAGCAAGATATAAGAATTGGAGGTTGGTCAAATTTCCAATGTCACTAGATATGTATCCACCATCATATCCATCTATTGCTAATTTTCTCAATTCCTTGCATTGATGCCAAACAGACAATATCTCTCCAGAAAAACTATTGTAAATTAAATAGAGCTTTTCAAGTTTTGGAAGCCCATGACATATATTTGATGGATGACCGCCAGATAAATTATTATACGAAAGCTCAATCTCTTGCAATAATGACCTATTACATATTGTTGATGGTATGGAACCAGAAAGTTGATTTTTTCTGAGATTAATCATTTTTAATAGCGAAAGATCACCGATCTCTTTTGGAATGTTTCCTGCAATTATGAAACAATAATAACTAAGTATTAATTAATATTTGACAGTAACATTATATTAATTAAAAACTTTTATACATTTTCTCGCTATTGTTATATTTGTAAATGAAATGAGTTGAGCAGAAATATAAATAACATAAATCATTCTAAAACATACCTGATAAATTGTTGTAAGATAAATGCAATACTTCA
Source organism: Senna tora (assembly GCA_014851425.1). Classification (NCBI taxonomy): domain Eukaryota; kingdom Viridiplantae; phylum Streptophyta; class Magnoliopsida; order Fabales; family Fabaceae; genus Senna; species Senna tora. The sequence goes on from CM026261.1 coordinate 33,675,207, forward strand.
AGTGAAGATAAATTGGAAATTGCTTGTGGTATGATTCCCGAAAGCTTATTACGAGAAAGCCTTAAAATCTTCAAATTCTTGAGTCTTTCAATCTCATGTGGAATTTCCCCCTCAATTAAATTAAAATTCCAATCTAAAGTCTCCAACCTTGACAAGTTGGACACAGATAATGGAATAATTCCACTCAAACTATTATTACAAAGACTCAAGTGTTGGAGTGCATGTAAATCCCCTATCCACGTGGGAATTTCTCCATCCAATTCATTGAAACTCAAGTTGAGTAGTTTCAATCTACGCAATTGAACCAACTCTTTCGGCAAATGACCATAAAAGTTGTTGTAATTAAGATCAAGTTCAACTAGAAATGAGAGATTTCCCAAATGAGGAGATATGGTGCCATTGAGACCCATGTCACCCAGATTCAAGGAATGAACCCTTCCATGACCAACATTACAATTCACACCAACCCAATCCCATGGAGAAGAGACACTAGACCAATTGGCTAAGAGATTGTAAGGATCAAAGGTGATAGAAGATTTGAAAGCAAGAAGAGCAGATTCATCAGTGGTGATGTTTGTCTTACTCCAAGCTATAGAAAGCATGAAGCAAGATAGTAAGAACATGAAAACACATAAATGAAGTTTGCCCATATTTTGCATACCAAACTTCATCAAAGATGCAAGCAATGGGTTGTGAGTAACAAGAAGAGAAATTGGAAGATATTATAAATATATGTATTATATGTGGATGACCACATTTTCAACATTGGATTCTTCCTAAACCCTCCATATGATCACTTGTCTCTTTGTATCCTTAGTAACTTCTCCATGAAAGCCCCTTTAAGAGAATTGTGTAACCTTCCAATTAGTGTGCTTAAATATACATTATTGTATTCTTAATGCTACCTTATGGCTAAAGTCCTATAAATAGAGGCTATTGTAAACAAGTGAATGAATGAATTTGGTGCATCTCTCTTATGTTCTTCTTGTTTCTCTAAGCTCTTTCTCTTATGTTCTTGTTGCTCCTAAATTTTTGTTTTAGAACATTGTTTTACAACACGTTATCAGCACGAAGCTCTAGAATTTTGTGTCGAAAGGAGCTCAAACTTGTTTTCATCATATCATGGTAAACAAGAATATATTTCTTTTTCTCATAATGTAAGTTTTATCAAATTTCATAATGTTTATATTTGTTGCACTTGATATGTCAAGAAAAATTATTTACCATGAGAATTTTTTTTGTTTCATAATTTATTTGAGTGGAATATTGAATCTTTGAGATACTATAGAAGAACAAATTCATGAATCCCTGAAGGATTTATGCATCCCTGAAGGATGCGCAAAATGCAATGATTTTTATTCGTTATTCATTTGCATGAAGAGCTAGATATGAAAATAAGAACCAGTAGTTCTTTGGAACAAATTGAAGGAATGATATATATGAGTTCCAAAATGATCAATGATTCATCTTAAAGCTCTTTCTAATTGGATGCATTTACATCTACAATATATTTTGTAAGTGAATATATGTCATCCTTGTTTGAAATTAGCTCTATAATTAAGTTATAAGGAAAGGAAATTATTAAAGAAGATATGTTTAGAAAAAACATATTCTACTTTTCATGCTCCGAATGTGCTCCTGCAGTAGCAATATCGAGAGCATTGATTAATTTATCAAATATTACGGGTTAGTTTCTTGTTTGCTTGTGGAAGAGCAAAATAATGAGATTTGAGCTTTTGATGAAGAATAATTAAAAACCATGTCCAGTTGGATCAATTTCATTCCCTGAAGTGAATGTGGCTTTTTCTCGAGGTCATGGATGAGGTTGTGGTCCAAAATGAGACCATGAAAGAAAACATATTTTGGAATATTGAAAATAATTTTTCATCAAATTATGAAAATGAAAGTGCTACACTGAAGCACAAGAACGAGACCAAAAATGAGGATAAACTATTTCAAAGAAAAAAAAAAACCTCAAAGAAATGATAAAATCATTTGCTACAAATGTAGCATATGTTATTGGTCTTACATTTTGTTATACTTTATCATGCTTCACTAAACAAAGGAAACTGAATTAAAAGCAAAATTTTTGAGCTTGTAAATCCTACTATTTCTTATGGATCACAAATGAAAATTGATTGTGATGTGTCTAATTTTATTTAATTTTTGAAGACTTATAATTTAATTAGTGACAAAAAATGACTACACTTTAAAATTTTATGAATCACATATGTTTCATATGAATTTTAAGTATAACTTGCTCCCTTAGTGTATTATAATTATTTTAATTTTGTTTTGAGATAAACAATTATATTCAACGTTATAGAGGATTACATATGTCTTGTGAATAGTAGCACAACTCATACAATTTATCTTGACAAAATTAACATTAGCTGAAATTAATGTTAATAAGATATCTAGTTTTGCAAATGTCATATAAGACTCTGGAAGAGCTCACATTTCATTGCCAAATAGATAAATTTTAATATTGGTGATACATTATATATTTCTTGTAGATCCAGAAGAAATCTACCAAATTTCAAAGAAATATATCTACCGTAATGGTTATCACATTGAGACAAAAATAAGTGAGATACAGAATATCCATACATTATTTCTACTATATTAAGCCTGAAGCTTATATTAGAAAAAATCTTTACTTTTCTTTAAGGTTATATCTAATAAATATAAAAATTGACGAATCAAATTTTATGCACTGAAAGTGGTCAAACCCTAAGATTTTTATACTTTGGCATGATCAACTTGGTCATCCAAACTCACTTTTCATGCGACGTATTATACAAATTGCATACGGACATTTATTGAAGGACCGGAAGATCCTATTAGTAATTGATTTCTTTTGTGAATTTTGTGTAATGTGAATTAATTATTAAATAATCATTTTCTATATTACACATCAAGTCTCCTTATTTTCTACAATATATTCAAGAAAATGTCTATAGTTATATTCATCTATCATGTGGCTCATTTCAATTTTTTTTTTCATTTTAATTGATGCATCTAATCGATAGTCATAAATTTGTTGACTTTTAACTTGTAATATAACTTTTCTAAGTTACTTGCTCAAATGATACAATTAAGGGCATACTTCCTTGTTTAGATAAAAACATTTTATGACTATTACATGCCAATAGGAATTATAGTTGAACTATTAGTAGCTGATGGACATAAAAAATGGTTTAGTTGAACCTTTTATTAAATGGTTAGAGCTTATTGCTAAACCTATGCTTATGAAGTCAAAATTTCTAAAATTTACTTGGGGATATGCTATAATACATGCTGCATCTTTGATCCGTATTTAAAATTGTTGGTTGTATTTTATATGTTCTCTTGAAATTTATGTTGGTTTTTATTCGTGATCTATTATTAGATATATTGAACTTTTAACTTATGAATAGAGGAAGAAAAATATAATTAGTTGAAATACATCAACATTATCATACCATAATACTCGTACAAATTAATGTGAACTTGAAGTTCAAAGAATAATTTATTTGCAAATTGTTGCAAATGAATTACCAGATAATTTCATAAATGCTTAGTGGGTCATTAAATCGCATGTATCAGCTGCAAATATTTTAGCACGATTAGATGTCTCTGGCGGACAATCTGCTAGTACAGCAGCTAATGAATCTGAAATACGCCAGAAGCGTGATAGACCAATTAGTGCAAAAGATATCATTCCCAGAAGGAGAAAAAGTAAAGAAGATGCTCTCAAGGATATTCAGGATATTTCAAATATGAATCAACAACCCCACATTTCTGAAAAAGTAACTCCTGAAGTAGTTTCATCCCCAGAAGTGGATCCGGTATCGGAAAATCATGAGATCTCATTGAATTATAGAGAAATGTGAGAAATAAATGAAATTGTTGTTGATTATATTTTCAATTGCAATTGCATCGGAAATTATTAATGATGAGGGACTTGATCCCAAAACTACAAAATGATATCGATATCGAAATGATTGGCCAAAATAGAAAAAGGCAATATAAGGCAAATTAGACTCGTTATTAAAACGAGAATTTCTGGATCAATTACCCAAACACCTGAAGATGTTAAACCTGTATGGTATGAATGGGTATTTGTTACGTTCGTAAACGAAATGAGAAAAATACAAATTGTGCACGAGTTTTGGCACAAAGTTTCTCACAAAGGCTTGACGTAGATCATTATGATATTTATTATCTAATTATGGATACAATTGTACCATTTTTAATTGATATGGTAACCTTTGAAAAACTTGATGTATGTTTGATGGAAGTAGTAGCTATATAGGTCATTATAATCCTTGAAGGATTTAAGATGCCTGAAGCATATAAATCAGAACCTTGAGATATATATTCCATCAAATTACAAATATCCTTATATGGATTGAAACAATCTAGACGAATGTAGTATAATCGTCTCAGTGAGTATTTATTAAAAGGTTATAAAAATGATAATATTTGTCCTTATATTTATAAAGAAGGCAAACTCTGAATTTTTCATTGTTGCAGTTTATGTTAAGGACATAAATATTGTAGGAACCCCAGAAGAGATTTTAAAACCTGCATAGTACTTGAGAAATGGATTTGGAATGAAAAATCTTGGGATTCAAGATTTTGTTTGGGATTTAAGTTCCCCTATGATCATTCGTCCACTTGATATAAATACAAACCATTTTCATCCATGAGAAGATGATAAACACAATTTATTGGTCCTGAAGTACCATACCTTAGTACAATAAGGACACTTTGTACTAAACTAGGCATAGCCATTGCAATAAATTTGTTAGCAAAGTTTAGATATTTTCAAAGAATATCTTATCTCAATTTACTCTTCTCAAAGGAAGGAAAACCATAATTAATTGGATATGTTAAGGTTGAATATTTTTGTGATCCCCGTAAAGCTCGGTTTCAAAATGTTACATCTTTACATATGGAGGAACTTTCATGACAGTAAGTGAAGTAAATCGTTACAGCCACATAATCAAATTACTCAGAGATATTAGTTATTCATGAAGCAACCTATAAGCGTATTTGGTTGAGAACCATGATTCCTCATATTAAAGAAATATGTCGGTTGCCTGCAACCAATGATATTGTATGAGGAAAATGCAGTATGCATCATAAGATATTGATAGGCTACAAAAGAAATGTGATATTGGTATTCACAAAATTCAATTTAGCAATAATGTAGCTGACCTTTAATTAAAGTATTTCACCTCAAGTTCTTAAGAAGCATGGATACAACATTGAAATATAAAGTCCTGAAGATTTTCATGATACAATATAAACTTGAGGGGAAGAAAAATAATTATGAATATTGTACTCTTTTTCCTTCGCTAAGCTTTTGTCCCACTGGGTTTTTCTTAGCAAGGTTTTAACGAGGCATATTCATACGGAGTCCTGAAGACTTTCATTATAAAATATAAACTTGAGGGGAAGCAAATTATTTATGAATCATGTACTCTTTTTCCTTCGCTAAGTTTTTTTTGTCCCACTGGGTTTTCCTTAGCAAGGTTTTAACGAGGCATATTCATACGGAGTCCTGAAGACTTTCATTATAAAATATAAACTTGAGGGGAAGCAAATTATTTATGAATCATGTACTCTTTTTCCTTCGCTAAGTTTTTTTTGTCCCACTGGGTTTTCCTTAGCAAGGTTTTAACGAGGCATATTCATACGAAGTCCTGAAGACTTATATTATACAATATTAAATCAGAGGAAGAAAATTAATTATGAATTATGTACTCTTTTTCCTTCACTAAGATTTTGTCCCACTGGGTTTTTCTTAGCAAGGTTTTAATGAGGCATGTTCACAATGAGTGGTCATCCAAGGGGAAGTATTATAAATATATGTATTATATGTGGATGACCACATTTTCAACATTGGATTCTTCCTAAACCCTCCATATGATCACTTGTCTCTTTGTATCCTTAGTAACTTCTCCATGAAAGCCTCTTTAAGAGAATTGTGTAACCTTCCAATTAGTGTGCTTAAATATACATTATTGTATTCTTAATGCTACCTTATGGCTAAAGTCCTATAAATAGAAGCTATTGTAAACAAGTGAATGAATGAATTTGGTGCATCTCTCTTATGTTCTTTTTGTTTCTCTAAGCTCTTTCTCTTATGTTTTTGTTGCTCCTAAATTTTTGTTTTAGAACATTGTTTTATAACAGAAGATTTTATATATTCTCTCTAAGTCCATGCCAAGTCAATGCCTAGAGATAATGTATGCAATAATTTTTAAAGTAATTTATTCTGGCTACAATAATTTCGCATTAATTAGTCCATGTGCAGGTCATGCTCGTATAGAAATTTTTTTGGAAAATGCATTCTCTAAAGTGAAGAAGGGGCTAATAAGGTAGGACCCATATTAATAACAAAATATTTTAAATAATCACATAGTTTAATATAACAAAAAGTAATAATTATCATTTTTGGTTTTTCACATGTATCTTTTTATTGGAGGCAATCCTGTTCGAGTTAGCATAGGTCCCATGGCGGAAGTAGAGCTTTCCTAGCAGAGGTTTTTTCATATATAAGTCTCGAATCCGGGACCTTGCTTAAGAGAAATGGAGTACCTACCATTCCAACTGACACCTGTTAATAAAAGTAACAATTATCTAAATATACAACAAAATGATTTAAATAACTAGTAGAAAATGTGGTGTATATATTAATAATTTATGTTAAAAAATATATAATATAATAGGGATAAAATTAGTAAAGTAAAAGAAAATTCTTACACTCAAGGGTTTTATCTCAAATGGCAATATTTTTTGGTTTCTTGTGATGACACAGTGTCATCCAAGATAACAGTGTCATCACATGACACTTTAACAAACAGTGTAATCTAACAGTATTATTCAAGATAACATATTATCTTAGATGACACCATACTAAACGTAATGTCCTCCTAAATTGAGCTATAATCTTGTCACATGTAACAAGAGAAGTAGTTATTATAATTGTTATGAAATATATATAGCATATAGTAGCAGTTTTTTATTTTCTGCATAAAATGTGTCTATACCAATAATTTTTTCTTACTACATAAAATGTGTCTATACCAATAGTTTTTTACTTCATAAAATGTGTCTATACTAACCGTTTTTGTTATTTATAGCACTACTATAGAAAAAGCGTATACCAACAGTTTGTATTATGCTAGTAGAACTTTTTAGTGACAGAAAAATAGCAGCAGATCGGACCTTCAGTGTTGCTACACTACAACAAAACTTGGATTTATCCACGGAATAAAATGCGTGGGTAATCTGTGGGAAAACAAAAAGAAATTTTTTTTTTTTTTGAAAATTAGCCACGGATTGTAAATTCGTGGCTAATATTTGTGGATAAGTGATCAATTAGCCATGAATTAATTTTCGTGGGCAACTCCTTGAAAATAGGTGGTGAATTAGCCATTGATTCACAATTCGTGGCTAATCCGTGAGTAAGTGGTTTATAATTTAAATTTAAATTTAAATTTTCAATTGAAAAAATTTATCTCTTATAAAATAATATATAATATTATTATTGTTCAAAGTTTATAATTTTTTTAAAAGTAACAAAATTGTTAGTTATAAAAAAAAAGTAACAAAATTATTCTTTTAAAAGATTATACTAGTCATATTTATCTAAAACATTTATATATTTGTTGAAGTATATAGTATATCAAATACACAATAAAAAATTATAAAAATTCACTTATCAACAATAACTTTTAATAAATATATATTATAATAAACTTATCAATAATTAAAAAATCAAATTATAAATAATTTAATAAAAAGTACATAATTGTAAAAATTTTTATTTTAGAAAAAATAATAACTAACGGATTTAACATAAGCTAAATTGCATATAATACTTTTAATATAATGCAATATCTAATTCTCTATTTTCTTTTCTTTTGGAACAACGAATTCTCTATTTTCAAGGGATGAATTAAAATCAATACATTTAGCCAATCGCCTATCTATTTTGTGGTGTAGGCGTGTAGGCACTCACCCAAAGAAAATCATGACAAGCATTAGCCAGCTATTGGCTTTGGTTTTCTACTTTCTACCACCATCATTCTTTATGACCCAATATAAAGTAGTTGACTTGACGTGGACTTAGAGAGAATATAATCTTCCATTCTCTTTTTGTTACTCACAAACTCATTGCTTGCATCGATCTTTGACAAATTAAGTCTGATATGCAAAATATGGTCAAACTTTATTTCTCTGCTTTCATTCCCTTACTGTCTTGCTTTGTGATTTCGTTTAGTTTGGAGCAAGACAAACATCACCACCGATGAATCCGCTCTTCTTGCTTTCAAATCTTTTATCATCAAGGATTTAACATAAGTTAAATTGTATGTAGTTTTAAAATTAAATTTTTAATACAACTGAAAAACTAATTCTCTATTTTCAATTATCTTCTATCTTTTTATATTGTATGATTTTAGGAACTAAAATAACAAAAAAAATATCTAAACCATATGTTAGATGTATATAAAAAAATATTTTACATTAATATAACAAAATATAATATATGGCTTAGTGGTTATTGCAATCATAACCATCCATCATCTCTCAGGTTCGAATCATCTTTAGACCATTTTTCAAAAATATAAGGTGGAGGTTGCCGGCGACCGGTCGGGTTCGTGGTGATTTATTACCCACGGAAAATTTAGATTCCTGTGGCTCTTTTCCCACGAGATACTTCCATGGCTATTTTTTCCCACGGAAGCATCTGTGGAAAATCCGTGGGTAATTTCCTACGCCAATTTTACCCACGGAATTTCCTTATTTTACCCACGGATTTGTCTGGATAAATCTAATTTTTGTTGTAGTGTTGTTAGGACTACTGGTGGTATAGCATTTGTAGCAGTTTTAATCATTTTTAGTGGCAGTTTCAATCAGTTTTACCAGCAATTTGAATTGTTAATAAAAATCTTTATTGTAGTAGTATTTGCGGCCTTCAATTTTAAGAAGTTTAACAAATATAAGAATTTGGGTATATACCTTCATACATTTAAATTTTCAATTTTTTTTAAAAAAATTTCTTACAATTATTTCCAAACTTCTTGATTTTGAGATCAGCCTCCCTTAAAATGCTGAAGATGTCTCTCTTTTTTTTTTTGTAATTATTTCTGTTGAGTTTGAATCTTTGACGTAATAAAAATTCCACAACAATTTTGCACGTATTTGTCTTAGGTTTTAAATTTTAAACATGGAAATTATATATAATTAGACTCAATTTCAATGCCCTCATATGGACGTTAGGTTATTTTCCTGTTAAATTTTATCATATTTTGGTCAAGTTTGGTTGGCTTGGCTCTTACGAAATGAACATAGTTGTGATCATGAAATAAGGTTGTTTTGTAATTACATACACTACCTATCACTCTAATTTGGGCATAGAAGAGAATCTAAACCTTTTTTATAAAAAAAAATACGAAAAATCTAATTTGGGAAAACTTATATTTACAATTAATCAATAAATTTTAGCTAACCTTATAGTATTGGAGTAGTTGTCTAATTAAGAATAAATGAGATATATATCCATCTTAGTCCAAAAGAATAATAAAATGAAATGACCATATATGTTCGTTAAGAGTTTGTTAGATTTGGAGTTTGAAGTTACCTTTTTGTTAATTATATTATGTATTATAAGTACTCATTTGGTGACTCCTTTACAATGGACGTACAACCGGGTCAATTTAATCTAAGCCTGACAGAAGCCTCGAGGATAACCAGAAAGTTTTGTAGGTGTAGATAACTTAGTGCCTATGCTATGTGTAGGCTGAGAGTATATATAAGACTCTTCATGGGATAAAGTGGTGGTTGGTGATTGACTATATTTAGGTGGCTAGGGCTATCAGAAGTGTATAATGTCATCGAAGAATGAACAGTATCAGACGATGACATGTAAGTACAGTGGGAATTTGACATAATGATGGCCGATCAATCCACAGGAGTCCCTTATCTATTCAGGTTGAACTTATTATAAGTGAGTCTTTCGGGCATGCCTATCATCATTATTCTAAGAATACCAGGATTTCTATACTTCTTTTATGAATTTTTGATAAGTTATTATATTGTAGTATATTCTTTATAAAATAGCTAGCTAGGTATACAATATACATATCGTAGATATTAAAAAAAAAGTTAGCTTTAGTACATACATAATCATAATATTAGGCTTTAAATTTTAAATAATATTATTAATTGAAATTATAATTAGGATGCCTTAATTATGGGTCACATATTTTGGTCAAGTCTAGTTGACTTGACTTTTAGGGAATGGACAAAATGGAAAACGTGGACAGTGTTTGACAATGGAAATGCACACAGGAAACAACTGTAATTAAATAAGGATGAGGCTTGTGTGGTCTTAGATACTAAGCATACAAGAGAATCATTTCCAAAATTTCTAATTAATTATTTTAGTCATTATGGAAAATTCTACGCTTGTTAATTTTATTTATTAAGAAAATATTGTTTCACATCACTTTGTGTTGAAAAAAATTCATTGTTTCGTCCAAAATCAGGAAAATAGAGTGACAACACAAGTACGGAAAACCGAACCAAACCAACTGAACCAATTAAACTAAACCAACCCGATTAGAAACTGAATCAAACCTAAGATGAAGACGAATAAGAAGACACGATGCGCTACTTCTAGCAAAGAAAAAAAGGTCCAACCATGTAGTGCAGATCCACCTTGATTTGCAGAGGAACAAAATGAAGAGATGCGTGATTTCCAACAGAGCAAGGGAAGATTTTAATTAATTTGTCAAATTATATGAGAAAAAAAATTAGGTGGATTTTGTATTACATAGTCCCCATTTTATTGGTAAAAATATAGTACAAGTCAGCAATTTTAAGTCATGTCATCACATTTGTTAAAATTTTGACTATAAAGATAAAATTGATAATAAGTCAATATAAGAAGGACTAAATTGAGAAGGGTCATCTAAAAAGAATTAAATTGAGACATCCAACATCTAAGAAGGACCAAAATGATGTTTTACTCTCTCTCTCTCTCTCTCTCTCTCTCTCTCTATATATATATATATATATATATATATTGATACATTTATATATAAAAATATTTGATGTAATTTTATTAGAAAATATAATTACTACAAAAATAGAACATTAGAGTTAGTTAAAAATTATCTTAACGTATGATATGACTGCTAAACTTTTACATTCGAGTTACAGATTGTATCAAGAATATTTTAACGTTAATTATATAAAATATTCAAATTAATAATTATTGTTATCAAATGACATTAATTAATATATACTAAAATTAAATTTTTAATGAATTAATTTGTTGTAATATTTTCTATTCTAATTAATAATTTTAAACTCTTCATTTATTAGTTATTATTTAGCTATTTAGTATAATATTATAAGTTTAAATGTTTATATCTATTTTTTTAAAATTATTAATTTTGGACTTTATATATAAAGTTAGAATATTTGATTTACATATGCCAACATGAAAAAGTCAAGTTAGCATGAACACAATTGATCTTAAAATTGAACAAAAAGGATATTGTAATTGTCGTTTTTGGTTCAGACAATTGTAATTTGTAAATAAGGACCGCAAGGGGTCGTAACCTTGGGGGACTTGTCCTTAGGTGAGAACCTAGGTGCCTACGTACCCTTGTGAAGGGATCAAAGTCCACGTAGTTCGTCATGGTGACGTCCATTGGAGCCGTTAAGCAAGGTAACTTTATCTGTACGGGGCCGTGTGTGGCTAAGACGCGTGTAAGGTACTCCAGGCGGGCGAGCCACTCGTAGGAGGTTGCCATGGCCAGTGACGATAACAATTTTTTCCCTTTTGATTTCACTAATTTGGGTGATCTTCCTTCTTCTTCTCCTCCTCCTCCTCTTCTTAGCTGTACTCGCAACAGTAGTCAGAGTAGGGAGAAGAAGTCTGGGCAAGACCTCTCTCCAGGGGTAGTTGTTGAAGCTTCCGCCTTAATTCCTGGTGGAGGTGGGGGAGACACGCGACTGCCAATCCCGCCATCTGATAAAATCTGCCGGCAAGAGGATCCCAAGGGGAAAATAAGGAGGAAAGATGAGAGAAGAGATGGCGGCGGTTCCCGGGGGAGACAGAGGAGGGAGGTTGCCACGGCGGTGGACCCCAAGAATAAAGAAGGAGGGTTCAAGAAACAACCTTCCGGTGGGGGTTCGTGGTTGTCGTCCCAGGTTGCTCAGCGGAGACCTAACCCGGCGGACGGGGGGGGGGGGGGGGGGGGCTGCGGTGTTGGTGGAGGGTACTTTTCCTCCTCCTGTACCTGTCCGTCAATCACCTATGAAGGTGATTCTGTCGACTCGCGTCGCGGCTCTAAGTTCGGCTGGTGGAGTTGATGAACCTGCTAGTAAGAAAGCTCGGCGAGCGGTCGAGGAACCTGTGGGTGACTCTCCTACAGAGGAAAGGGCCACTGCAGACGAGACAATGACTGAGGTTCCATCTGGAGGGGCCAAGGCTGGCGAGGCGGTCGGAGAGGTCGGGGTCCTCTCTAGTCGAGGGAATGTAGTGGTGAGTCAAATGGCCACCACAGAGGACACTTCTTTGGGGTTGAATGTCAACCCTACTGAGCTTGTCGAGCTACCAGAGGAGGAACCTTCTTTTGACCTGGTAGCGTTGGGCAGGCGCTTTCCCATGGAGATGGGAGAGAGGAATGCTAGGGGGTTGGACACAAGCCCCCTGAATCTTGCTGTTCGTGGCTTTGGCAAAGTTGCCGAGGCATTGGCTGACTTCCACCAAGTTGGCATTGCATGGGAGAAACAAGTGGTAAGTTTTCTTGCCCCACTACATTCCCTCCACCAGAGAGGGCCCCGGCCTCCGCGGCCACCTCATCAGCCTTGGCCCCTTTAGCTGGAGCTTCAACCATTGTCTCATCTGCAGTAGCCCCTACCTCTGCAGGAGTGTTACTCACAGGATCCTCGACCGCCCGCTAAGCCTTCTTGTTGGCTGGTTCGTCAGCCCCACCAGCAGAACTTGGAGCCGCGGAGCGGGTAGATAGAATCACCTTCATAGGTGATTGACGAACATGCACAGAGGGAGGAAAAGTACCCTCCACCAAAGTCACAGCCCCTACATCCACCGGGTCAAATCTCCGCTGAACAACTTGGGACGGCAAACGCGACCCCACATTGGAAGGTTGTTTCTTGAACCCTCCTTCTTTACTTTTGGGCTCCACCACTATAGAAGTCTCTTTTCTCTCCCTCTCTCGGGGACCACCGTCGTCACCCTTCCCATCTTTCCTCCTTTTTTTCCCTTGGGGATCATCTTGCCGGCAGATTCTATCAGAGGATGACGAGATAGGCAGTCGCGCATCCCTCCCACCTCCACCGGGACCCATGGCGGAAGCTTCAGCAACTGCCCTGGAGAAAGATCCTGCCCAGATTTCTTCCCCCTACTCTGACCACTGTCACGAGTACGACTAAGAGGGGGAGGAGGAGGAGAGGAAGAAGGGAGATCCTCCAAATCAGTGAAATCAAAAGGATAAAAGCTATCATCAACAGCCATGGCAAAATCTCAGTATATACAGAGGGCAAATAAGGAGAAAGGGAATAAGAATCAGAGAAAATAAGGCAAGAAGGTAGGAGAAACGATGAGAACAGAAGGCAGCGAGAAGGTAAAACCACAAACTTTAAAAAGCTGGATATTTATAGGGAACTCAAAGGCGCGACGATTCGAAAATCTCCGCCACCTCATATTCCACAATAGATAAAAATAATTATCCGGTGCACCCAGCTTAAGCTGCAACCGCCCGCCTCAGCCGAACACGTGGAGAGAAAGAACGGCTCAAATCAATAGTCCAGAAATCGGAAGCACAAAGACTGAAAAGCCCCCGGAAACTCAAAAATTCGCTCGAAGATACTAGTGGGCCATTTCGAAAATTTTCAACCGAGGCTAATGATGACAGATCTCGGAAATAAACTCCCATTAAATGAAGGCAAAACAACGATAAAGCACTCAGGGTCAGCGGATTAAATCAAATCGTGACACGTGGCGTCTGATGCAGCCCGCTCTTTTGACAGACAACTCTCCGCAAAGCTTCTTGCCAGTCACTAGCTGCAGACGAGCCTGACTAGATAAAAGCGCCTCGAATGAAAAAAAAAAGCCTTTGACCTTTGAATTTCCTCCATACACCCCCAAGGGACACTTCGGGAAATTCTCCTCTGAGCAATGATGACCCCTCCTCGGTAAGTCGCGTGCTTTCTGCAAAGACGGCTCGAAAACTTGCTAAGGAAGTCAAGCAGTTAGTCACCTGAATTGGGACGCGTGGCACCTTCAAATGTCTCCACTCCCACGGAGTAAATCAAAGAGACATAGCTTCCCAAGTCGGACGACCACCCGTGATGGCCAAACCCACTTGCGGACGGACTCTTCCCAAAATAAAAAACCGGTAGGAAAAATTTCCTAAGTAGCTCACTGACGGAGAACTTATGTCCATGGGCGCTCGACACCCATAAACTTGGGGGACTTATGTAACTACGGAATATTTTGCCTAAGGACACGTGGCACTAAGCTTCCAAAAGCCTAGTGGTAGCATACGCTAGCGACACGTGGCAACACTCACCTACCTCCCACTTGGCCATTGCCCACGTCTTTCCACGAGGACTCTCGTTCAAGAGACGTGGAGATTCCCTAAGCATCGTGGGACGACCCACGTCCCACGAGAACGTGGGTCGAGCACGTCCTCCCCACACTTAGTATAAAAAGACCCTCACCCGGGGGACTTAAGGACAAGATCCAAGACATCAGAAGAACATCACCTATAGCTATCCCAGCAGGCCTTCTGAGCACTCTCAGACATCCTCTTGCCCCATAATCATCACGCATCCCAACCTCTGCCTAACACACCGTCAAGTCCGGTCATTAACAGACACATCTCTATCCCGGAGTATTCCACCAACAAAGCTCCTAACAGCTCTCAGAGACTCAAGCTCTCTCACACTAAGGCAACCTCCCACGAGCGGCTCGCCCGCCCGGAGTACCTTACGCACGTCTTAGCCGCACACGGCCCGATATAGGTAACCGCCTAGCCTAACGGCTCCTATAGACGTCACCATGATGAACTACGTGGACTTTGATTCCTTTCCAAGGGTACGTAGGTACCCAGGTTCCTCACCTAAGGACCCCTTGCGGTCCTTAATTGCAAATAACAATTGTTTGAACCAAAAACGACAGTTACAATAAGTATTGTGAGCTAGTTAGATGTTCTTTCAATATATATTTTATTATATAGAAAATTGGAATGACATAGTTGAGGAGAAGCAAATTAAATGCAAGAATCTAAATCTATCATAAACAATAACAATATATCACATCACTTATAGTTTTCCAAAGTCCTCCTTTGCAGCTTGAACATTGGCATCTTGTGTTGCATGCATCTTCAACGCAATTGTCATCTTTACAATCATGGCAGCATTTCACCTCCTACTTCAATAACAACCTTCCCTAATCAATCATATAAATGAAGAGAAATTATATTGAATTTTCATTATTATATATACCTAGAGAGAAGTAAAAAGTATATTTTAATCTAAAAATTAAAAAAAAAGAAATGGAATAGTAATTGGCTTAGAAGAAACATATACCCGAAGATGATAACATGAGTATCATGATGAACGCAAGATAGATTGTTTTGGAAGAAGCCATTTTAAAGCTTTAATTTTAATTTTGCAGATTGTTAATTACTTGGTGCTCCATATTTGCTAATTGGTGGACTATTTATAGTGTGTTCAGAACAAAAAAAATAAAAAGTAACTACTTAAACATTAAATATTAAGAGTAGTTGAATTTTAATTCTACCAATTAAAGCGCATTTAAGTGGGAATTTAATTAACTCAACATAAGAAATGTTATTATTTTTGAAATAATTTGAATTATACCAACGGGGATTTGGTCTAGTATAAGGGACCAGTCCTTCACAATGTGATGAACTCGGGTTTGAATCCTCGCTGTGAGAGTTGCCTATATTTAATGTCTGGTAGTGCCTCAATCAGAATTGCTTCCATTGAAAGATACATGTGGAAAACACACACAAAAATTAATTAAAATTATACTTATATATTAAATAATTCATAAGCGCACAGTAATTAATGCGTATTTCATGTAATACAAAATAGATATGCAAAAAAAAAAAAAAATAGTATGGGTTACCCAAGTCCCATATCAAGTAGTATGGGTTACCCAAGTCCCATATCAAGTAGTATGGGATGCTCGATATGTACTTAAGTAACTTGGTTATTCCTGCTTAACAGTTAACTTTTGATGGAAGGTTCTCTAAATCACTTGGGTTCCATTAGTAACTTGCAAGCCTTGGCCCTTCTTTTTCTAGGCTTGAGCCTTCGTTGTAAGCTTGCTAGGTTATTTTGGGGTTTAGCTGTCAAGTTGTTACATTTGACAGAATTTAAATTTAAATTTTAACAAATTTTTTCCTGCAATAATTTGGAAAATTCTTAATGAAGATTAAACATACTACCTATGACCCATCTTCTTACTTCATACTAGTAGAAAGCATGTGCGTTGTGCGTATAAGTTGTATGAACTTTAATTTTAGAACTTGAATTATTAGTAGCGATTAACAAAATAAAATGCAATGGCGATATGCTAAAGACGGTAAATGTGTTATAATTAAAATATAATTTCTTATAATATATTATAATTGTTTATTTTTTTTTCATGCATTTTATTCAATAAATTTAAATGGTAAAAAACTTATATAAGAAATATAGGAAGAGAAAAATAATTATATAAAACACTCCAAAACTACACTAAAAGTACTATAATAATTAATTATAATCAAATCAATTTGACTTCCTCCTTTTTTATTCAACGGTGTTATTCGATGCATCAATGGTAGCCTCTAATTGTTTGATACACACTAAGGAATTAACTAATGAGTGTTGAACAAAGAAATAATCAGAAAATGGGAAGATGAGTATATTATCCTAAATTTATCATAATCTTGCAAAAAAGTACTACAAAGATAATTGGAGCATCAATAAAACAAAGATAATATTGAAACAATAATTGAAATTGTGAGGACCTTTAAGTTAATTTCAAGTAAATGCTCTTTGCTTTTGTACTCACAAAATAATGTTGATGATTCCAAGTTGCATGGGTGGGTGAAGGAGCAACATCTTTCATTTACCGTCTTCTCATTCTCAAGAACATTCTGCATTATTTCTCAACACTCGGATGTGAGAGAGAGACACAACTGCTATTTTGGTTTTGAAATCTGAAAAATATAAGGGTAGAACGAAGTCATTTGGATGAATGGCAGAGAATAACAAAAGAAAAAAAAAACTCTTTATCCACTTTATTTATTGGAAAAAATAAAAAATATAAATATAAATACAAGACAAAGTGTAATAACCCAATATTACGGAGCCTTCAAAGAATTAATTAAGTATAAAATAATTAAATAACCTAAATGTAACTACGGAATATTCTGCCTAGGGATATATGGCACTAAGCTTCGAGAAGCTTAGCAGCAGCACACGCTAGCGACATGTGGCACCACTCACCTGCCACTGGCGTGGCCCTTGCCCACATCCTTCTTCGGGGACTCCCACTCCACGAGACGTGTAGACTCCCTGGGCATCGTGGGATGACCCACGTCCCACGAGAATGTGGGTCGAGCACGTCCTCTCCACACTTAGTATAAATAGACCCTCACCCGGGGGACTCAAGAATAAGATCCAAGACATCAAAAATACCTTTGGAGAACACTACCCATAACCATTCAGCAAGCACTCTGAGCACTCTCGGACCTTCTCTTGCCCATCATCCATTGCACACCCCGAGCTCTGCCATGCACACTGCCAGGTTCGGTCACCGGCAGACGCATCTCTGTCCCGAAGTATCTCATTGATAGGGCTTCCAGCAGCCCTCAGAGACTCAAGCTCTCTCACACTCTAAGGAAACCTCCTAAGAGCGTCTCACCCGCCCGGAGTACCTTGAGCACGTCTTAGCTGCTCACGGCCCGATACAAGTAACCACCTTGCCTAACGACTCCTATAGATGTTACCATGATGAACTACGTGGACTTTGATCCCTTCCCAAGGGTACGTAGGCACCTAGGTCCCTCACCTAAGGACAAGTCCCCCAAGGTTAAGACCCCTTGCGGTCCTTAATTGCAAATAACAATTGTCTGAACAAAAAACGACAGTTACAGTGGCGCCCACCGCGGGCTTCCTCAGACCACAATGCCTTGCGCACTCTGCCACTAAACGACATGAACGAGCACGTACCCATGGGCTTCAAGATGCCTTTCCACATAGAACCCTATGGCGGGGAAATTGATCCACGGGATCACATTAACACCATCAACTCGGCTATGTCGGTACTAGGCATGACGGACGGTCAGTCATGTCGAGTCTTCTCTTCGACCCTGAAGGAGGCGACTCTAAGGTGGTTCTCACAACTACCCACCAATTTGATCCATAGCTTCGAACAGTTGGTGCAAAAGTTCCTTATGCAGTTCGCCAGCAGCAAGGAATATCAAAAGAACGAGGACTCCTTCATTGGTTTTCACCAAGAAGAAGGAGAAACCCTGTAAGCCTTTTTGGCCCGCTTCACCAAACTCTCGCTCCAGGTCTGAGGCCTCCAGGGCGCTGCGCGATCTTTGTCATCAAACAGGGTCTCCGATGTTCGTAGTTCTACGGGAACTCAACAACTGCCCCGTCTCCACCTTACAGGAGCTGATGGACCGCGCAGAATGGTTCATCCAAGAAGAAAATGCGCAAATCGCCAAAAACAAGATGAGGAAGTTCCTGATAAGTAGGTCCGACATGGAACGAGCGGAAAAGAAAAAGGAGAAAGCGGTAGTAGAAATCCAGAACTCCGAGAAAAACAATAGAAAATGGTTGCCCCCTCGACCACGTACGCCTGCCAGAGGACGGTTCACAAGCTACTCTCCCCTCAACAAATCCCACGTCGAAGTCCTCGAGGAAATCTATCACTCGGACATGCTCAGCTTCCCTCTGCAGATTAAGAGGCGAAAGACAGGAAAGCCGGTAGACAAGTCCAAGTACTGCCAATTCCACAAGGATTACGGACACGAAACTAACGACTGCATCCACCTAAAGAATCATATCGAAGATCTAATCCGAAATGGGCAACTCGGCAGGTACATCAAGGTAGAGAGCAGAGCTAACGTGAAACACTCACGAGAGGCCAATGATCAGACACCTACTCACGGAGTCATCAGTGTCATCGCAGGCGGTCTGCAGAGAGGAACTTCCTCGTTACCATAGAACGAGAAAAGGGTGGAACGCTCCATACTCATCCTAGACTACGCCCCAAAGCACAAAAAGAGAAGCGAGCGTAGAGGAAACCTTATCATGTTCAACCTTACCAACCTAGAGGGACCATTCCACGACGACCCCATGGTGGTAAGCGTAGTAATCGCAAACTACGAGGTTAAAAGAGTCCTGATCGACCAAGGATCCTACGCAGACGTCCTCTACTTTGACACCTTCAAAAAACTCGGGTTGAAGGAGGCTAGCATAAGGCCATTCCCTGACACACTCATAGGGTTCTCAGAAGCCCAGGTTCCCGTAGAAAAAATCATTACCGCCCGAACAACCTTGGGCAGCTTACCAAAGGTCGCGAGCCTCAATGTAGACTACATCATCGTCTCATCACCCTCGGCATACAACGCCATCCTAGGGCGACCATCCCTAAACAAGCTCAGAGACGTAGTGTCCACTGCACAGCTCACAATGAAGTTCCCAACACCCCACGGGGTTGGAGAAATCATGGCGGACCAAAAACTAGCACGAGTATGCTATGCAGCAAGCTTAACCAAGACCGTTAAGGTCGCTCACCTTGGTCCCCAACAATCACGCGAGGAACCCCCCCGAGGGTAAAGAGTCAGGAGGAAAGAAGCTGGAGTCCGCCCGCCTAGATCAAACCTCCGCCTAAGCTCTAAGCACACTTTGCACTCTCATACCACCTTTCGGTCAAGCCATGCATGTCTCTTTGTTTCAAATTGAGGATTCACTTCAGCCTGACTAAGGCCTGCCTGACCAAGGCTACTTGAATGTAATCATTTTGTTTACCTTCAGCCTGACTAAGGCTAGTCCGACTGAGGCTGCACGAATGTAACCGTTTTGTCTTTTATTAATCGAAGTATTCCTTTCCAGAAAAAAGGCATGGCTTAAACTTGCAAAGTACTCGCACAAGTCCCAAGGAAGGGCAACTGGCCGACCGCCCGAAAAAACGCTAAAGCGCCTCTAAGGCCTAGCTAATGTTCCCCCAGTAGCGCGGTAAAAACCCTTTGGGTGCAAAAACGCAAAATGAGCGTTCACACAAAACCATGCTAGCAACCGCATACATATAGTCCTGATCGCACGGTACTCATGCAAAAGGTCTTTTTACCCAGACATATAGAGATAACAACAAAAGAGAAACTGTACTCACACAAGCTTTTTGCCCAGAAGTAAAAAGAGAGACAGTAAAACTTAAGTTCTCATTAAATATCAAAAATGGGAAAGGCGTCCGCCTATTACAAAGGGTGAACACCCAAAAACCTATTCTTGGGCATCCCAAAGATCTACAATGGCCTTAGCCTCTGCAGGCTCAAGATTGCCAGCCCCCTCTAGCGGCATCTGATAAATTGCCTCAGCTAGTTGCTGAGAAGTAGCTCCAATCCCGGGAGCACCCCGCCGATACGAGAAAGCACCTGATGATCCATCGGACGGTCGGCCAGCTGACTAAGGTAGGGGAGGTTCAATGGAGAGTCGGTCTCCATCCGACCTCGGAGCTCACCGTCAAAAAGTTCCAATGAGGGATGCAGGGAAGCCACTCACTCAGCCAAAAACCTCTCCCTCCAGAAACGCTCAAGTTTCTCAACCGCCAGAATCATGCCACACATCCTCTGTGCCAGCAACTCTCCCTGGAGATCGGCAACATCAGGGACTCTGCCTTTAGCCGCCAACCAGCCAGCAAGATTCACATTCGCGCAAGCCTCCACACTCCTCAAAGCTTCGCGAAGAGAGTGCAACTGCTGCCGGCTCCTCTCAGCATCTTCCCAACAGATGACCAACTCCTTGCGAGTCTTTTCCAGCTCTGAACGCAGAAGCTGGACCTCCGAGGGATGCTCGCCCTCGGCCCTAAGATAAGCCACCTCGTGAGTCAAGGACTTTATCTCACGTCGATGCTCCTAACACTCCAATTCCTTTGCGGACAGCTGCCCACACACGTCCGCCAATCTTTTCTTAAAGGTCTCCAAAGCTCGGCCCCTAGTAATTAACACATCAAAAAGCCTGTCCCTGTCAAGACGGGCTTCCCCTTGCAGGAAACCAATAAGTCAATACACAGGAAACAAAGGGAAACTCAAAACAGCAGAGCAACAGAGTAGAAGTTTACCATACGCCTCTCCCACACAATGCCAGCTTGGTGGAAATTAGCTAACACTTCAGTAACTCTGCCAAAGCCCCGAACAACAAGATTCATGGGGGTGGTGTCTAACCCCCTAGCATTCCTCTTTCCCATCTCCACGGGAAAGCGCCTGCCGAAGGCCACCAACTCAAAGGAAGGCTCCACCTCCAGCGGCTGGACAGGTTCAGAAGGGCCGACGCCCGACCCCGGGACAACGTCCCCTGTGGCAGTCATTTCACTCACCACTACATTCCATATGTTAGAGAGGGCCTCTGCCTTCACGGTCACATCATCAGCCCCAGCACCTTCGGTTGGCACCTCAGCCATGGGCTCATCTGTCGGAACCCGAATCACAGCAGAATCATTAGCAGGTTCCTCAACCGACCTCCTAGCCTTTTGGCAGCAGGTTGACCAGCCCCACCAGCGGAGCTTGGGACTGGAGTACGAGTCGACAAAATCACCTTCATAGGTGATTGACGAACAGGAACAGAGGTAGGAATACCACCCTCCACCAAAGGCTCCGCCCGCGCGTTTGCCTGGTCAGAACCCCGCTGGGCAACCTGCAATGATAATCGCAACCCTGCACCAGAAGGTCGTCTCTTGAACCCTCCTTTTTTGCCTTTGGGCACCTCCACTGTAGAGGCCCCCCCTTCTATTCCTATCTCGGGGACTGCCACCGTCACTTCTCCCATCTTTCATCCTTTTTCTCCTTGGAGATCATCTTGTCGGTGGAGTCTATCAGAATACGAAGGGATAGGCAGTCCGACGTTCCCCCATCTCCACCAGGACCCACGATGGAAGGTACTGCAACCGCCCTTGGAGAAAGATCCTGCCCAGATTTCTTCCCCTTACTCTGACCACCGTCATAAGTACGGCTAAGGGGAGGAGGAGGAGAGGAGGAAGGGAGATCCTCCAAGTCAGTGAAATCGAAAGGATAAAAGCTATCATCATCACTACCCATAGCGAAATTTTGGCAAAGACAGAGGACAAAAAAGGAGAGAGGGGTCAGAATCAGAGAAAGTAAGGCAAAAAGTAAGGCAAGAGGGTAAAACCACAAACTTTCAAACGCTGGATATTTATAGGGAACTCATAGGCGCGACGATTCAAAAATCTCCGCCCCCCTCGTATCCCGCAACAAATAAAAATAATTATTCGGAGCACTCGGCTTAAGCTGCAACCACCCACCTTAGCCAAACACGTGGTGAGAAAGAATGACTCAGATCCATAGTCCAGAAATCGGAAGCACAAAGACTGAAAAGCCCCTGGAAACTCAAAAGTCGCTCGAAGACACCATAGGGCCTTTTGAAAATTCTCAAACCGAGGCTAATGATGACAGCTCTCGGAAATGAACCCGCTTTAAATGAAGGCGAAACGGCGGCACATCACTCAAGACCAGCGGATTAAATCTAACTGTGAGATGTGGCGTCTGGTACAGCCCGCTCATTCAACTAAAAAGCTCTCCACAAAACTCTTTGCCAGTCACCTGCTGTGGACGAGCCTAATCAAACTCTTTGCCACACACCCCCAAGGGCCATTTCGGGAAATTCTCCTCTGAGCAATGATGACCCCTCCTCGGTAAGTCACGTACTTTCTGCAGAGACGGCTCGAAAACTTGCTAAGGAGGTCAAGCAGTCAGCCACTCGAGTCAAGATGCGTGGCACCCTCCAAACGTCTCCAATCCCACGGAGTAAAACAAAGTGACACAACTTCGTAAATCGGACGAACTCTTCTTTACAAAGGCAACAAATTCCTAAGCTTACTAACAGGGAACTTAAGTCCACGGGCGGTTGACACCCGTAGATTTGGGGGACTTATGTAACTACTGAATATTCTGCCTAGGGACACCTGGCACTAAGCTTCCAGAAGCCTAGTAGCAGCACACGCTAGAGACACGTGGCACCACTCACCTGCCACTTGCGTGGCCCATGCCCAAATCCTTCTACGGGGACTCCCACTCAACGAGACATGGAGACTCCCTGGGCATCGTGGGACGACCCACGTCCCACGAGAACATGGGTCGAGCACGTCCTCCCCACACTTAGTATAAATAGACCCTCACCCTGGGGACTCAAGAACAAGATCCAAGGCATCCAAAGTACCTCAGGAGAACACTACCCATAACCATTCAACAAGCACTCTGAGTACTCTCGGACCTTCTCTTGCCCATCATCTATTGCACACCCAGAGCTCTGCCTTGCACACCGCCAGGTCTGATCATTGGCAGACGCATCTCTGTCCTAGTGTATCTCACCGATACGGCTTCCAGCAGCCCTCAGAGACTCAAGCTCTCTCACACTCTAAGGCAACCTCCTAAGAGCGGCTCGCCCGCCCGGAGTACCTTAAGCACGTCTTAGCCGCTCATGGCCCGATACAAGTAACCACCTTGCCTAACGATTCCTATAGACGTCACCATGACAAAGTACGTGGACTTTGATCCCTTCCCAAGGGTACGTAGGCACCTAGGTCCCTCACCTAAGGACAAGTCCCCCAAGGTTATGACCCCTTGCGGTCATTAATTGCAAATAACAATTGTCTGAACCAAAAACGACAGTTACACTAAATAAATAAATTTTAGGTCTAAATTATTTTTGGGAGTTATTCTTAATTTTATAAAAATAGTTTGAGGATGAAAGATCAATTCTGGGTACCCAAAAATATGAAGTATATCTCCTAAATATCTCATTTTTCTACTACTACTACTACTACTACTACTACTACTACTACTACTACTACTATTATTATCTTTTCTCTTTCCTTCTTTTTCTTTCCTCTTTTTCTCTTTCTGCTTCCCTTAACCCCACCCAAATTCATGTCATCTTCTTCCTCTTCCTTTCCCATCTCAAGAACACACACACTCACTTTTCCTCTCATTGGAATCGTCTCTGTCTTCCGCCACCACTGTCGATCGTCGTCTCATTACTGGTGGTCATCAAGAGCAAAGTCATCTTCTCTCCTTCATATCTCTTCTGTGTTTTTTTTTGCTTAATGGAGCCATAAAAATGGTGGAAGGGTGAGTTTTAATCCCATTAAAGAGTCTTTGAAGCTTCCTTTTGTCTATTAGTTTCATTTTGCTATTTGAATTGAAATCTCCCACCTTCATCTTGTTGCCCTCATTTTGTTGAGTATGTTAGGCTTTCAACTTTGTGGATTTTAGATTGTGATGTATAAGCTCTAATTGTTAAATTGGGGGGGCTTCCTACAACTCTTGTTTATGAAATCTAGCTCCCAAAGGTAATTTTTATCTCCACATATAAATTTTGTAATTATATGATTTAGGAATTTTAAGTAAAGTTTAAGAAAGTGAAATATTGAGTAATTGAATTGTTGGGATAAATAGAAATTTTAGAATGAAATAAATGAGAGGAATGATGAGATATGAATGAAAAATGGAAGGAAAGAAATGCTAAACCATGACTTTGGGAAATAGGGACCAAATGGAAAATTTTATAAATTTTGTATAATTAATGTGAAAATTCATAAATTTGGATTCTTAGAATGTAATGGTTCCAATAGTATTTCATAATAAATTGGGTGAAGATTTAGAAGTGTTAAATGTCATATTTGAATGTAAGAAGTATTGTTGAGTTCCGAGGATATCTTAAGGTGAGAATGACGCTCATTTATAATTTTAGGACCTCCGAGGATATTCGCAATAGAGAAACTTGATTGGAGAATTGTCGGGGCATATTCTTCTAGCTTGAACTATCTGTGAGTGGATGATAAATATCATACCCTCTTTCATACCACCCGTGCTTTTGACAAATTTTTGGCCTATTAGTTTAGTATGGGGGACAACCCAATTTTTATACTTTCATCTCTACTTGATGGTTTTTATATTTCAAACTGTTGATTTGATTATTATTATCCGTTTCGTTTCCTTATATATAAGAAATACCTTAGTGTTTTTTTGATATGATCTAAGTGATTCAGAATTTATTATTTGATGGAAACTTCCATATATTCTGGTCATTGAATTGAGTTGGATGAAATTTCATTTCCTTTGATTTGAAAAGGTATATTATGACTATATATTTCTGTAGTTCTATGGTTTGAAATTTTGAAAAGTGTTTTAGTTAGAAAACTAAGTTTATAGAAGTTTATTTTTGAAGTAATTTAGTTGAGAAATTATCTAGTACGGAACCCTATTGCTAACGCAGTATCGTTAGCTCTTTGTGCACCTTGGAATCCCAGCTAGCAAGGGTGTTGCTAGCCCCGTGTGTTGGCCAACACACGTAGATTGGATATGTCTGATATATTGAGCTTAATATTCATCTGATTATTTAAAGTCATAGGCTTTTTTGATTTCGTGAGCCTTGTGAGCTCATGTATGTTCTGAATGGTTCTGTATAAATGTTTATCTTAATATGATATTTTATATGAATTTGATGAACTTGAGAATTAACCTTATTTTGAAAGGATTAGTAATTTATATGTAAATTTGTATTTTACTTTCGACTTACAACATTTCTTTAAACGTCACTACCGAACATGGATTGTAAAAAACTTGTGCCTTCGGGTTGTTCCCTTCCTATATGGTATCTGCTCATTGAGTCGTTAGACTCACTCCCTCCTTCCTTTCATATTTTTCAGATTCAGATTAACAATTAATAACCACAAAACTAAATTTTGAAACTTATACTTATTAATTAGTAGATCGTAGATAATAGATACTGGAGGCTTCATTTGCACGTATATGCATATCTCATTAATGCGTGTTGGATACTAGTATATATATAAATAATTTAAAGATTCTAGTTAATTTCTTAACCTGAACCTTCTTTTCTTGAACCTCAGCGAGCAACGTAGGTATGACATGCCTTTCTATTTGTAATAAGAGTTTAAACAATAATTTTAAGCTTAGGTTAATTTGAAGAGGCTCTCTCTCATGTCATTGGATTAGCCCTCTTTTTTTTTTTATGAATTTAGTGAAATTGATGTTAGGTTATTGTACAATTTGTGTTTCAGCCTTCACTGAAATCTGATATAACTCACTATCTATTGTTTTATAAATTTTAGTGTTTTTTTCTTAATGATGTTTTAGCAGGAAAAAGCTTACATTTTATATGCTCTTCTTGCTATTAGTATTCATATGGTTGATCAAACTGATGTTTTTGTGTCATATATAATTAAATCAATGATCCCCTATTCTTATGTAATACCCCGAAAAAATTTCGAGGATTAAAGAATGATTTATTTAAAAATTTTGGGGATTTAAGAATGATTAATTTCGGGGCTAGGAATTTAAAACCCCAGAAAGAATATAGAAAAAAGGTATGGAAGTTAAAAGAAACCGGAAAGACATTTTTTTCAAAGATTATAATACCGAGAAAATTTTTCGAGGGTTAAAATAAAATAAAAGATGAAAATAAGAAGTAAAATATTTTTTTGAATTAATTCGGGACCTAAGAAATTAGAAACCTAAAATAAATTGGAGGGGGAACTAAATTAAAATATTATTAGTTATTGTTTATTTAATTTTTAATTAATCTATTTATTTATTTTATACAATTTTCAGATTTTATTATTTTTATTAATATATATTAATTATTAAATAAAATAAAGGAAAGAAAATAAAATCAAAAGGGAAGAAAGAGAGAGGGGGAGTGTTACGGGGAAAGAAGCAGGGAAGGAAGAAAAAGAGAAGGAAAGGAGAGAGAGGCAGAAGAGAGAGAGGGAGAGCTAGGGCTTGGAGGTGGGAGGAGATCCGGCGGTAATCTCGCCAGAACCCGGTGAGCCGGAGTTGGAGGAGGAGCCGGAGATCATCCTTGTCATCTTCCTCGTCTCAATCCCTCGAGTTAAGGTTGGTACAACGCCCGATTCTCTAAAAGTTCCCATTTTCTTCATTTTTCTTCATTTTTGGAATTGAGTTGAGAATCCGAATTTGGGCGGATTTGAGGGTAGAATAATGTTTCTAAAGTTTTCTTGAACACTCATCGGGGTTAGGATTTGAGGCTAGATCGTTGAATTTGGCCGAATTCGAAGTTGGAAGAGTTTGGGGTTTATAAAACCCATTTTTCTCAATTTCGAACAATCAACGATTCGGAGTTGGATTTGAGTTGTAGGACTTCCTAAATATAGTATATATGTAGGAGATCAAGACCCGTGAAAAGTGGAATCGAAGCCGAATCGGAAGATGGCCGAAAAGGCGGCCAAAACCAGCCACAGGACAACAAAAACGCTACTGTGCTGCGAGCTGGCGCAGCAGCGCCCAAACCGGCGCTGCAGCGCCCACTTGCTGGTTGCCCAAGGGCCACCAAGGCAGCACCTTGGCGCCGCAGCGCCAGAATGGGCGCTATAGAGTCCGGTCCCTGCCTGGCATGCCCCAAGCCCATTTTTAGGGCGAACTGAGACCTCCAAACCCCCTCTCTTCAATCCTAAACACCCTAGAACATTCTTAAACATGTTTTTTGAGAATTAATTCACTTTTTGAGGATTAAATCACTCCAAGTACCCCCCTTGTTTCTCAAGGATGGAAACTTGCAGAACAAATTAGGTCTAACTTTGTGAATTGCAACCTTATCCCCTCACAACCTTTAGGAAACCTTAAGTAGGATAAATTGGAGGTTTGTTGAGGTTTAAAAACTAGATAAATAATGGAAAGGTAAATAATAAGTTAAGCTAAGTAATAACCTTAATGAAGTAAATGTTGTTCTTATAGGAACAACGGCGCACGATTGAGTGCAACAGGAACTCCGAGGATACTTAAGTTACAGGAGAGGATTGCATGGAAGGTTGGCCAAGGTGAGGGTTCTTCCATCTCTGCTCCTAGGGTTGTATGCTTATGTGGATTACATGAGTATGTATATTCTTTGCTTGTCTGGTATGTGTTAGCTAGAGATATAGAATGCTAAAAGAATGAAAGAACTAGAAAATAGGTTGTGGAAGATAGCTTGGATAGGAAGACATGGGAGTAGAGTATAATTTTTTGCTATGATTGGTGTGTTACAAATCCAACTCATACACTCCGGAGGCATTATGAGTATTTTATTAAATCTTTTCCACGACGGTGGCAAGAGTCCTTGTATGGAAGGGCTAAACTTTATTTTGAAAACTCGTCACCACGGTGACTTAAATTAAAATCATGCAAAGGGAGTTATTGGTGGGTTTCGGATTTGATTATGCTAGCGATGTGAGACATCGTCCAGAACAACGTCAGATGGCACTTGAGGCCTCATTTTTTATAATCACCATGACGATGGTCATTGCCCTATCCTGGCAATAGGGTCAGAAAGGTTTTATATTGCTATGACGATAGTTTGAGGCTTAGAAAGTGCATCTGGACGGGTATATGAGTTATATCCTGTTGAGGATACTTGTACATATTAATAAGGAGAAGAATTGTTGATCCTTCGGGAAAGATGCAAAGAATCCTATTAATATGTGAGACTAAGTTAAGGAGACACGGGAGGAACCTGTGAACCGTGAGCCTAACCTAGTAAAAGAGAAACCATCCTGTGGAGTTGGTCCAGGGTGTGTCAGTGGCCATATTTTGAGACGTCGTGCCGTGCCCACCATGTGGCCTGGTTGGGTAATGGACGAGTGGGCTCAAGCTATTGCCCCACAGCAAGGGGTCAGGACGTGCAATGTGGTGGCTATGCGTTAGTTGTTTGATAGATAGAAGTTAATTGTGTTTGATTAACAGAATTGTCACGAGGTGACCAATACCCAAGTGAATGGGTTAAGTATGTTTTGCCACGTGGTGGCCAGCATCCCGAGTGCATGGGTTCGAAGTGGAAAAGCCACGTAGTGGCTAGTAGATACCCCATAGTTGGGGAGATTAAGTAGATGTATGTTTAGCATATGTGTGTATGTACA
Organism: Senna tora; assembly: GCA_014851425.1. NCBI lineage: Eukaryota > Viridiplantae > Streptophyta > Magnoliopsida > Fabales > Fabaceae > Senna > Senna tora. The sequence continues at coordinate 33,704,443 of CM026261.1, forward strand.
AATTGCCTGTGTTTGCATATAATTGTTGATTGTGCAGCGTAGTGGTAACGTACAGGATTACGTCACCACATGTCCTATTTGATTCAGACATGCTGAAACGTGAGAAGACCGGTAAGTAAAAGCCGGCACTATATGTTACATGTTTACTTGCTGATTGATGACGTGGAATAAACTGTTGCATGTTTACAGTTATTAAATGCATGTGAGTGTTTGCCTGAAATTTCTGTTGTTGTGTGGTCGCCAAGAATGTATGCTAATTAACGGTAACCAGTTGTTTTTGTATGTGGTTGTGTATGACTCCCAATCCCAGCGCCATGGTACCCGCCTTGCGTCGGGGATGGGAGAGTTCTCACTGAGTCGCGTGGTTAAGACCCACACCTCATTTTTACTACACAGAGACAGGTTAAGTACAGGTGGAAGAAGTCTCGGTGGAACGAGGGCAAGCAAAACTTTCCAAGACCCACAACTTGTTCATGTGGGTGAATAAATTGTAATTGTAGTTTTATTTACTTTATTATTGTATCATAAAGTAAAGGGTAGACGTACCCAATTAGATTGTATTACTAAATCTAGAACTATCAGCTTCACACACCTTAAAGATCAGGATCCGTTAGATTACAATGCAGGGATAACTTGTTTCCAATATATATATATATATATATATACATATATCTGTTGCATGCGAATAGGATAGGCAGCATCTTCGGATGTGTAGCCAGTACACAGGTTATATATTATGTGTGTTTTCCTATATCTATATCCTGAAGCGGCACTGGCCGTGGATTTTCTTGCCTAGGATAGGCCACCATTTCGTTGTATCCAATGGTATTATAATGCATGTGGATGTATTTTTCAATAATAGCTATTCTGTCAGTTAGGTGATAAGGCTTACAGGCATAGGGATATTCCCTGTGTCTGTGCTGGACACGGTCCTCTAAACGGGGGTCGTGACATCTTAACTCTGATATTGAGATACCATTAATAATATCATACCTTACACCTACTAATAAAAATAATTAAAATTTTTTTGGCCATTCATTCCTTTAACTTCATTTTCTTTTGTTAAATCCGAGTATGAGTTAATAATTCTCTGTAAATAAATAACTCGATCATCAAGATAGTCAAAGTTAATTAATACTAAATTTTGGATTAGATCATTTTACAAATTATTAAAAAAAATTTAATTATTTATAAATAATGCCAAACAGGCAAGCTAAGTAGCATAATTATTCCAATTGAACTCATATCCTTGCCTAAGCCTAATCAATACTCAAGAGTAGTATTGGTGCGTGCGTTGATATGTTGTGATTATTAACTCTTTTTTAAAACAATATTATTACTTTTATTTTCCTTCAAAAAGAGGCTTTCTCTAAAGTCAAAACAAAAATTATAATGGATTGAGGAAAAAAGATAAAATGTAGGGGGAAACTAAAATATTATGGCTAAAGTATTATTTTGGTCCTCAATGTTTGCATGAAGTTTAATGTTCGTCCTCAATGTTTCAAAAGTTTAATGTTGGTCCTCAAAGTTTTGTTTTTGGGTCGATTTTGGTCCTCGAGCATAACACCGTTAACTTTTTGCCGTTAAATGATGACGCGACATGCTTATGTGGCATACCCTCTCTCCTACGTGTCATATTTTAATGACGTGGCATGACACATCACTACCACGTCACCCCAGATGATGATGATAATGATGATGATGAAGGAGAGAAGATGATGATGTGACAATGTGGGGTGGTGACATGGCAGTGATATGACATGCCACGTCATTAAAATATGACATGTAGGAGAGAGGGTGAGCCATATAAACATGCCACGTCATCATTTAAGGGCAAAAAGTTAACGGTGTTACGCTTGAGGACCAAAATCGACCCAAAAAAAAAATTTGAAGACCAACATTAAACTTTTGAAACATTGAGGACCAACATTAAACTTCATGGAAACATTGAGGACCAAAATAGACCTTTAGCCAAATACTATATTGAAATTAAAAGTATAAAGCAATTGTCCAAAATTTTCAATTTTGTTAGAAAAGAATGGATTCAATTTCTTGCTAACAAAAATAACTAACCCCATGATTCTCAAATTTTAAATAGGTCGAATATATATAATCAACTCTGCTAAATGTACATTAGGTATATTGCAACAACTTAATATATAACAACAAAAAATCTACAAAAAGACTACAATGTAACATAACCAACTATAATGCATTTTTATCATTTTACATAAACATAGCTTTGATTTTTTTCAATGACACCACAATATCTGTCATATTCATTCGTGTCTCGGGTAAATCGGTACAACATTTCAAGGCTACCTCAAAAATTTGTGATATATGTAACAATATGTTACCAATTTGATGGTCTCCTTTCAATAAGTTTGCATCCAAAACATTGATTATTGAATGTGGTGTTGATTTGCTAACCCAATCTTTCAAACTTAGACCTTCGACAAACATATCATCTGTTGGCTTCTTCCTTGTAAACACTTCCATAAGCATGATACCATAACTATATACATCTCCTTTCAAAGAAACAACTCCTTTGGATCCATACTCTACATATATGTGAGTTTCAATGGTAAGTAAAAGAATCATTATATAAAATTTTGTGGTTGAAGTTTTTCACATGTTGTTTTTAAAAATATTCACATGTGAACATAATAGATAAATATTAGTAATTAAATATTGTAAGTTAAAACATAAATAAATAATAAATAAATGGATTAATAAATCATCACCTGGCGCCATATAGCCAACTGTAGCAAAAGTCTTGGTATAAATTTGCAATTTCTCTTCACCTAATAGTTTGGAAATACCAAAATCACTAAGATGAGCTACCATATCTTCATCCAACAAAACATTGCTTGGTTTCACGTCACAATGGACTGTTGGTGTAGAAGAACCATGATGAAGATACTCCAATGCTGATGCTATATCAATCATGATGTTCAACCTTTGCAAGAAATCTAAGCAGTAGTTATGAGAATATAGCCATCTTTCAAGACTTCCATTTGGCATAAATTCCATTATTAGAGATTTAAAATCAACATTTGAACAACTACTAATGATCTTGACGAGATTGCGATGACGCAAATTGCAAATGGCAGTGCATTCAGTATCAAAACTCCTTAAAGCTTCTTCCAAGTCTAAGTTAAATATTTTAATTGCAACCATTTGTCCACTTGAAAGTATTCCTTTGTATACAGATCCAAAACTACCTTGTCCAAGAAAATTGCACTCATCAAATCCATTTGTTCCTTGTAGAAGTTCATAGTAGGATACCCTAGCTAGCTTCTCCAAATTCAATAAATTCGAGTTAGTTGAATCATTAACATCATTTCTCTTATGTTTCAGAAAAAATATGCATGAAGCAACTATAATCACTACGGACATGATAGGCAATAAGCATTTGATCAAAAGCATGTCTTTAGTTGATCTTCGCCCGCGTCCCTCTTTGCATGGTTTGACTCGTAGTTGGGGGTTCCCACAAAGATCTTTATTCACCACAAAAGATTCTGCCGTAAAGTTTTTAAAAGGCCCACCACTGGGAATTTCTCCATGTAATAAATTATAGGAAAGGTTAATATATTTGAGATAGACAAGTGACTCTAAGGACTTTGGAATCACTCCAGACAAGTAATTTTGGGAAAGATCCAAGAACAACATATTTATCATACTACCAAATGATTCAGGAATTGAACCCTGCAATTTGTTATGCTCCAAAGATAAACTTTGTAAAGTTTGTAAACTGCCAATGGTTGGAGGAATGTTTCCAGAAATTTGATTGTTTGACAAGTTCAACCATGTAAGCGCTCTCAAGCTTGAAATCTCAGGTGAAATTGTTCCATCCAAGGCATTGGAGGATAAATCAACCATAATGATATCTTTGAGACTCCAAATAGAATGGGGTATATTAGAAACTAATTTGTTAGAACTCAAATCCAACTTTTGTAAAGAAGTAAGATTCTCAAGGCACCTCGGAATGAATCTTTGAAACATATTGTAGGCTAGATGCAGCTCACTTAAACTTCTAATTTGGCAAATTCCATCTATGATATAGCCTTTCAGTCTGTTGTTACTTAGATCCAAAAATTGAAGATCTTGCAGCTTATTAATTGTATCAGGAATCAATCCATTCAAATCATTCCCATTTAACCTTAAATCGATCAAGTTGGTTAAATTTTCAAATACATTGGGAATAATTCCACTAAATTTATTCAAGCCTAGCCATAAACGAATAAGCTTTGAAGTATTGTATATGCTACTTGGGATTATTCCTGTAAATTGATTTGAATCTAGAAACAATTCCTTCAGGTTGTCAAGGCCACTTCCTATATGTGAGGGAATAGGTCCAGAGAGATGATTATGTCCAAAATTCAACCATGTCAATGTTGAAATGTTGCAAATATTGGATGAAATAGGTCCACTCAGATAGTTGCTTGCCAAATCTAATATCTCAAGTTTGTTGAGATTGCCTATCTCCTTTGGTATAAGTCCTAGAAATATAAAGTGATGGTTAATTAATAACATTTTTATAAGGGATTGAATTAGTAAAACGAGGTAAAAATGGTGTATATATACATATGTATATCTAATATATGAATGGTTAAATTTATTTCACATCAAAGTTGAGAAACCTTATTAATTCTAAAAAGTTTCGTATTAAACCATACATAATCTATTGGAAGGGAAGAATCAAATTTGTAACCAAGTTCCAAATTAAATATTGAAAACCAAGGATTTGTTTATAATAGTAGGAATGTACCCATTCAAATCTTTAATTTAATATACTTATAAGCATTTGAGATATGATCTTTGGTATTTTTTCCACTAAGCTCATTTTGCAACAAATGCATATTCTTTAGGTTGAAGTTACTTCCTATATTATTATATTAGAGAAGACCAAAAAGGAAATTATTACAAAATACAATATTGTTAACTTTAAAATATTATACATTTGAAATTAAAAGAAATTAGTTCCAAAATATAATCACCCTAATTTATCAAGACCTCTAGCATATATGCATGCATCATAAAAAATATGAATTCATGGTTACATGGATTTATAATTTTATATTTAGTAATTAAGTAATAACAATATAGCTGTAGCAACTTTTTATACATTATAAAAAATTTATATTTCAAGATTGTTATCCAAAATTTGAATTAAAATTTTATGATAATAAAAAATAAAAATATATTTTAATTTTGTATAATTTATGGTATCAACTATAAGTTTTAGGTCAAATGCTCAAATTGGTCCTAAAAGCATATGGTAAGTTTCAAGTTAGTCCTAAATGTTTCATTTGTTTCAAATTAAGACATATTCTCTAATATTCAACCTTGTTTCAAATTGGTTCTGCCGTTACAAACCATTATATTTTTCTGTTAAGTGCTGATATCATCATTGTCTAATCAACAAAAAATATTCCAAGTCATCAATTCTTGCCACATCATCATCTTTCTCCTTCATTTTTTTTGCGATTCAGATTTCTAATTCAGTCTTCACTCTACCCACAATATTCCTCTTTCATTTCGAGACGTAGAAAAATGAAAGAGGAAGATGATGATGTAGTAAGAATTGATGATTTGAAACCTTTTTTGTTGACTAGACAATGATGATATCAGCACATAACAGAAAAATATAACGGTTTGTAACGGTATGATCAATTTGAAACACGGTCGAAACTTATAGGACCAATTTGAAACAAATGCAATATTTATGACCAATTTGAAACCTGACCTATACTTTTTGGACCAATTTGAGCATTTGACCTAAGTTTTATATGAAGAATGAATATTAGAGATTAAATTATTTTTGTGGATCCTATAGTTTAAATTATTTTTGAATTTGGTTCTTATAGTTGTAATTGAATCCCGATAATTTTTTAAAAAATAAATTAGTTTGTCGTCAAATTTTTGTTAAAAGTTGTTGAAAGTACAATGATTGTCGTTGACTTGTTGCATTCCTCAAGTATGGCCTAGTTTGAGAGAACTAATACTCACTCTCTCTTTTGGGCTAAATTAGCCTAAATTAAAAATAGATACTGATATATAATACTCAATACAACACTACAAGAATATGTCTTAATTTAGATATTAAAAATAGATTATACTTTTTTTTAAAATATTTGCATACTTGAACCAAATTAGCAAAACAAATGGAAAAGATAGACATGTTTATCAATGAAAATATATACCTGTAAATGAGTTTCCATCCAATTCTAATATCTTTAAAGATGTGCAATTGCTTATTGATGTTGGAATGCTTCCTTCAAATTGATTCACAGCTAAATTCAAAACTTCAAGTAAAGGAAGTTGATGACACATCTCATGTGAAAAAATACCTGTAAATTATTGCCCCAAAGTAGATAATTGTCAAAGACGGGATGTTGAAAAGAGAAAATGAAATTGTACCTCTAAAATATACCATTTTGTATATTTAAAGTTTTTTTTTTCAAATTTGGTTATACATTTGCATACACATTTTGTATATCTAGGTTCATCAATAATTTTTTTCAAATGATATAGAAACTACTCATAAAGTTATTTTTTCAATTTAACTGCCATTTTTTTAATTTAATTATAATTACCTTAAACATTAACCACTGAGAATAATGGGAAGCAATAAATTAGAGAATGATTCCTGTAAAATTTGTTTCTCTACCCCATGAATTTTTTTTAAGATTAGGTTGGTGTTGTAACAAATTGTAGAGAAACAATTTGTTAAAGCCACCTCTCACAATTTCAAAATTTGTTTTCTAACAAATTAAATTTTCTCTACAACACCCACATGCCACTTCCATTAAGTGTAGGATCTATCGCAAATAAGAACTAAGATCTATATTTGTATTAAATATGTCAATGAATCAAGATATATAATAACTATTGTAACTACGGAATATTCCACCTTGGAACACGTGGCACTAAGCTTCTAGAAGCCTAGCGGCAGCACTAAGCTTCTAGAAGCCTAGCGGCAGCACACGCTAGCGGCACGTGGCACCACTTAACTGCTACTTATGTGGCCCTTGCCCACGTCCTCTCACAAGAACACCCACTCAACTAGACGTGGGAACTCCCTGGGTATCGTGGGACGACCCACATCCCACGAGATCGTGGGTCGAGCACGACCTCCCCACACTCAGTATAAATAGACCCTCACCCGGGGGACTATGGACACAAGTTCAAGGACTATCTCACTAGATCCGAGACATCTCAAATACTTACAGAAAGCATTACCCAGAGCTATTCAAGCAGGTAGCCTGAGCACCCTCAGACGCCTCACACACATCCTTCACGCATCTGGAGCTCCGTTGTAGGCTCCGTCTGGTCCGACCACCGGTAAGCTCCTCCGTCCCCGGAGGATCCCGCCAATAAGGCTACCAGTAGCTCTTAGAGACCCGAGCTCTCTCCCATTAAGGAAACCTCCTAAGAGTGGCTCGCCCGCCTGAAGTACCTTGAAACACGTCTTAGCCGCACACGGCCCAACACAGGTCACTACCTCGCGTAACGGCTCCTGTAGACGTCACCATGACGAACTACGTGGACTTTGATCCCTTTTGAAAGGTACGTAGGCACCTAGGTGCTTCACCTAAGGCCAAGTCCCCCAAGGTTAAGACCCCTTGCGGTCCTTAATTGCAAATAACAATTGTCTGAACAAAAAACGACAGTTACAGTGGCACCCACCGCGGTCTTCCTCAGACCAGAATGCCTTGCGCACTTTGCCACTAAACGGCATTTCTTTTTCGAGGAGTAGGAGTATACACCTAACACTCAGAAACCCGTATTTTTTATCTTGTTTACAGGATACATCACAGGGAAATACTCGCATGGCTAGCACCTGCAAGTCCGCGAAACCCTCGTACCGACCGGATGACGTCCGAAGCGACCAGAGCAAGCGACGCAAAACGCAGTTCGTGACCTTCGACGGCACTAAGGACACTACCGAAATAAACGAGCCATTTGCTATCACGGCCAACATCTCAAGATTTGATGTCAAACGCATACTGGTAGACCCCGGGTCGGCCGCTGACATACTCTTCGCAAGAACTTTGGAAGAATTGACCAACTGTAAGGGTCAACTGACATCGAGCGAAGGAACCCTTGTCGACTTCTCTGGACAAGCCGTGGAAACGCAAGGAATCCTTACAACATGGCTCGCCCTGGGCGTACAACCAAAGGTCGCTCGCACCAAGGTTAGGTTCACCGTATCAACGGCTCCGTCGGTATACAACGCTGTCCTGGGTCGACCGACCGTCAGCAAACTCAAAGTTATCATATCCATGCTCACATGGTGATAAAGTTCCCCACAAAAGCTGGGGTCGCAGAGATACGAGCAAGCCAAGGAACTCACGCATGTTATGTGACCAACCGCCCCACTACGGACGAAGACGAAAGCAATGCCAAGAGCTCTCCCGAGATAGTGGACCTGCGCGATGAGATCCCTGGAGACAAGCCACAACCCACGGAAGATCTTGTGAACATTTGCATAGATCAGGCAAATAGCAGGGACATCCGCGTAGGAGCCCTTCTCAGCCTGGCAGCCCGAGGAAAGTCCCAGGAACTAGTCACCCAGTACAGGGACGTATTCGCTTGGAGCGCCGCGGACATGCCGGGAATAGACCCTGCACTCATATGTCATTCCCTCAATATCAGGGACGGCCCTGGCATTATCGAGAAGAAGCGGCACTTCGGCGAAGAGAGGCAGCAAGCAATCAACGAAGAGGTAAAAAAGCTCCTCGATGCCGGCTTCTTACGCGAGTCACAGTACCCGAACTGGCTATCGAACACGATGATGGTAAAAAAGGCGAACGAAAAATGGCGAATGTGCGTGGATTTCACCAACCTGAACAAAGCCTGCCTGAAAGATACCTACCCGCTCCCGAACATAGACAAGCTGGTCGACGGGACGGCCGGGCACCGAATGCTGAGTTTCCTATACGCCTTCTCAGGGTACAACCAGATCCAGATGAACCCAAAGGATCATGAGAAGACTTCCTTTATCACGGACAAAGGCATCTACTACTACAAAGTCATATCCTTTGGACTGAAAAACGCAGGTGCGACCTATCAGAGGATGATGGACATCATTTTCAGAGATCAGATAGGCCGAAACCTTGAGGTGTACGTCGACGACATGGTGGTCAAATCCATGGAGCTCGAACAACATCTGGCACATTTAGAGGAACTCCTCCTAGTTTTGCGAATGCACCAAATGAAGTTAAATCCAACCAAATGCGCCTTCGGCGTGTCGGCAGGAAAATTCCTAGGATTCATGATCACGCAAAGAGGAATCGAGGCCAACCGCGAAAAGTGTGCAGCCATCCTCAACATGGAATCACCATGAACGGTGAAAGACGTACAAAGGCTAAACAGGAGGCTAGCGGCCCTCAATCAATTCTTATCAAGGATGACCGACCGATGCCTCCCCTTTTACAAAATTATGAAAATAGCACCAGCATTCCAATCGACCGAGCAGTGCGAAAAGTCCTTCTAGGACCTTAAGGTTTATCTAGCTAAACCTACGGTGCTAGCAAAAGCGGCCAAAGGAGAGACTCTCTTATCAGCACCGATAAGAGAAGAAGGGGTTGAGCAATTCCCGGTTTACTATACGAGCCACACCTTACAGGGAGCCCAGCTCCGGTACCAACGGGTAGAGAAACTTATACTCGCCCTCGTCCACTCGGCCAGAAGGCTCCGACCCTACTTTCAGCAACACACAATCATGGTCCAAACTGACCAATCCCTGCGCCAAATACTGCAAAAGCCAGACTTAGCAGGGCGAATGAAAAACTAGGCCATCGAGCTATCAGAATTCGACATCCAATACGAGCGCCGACGGGCGATCAAAGCCCAAGCCTTGGCAGACTTCGTCGCTGAAATGACTCCGTTTGAATGCCTTCAAGGGGACGCCCCGGCTTCAAAACACGACGAGACCACTGAGCCACAGCCAGAAAAATCCCCATGGCTAGTCTATGTAGACGGCTCCTCGACCGAGAAATCCGCGGGCGCCGGCATTATCGCAGAAAGCCCCGACGGAATCAAAGTGGAACAAGCCCTGCGCATCACATTCCCAGCCTCCAACAACCAAGCTGAATATGAAGCACTCATAGCCGGACGGGCACTAGCTTACAATCTAGGCGCCTCAAAGGTCAAGCTATTCAGCGAATCACAACTAGTGGTCGGACAACTCAACGGAGATTTTGAGGCGAAGGACGCCACAATCATGAAATATATGGAGCGTGCCACACAAGAAATTAGCAGGTTTGAATCCGTCTTGATCAAAGGGATCCCTCGGAACCAAAACACCCAAGCTGACGCCCTCTCCAAATTAGCCACCACACCGAGCCAATCGGGACTTAAGACGGTCTTGCGAACCACGCTTCGCACCCCCTGCATAAACCCAGACATACTGCCAATAGCATTCGAAAATTCCTGGATGGCTCCCATCAAAACGTAACTAACGGCGGGCACCCTGCCTACAGATAAAGAGCTCGCCCGAAAGATAAGGAGGCAAGCAGCTCGGCACTTTGTCTGGGGGAACGACCTATAAAAAAAGGGATTTTCTTCCCCGCACCTCCGATGCATCTCAACTGAAGAAGCAAATTATGTGCTACAGGAAATCCACGAAGGCATATGCAGCACACACCAATCCGCAGCAGCCCTCTGCAAATCGAGCTCTGCGCTCCAGATTTTACTGGCCAACAATGAGAGACGACTCAGAGGCCTTAGTCACGCATTGTACCAATGTCAGCGACACGCCGCATTCATACACTAGTCACCCGGTGAGATAAAACCCATCGAATCTCCATGGCCCTTCGACACTTAGGGGATGGATATCTTTGGCCCCCTCCCTCAGGGCACGCTCCAACGAAAATTTCTCATGGTGGCCGTCGACTATTTCACAAAGTGGATTGAGGCCGAATCCCTGGCCACCATCGGCTCCCAAAACTTACTCTGGCGGAACATCATTACTCGTTTCGGTCCCCCACATACATTGATCACCGACAATGGACATCAATTCGTCAGCGAGAAGTTCGAAGATTTCTGCAAGGAATGGAGCATCGACCACAGAATCACCTCAGTCGAATACCCGGCGACCAACGGGCAGACGGAAAGAGAAAACTGCATCATCCTCGAAGGACTGCGAAAGCAACTAGCAGACGCGAATGAGGGATGGGTGGACAAACTCCCATCAGTTCTATGGTCCTATCGAACAACGATACATACGGCAACAGGAGAAACTTCTTTCGCTCTGACATATGGACAGGAAGCGATCGTCCCCGCCGACATCGAGGTCCCTTCGGACCGGGACCTAGATTATTTCGAATCAAACCCAGAAAGCCTCTTAGTCAGCTTGGATGCGGTCGAGGAGCGCAGGGAAGCAGCGACGCTCAAGAATATCGCCTACAAACAGTTGCTGGTGCAAAAGTACAACCGAGGCGTCCAATATCGAAAATTCGAAAAAGGTGACTTGGTAATACGAACAGCGATAAACAATAGGCGCGACCGCCTACACGGCAAGCTCGCACCTAATTGGGAAGGCCCATACAGGGTTATCAGAATCGCTTCACACAACGCATAACTTACAAGTTAGCACACCTGACGGGAGAGCACATCCCAAACACTTGGAACGCTAGCAGCCTTAAGAAATATTTTACTAGGTCTTAGTCAATATTTCTTTTCCGCCTTAGTCCAAAGGCTACGTCTTAAGACAAACGTCTCCTCGACACATCTACCATGTGCCCCCTCCTTGTCTTAGTCCTAAGACAAATGTACTACCAACTCATCTTAGTCTCAAGACAGTTGCACTGTGTATTTAAAGAAATATACAATGAAATACGATTGATCAACTGTCATGCTAAATGTTCTAATTCTCCTTACTCAAAATATTTACATACGGGGACTATCGCCCCGAAAATACAAGAGCAACACAGACATGTTGCGAAACACAAATCAAGAGGCATCCCCACTTGATGGCTGCGGCAACTCGCCCGACGGGGGAGGATCCCTTCGAGGGATAGGGGCTACTTCATAGTCCTTTATCCTTAACGGAGAATCTCCTCGAGCACGGACGCAAAATTCTCCATCAATGTTCTCCCAGGTAGGATGCATCTTGGCCCTGACTTCTGGAGGCACAGAGATACCCATCAAATCCTCCAGCTGCGCTATGCCATTCAACATCCCGTAGTTTGCAAAGCGCAAGAAATCTTGGCGACGAACCCGCAGAGAATTAGCCTTGCATTCCGCCAGCTCGCCCTCCAGTTCCTTCACACTGGCGTTCAGTTGGACGTTCTCATCCAGCAACTCCTCCACCACTTCCTGCACAAAATCACGAAGAAATCAGTCACCCTACATGGAGAACATTGAAGTTGGGAGAAAGCATCCTACCCCCTCGACCTCCCGCTGATACGCAAAGCCCGCCAGACGGCTTAGCATGGTCTCCTTGGTCATACGCTCTAAAGCATAATCATCCCCATAATCACGTGGATAATGCTGACGAGCCAATATGACCCGCTCCGCCTCGAAGGGAATCAGCTTCCCTCTAAAAGAGATACCCTCACCCAGGAGACGGACGGGCATCTCTTCGAGGGGTATGGGAGTTAGGGAACCCGCCTGCGACCGCAGCGATTCATACACGTGTCACCCACCTGATTTGTAGCTCCCGCACCTTTACCCAGAGGATCTCCGTCCGCCCTGGCATCTTCGTCCGCTCCTGAGGAAGGAACAACAACACTCATCGTCTCTGACCGCTCGCGTTTCTGGCTTTGAGAACTCGGCGGAGGATTTAGCCTACCCTGAATGCCACCCAGGGTTAATCCTATAAGGAGGAAGCATCCAAAACATGGTGAGGAGACAGAAAAGCAAAAGGGCACAACTCACCAATACAAAAATCTTACCTAAAGCTGCGCCTAAGACCACGGCCCCCTTCAAAAATTCAAAGGTTATCTCCTCATACTCCTCCCAGTCGTATCAAACTCGGAGAACAGGATTGCACCACTTGAGAGGGAAGCGCGAGTGCCAGTCATGCGTCCGAACCCAAGGCGGGCAAAAATCGTTCTTGGGTACCACATTGAAGAAGTACGACCACTAGGCGTGATTGTTACTCGGCAGATCGGTGATGGCAAAACCTTTGGCACGTGACTGAAAACACACCCATCCGTGTGCCTCGGGGACGGAGTAAAAAGAGAGAAACACGTTTGGAAGGACTGCCAACTTTTGCGACCGACAGTACCTGTCAAAAACGCTTAGTATCGACCACGCATTCTGAGTCAGCTGCACAGGGCAGACATTCAGCAAGTTGAGCATGGCTTCCATGAAGCCAGTAAAAGGAGGAATGAAGGCGGCGTTATAGGGGACGTAGAGAGGAAGGACGAATCCGACACCATCGCTCCAAAGAATCTTCTCCCCCTCTCCCATTGGCTTTATCTCATAGCCCTCGGGGAGTGAAGGAGCGAAGCACTCGTCCCACACTTTCTCAATGCCGACTTCCGACAGCACCCGAGATTCCACGCCAGCATCCACCGCTGAAATGTTAGTCGTAGAGCCAAGTTCCGGCTCAGCAGAATACCAATTCTTAGAAGCAGTCGGAGGAGGCACCGCCGATTTCCCATCCTCTCCTTCTGTGGCAACCAGCAAGAGGGATTGTTCGAAATCCGAATCCATGGAAGAGCACACAGAAGCAGCAGCACTAACCGAGGCCATCTCTTGAATGGTTAAAGGCGGAGAATTGCTAAAAATATAAACTAAGGAGGCCCAACAGACACTTTGTTGTCCAACCAAGAGGCGCAAAAACGGGTAAAACTCCGAAACTGGAGGGAAAGACCAAAAAATCCCTAACCTTTGGGTTTCTTTCGCTTACCCGCAAAGGGCATTCCGGGAAATTATCCTCTGGAGTAATGATGACCCCTCCTCTGTAAGTCGCGTACTTTCTACAGAGACAGCTCGAAAACTTGCTGAGGAAGTTAAGCAGTCAGCCACTCGAAACAAGACGCGTGGCACCTTCCAAACGTCTCCACTTCCGCGGAACAAAATGAAGGGACACCGTTTCACAAGTCCGACGACCAGCTTATAATGACTGTGCCCCTGCGCAGACGAACTCTCCCTTCACAAAGACAACAAAAAATTCCTAAGTAGCTTACAAACAAGAGAACTTAAGTCCACTGGTGCCCGACACCCGTAGAGTTGGGGGACTTATGTAACTATGAAATATTCCACCTCGGGACACGTGGCACTAAGCTTCTAGAAGCCTAGCGGTAGCACACGCTAGCGGCACGTGGCACCACTTATCTGCTACTTACGTGGCCCTTGCCCACGTCCTCTCACAGGAACACCCACTCAACTAGACGTGGGAACTCCCTGGGCACCATGGGACGACCTACATCCCACGAGATCGTGGATCGAGCATGACCTCCCCACACTCAGTATAAATAGACCCTCACCTGGGGGACTATGGACACAAGTTAAAGGACTATCTCACTAGATTCGAGACATCTCAAATACCTCCAGAAAGCATTACCAATAGCTATTCAAGCAGGCAGCCTGAGCACCCTCAGACGCCTCACACACATCCTTCACGCATCCCGAGCTCCGCCGTAGGCTCCGTCAGGTCAGACCACCGGCAATCTCCTCTCCGTCCTCGGAGGATCCCACCAATTGGGCTCCCAGCAGCTCTAGGACACCCGAGCTCTCTCCCATTAAGGCAACCTCCTAAGAGCAGCTCGCTCACCCGGAGTACCTTGAAACACGGCTTAGCCGCACACGGCCCAACACAGGTAACTACCTCGCCTAACGGCTCCTATAGACGTCACCATGACGAACTACGTGGACTTTGATCCCTTCCGAAGGGTACGTAGGCACTTAGGTACTTCACCTAAGGACAAGTCCCCCAAGGTTAAGACCCCTTGCGGTCCTTAATTACAAATAACAATTGTCTGAACTAAAAATGACAGTTACAACTATAATTGATCAGTTGTCATTTAAATCTAATAGTGCCAACTTAAAGATGTGCAGTTGCTTAATTATAGATTTTTGAATTTGGTTCTTTGGTTTTGCATTTGTAGCTTGACCAAATTAGCTGATATATAATATTTATGTTCATCGAACTTGACATCATTTAACTACATGATAAACGTACTAAATATATATGTCTTTTTTTTCATTTTTAAATATAAATTAATAATAATAATTTATATTTAAAAATACTTAATAATAAAATTTATTTTGGATAAAAAAGTACTTCAATTTAAAAAAATAAAATTTAATATCTAATTAAATTTTTTCAATCCATTACATTTATTCCTTTAACTCGATGTTTTTTCTCGTTATGGGTCAAAAACTAGGACTTAATTGAAAACATCAGTCAAAATAAGAATATAATTTTTCCTTTGGACTAAATTGAATATAAAATTTATTTCCCAATATAAATATACAATATTTGCTCTCATTTTTCACACTATTACTCTAAGGATGAAACACAAATTACAAGAAATATCAGTATTTTCAAAAACTTTTATTTTGGCGGCTAGTTAATTGTTGAAAAAATGTATTTTTCAACAAATAAAATTTGGCTATCGAAATAAATTGTGTTGAAAAAAAGGATAATAATAGTATTTAGTTTTAGGATGGTTAGTAATTGTCGATAATACTTATTTTGACAATACTTTTTTCAACGGTATATTTTTTATGGCAATCATTGAAAATGCATTATCGAAAATAATATTATTGACAAATATTGACCATCGAAAATATTATCATTGACTTTTCTCAACAACTTATTTTGACGGCCAAATTCTAAATTTTGAACCAAAAAAAAATACTTATTTCAGTGGCCAAAATTTAATTGTTAAAAAATGTATATTTTTTCAACAATTAGGTTGTTGAAACTTGAAAATACTCATTTTTTATTGAGGCCAATTTTTTCTTTATTAGTTTTCGGAGATACTAGCTCTCGAACCGAACATTCATTAGTACAAAGTGAAGCACTCAACCACAAAGGCAAGGACTAGTTGGTAAAGATGCCACTTTTTTGAAAATCTACTGCCCAAACTTTTTATGAAGCTAAAAAATTGGGCTTTAGAAAAAAGAAACTTTTTAAACTTTTTTTAATAAGCATATCCAAACATTTAATTTATATTTACAAATATTTAATTTTAAAATTAAAGTACATTTTACGTACTAAAAAAAATTTATCCAAAGCCCCAAATATATTTGTGGTCATAGAAGTTTTAAAAGTCATTTCAATAGTAACAAAAAGCTAAATTTTATATCTCTTGACATATATATTTTAATGTAACTTTTTAACTAGTCTATACTTTTTTTATACTCTTATTCATATAATTTTAAATGCAAATAATAAGAAAAACTCAAAATCATATATAATATAATAGCATAGATAAAAAAAAAATTATGACAACCTTAAATCAGTCCTACCAAGCAAAAACTTGACTAATTCATGCAACATCATTTTATTGAGATTAAATTAACACCCGTCTTAAAAAAGATCTGGACTAAAGTTATATTATAAAAATACCATTCATATATAAACAAAAATATTAACTCTCAAATATTATAATTGACCAAATATGCATAGAACTCTCACTTCCCAACATGAGCAAAATTAGTTGAATTTGTTTAAATAAGACTATAAGTATAGTATATATGAAGCAATCATTCAAACAACTACAAAATTATTAAGAAGAGATATTTGATGAAACATAAATTTAGCATAAACACAATCAATATATATATATATATATATATATATATATATATATATATATATAAATATAGGGGTGGTCATTGGGTCGGGTTAATCCGTCAACCCGCCAAATCCAACCCAACCCGTCAGTTTGGGTTGGATTGGTTCGAGTCCAAAATTTCAACCCGCTCATCAATTGGTTCGATTAGCGGATTTGAGAATTCTAAACCCGCACAACCCGCCAACCCGCTCAAGTATATATTATTATTAAAAATATATATATAATATATTAAAATATTAAATCATTAATACATAAGCAACAAATACAAATCGTTCTTCTCTTGAATATGTTAATTTTAGTTTATTTCAAGTTCTTGACTTTTCCTTAAATGAAAATAAATCTTTTTGGAATAGCTTAAAAATTCAAAAAAAATATATATATATATATTAATATTAAATTTGACGGGTAGAATCCGAACCAACCCAACCCGCTCATTGGCGGGTTGGTTTGATTCGGGCTCAATACTCATTTTTTCCAAACTCGACCCAACCCCACCTGCTGAACTTTGTTTGGGTCGGTTTCATTTTTACCTCGAACCCAAACCAAACCGACCTGTGATCACCCCTCTATATATATATATGTTATGTCTAAAATTTTAAATATAAAATACCTTTTAAGTTGTTGTGAGGAAGATATAAGTATTGGAGGTTGGTCAAATTTCCAATGTCACTTGGTATGTATCCACCATCGAATCCATCTAATGATAATCTTCTCAATTCCTTGCATTGATGCCAAACTGATGGTATCTTTCCAAAAAAATTATTGTGGTCTAAATAGAATACTTCAAGTTTTGGAAGCCCATGACATATATTTGATGGGAGACTACCAGATAAATTATTATACCCAAGCTCAATCTTTTGCAACAATGAGCTATTAAATAGTGCTGAAGGTATAGATCCAAAAAGGTAATTGTTTCCAAGATATATTATTTTTAAGAGTGGAAGATCACCCATCTCCTTCGGAATATTCCCTACAATATTTGTAAGAATAATGAATGAACAAATAGTTTAAGTAATAACTCATCATCATTATTTAGCCATGTTTTGAATTTTAATCACTAAAATCCTCAATTTACGAGAGATGGAATAAATACTTCGCATAAGTTAAGTTCAAGTTTATTATATAACTTAATTCAATGAATTGAGAGAGCTTTTTAAATTTGAACATATTTTATGGAAGTGATAAACTATTGTATAAAAATAAAGACATACGTGATAAACTGTTGTAAGGCAAACTCAATAGTTCAAGTGATGATAAATTGGAAATTGCATTGGGTATGATTCCTGAAAGTTTGTTACCAGCAATTCTTAGAATCTTCAAGCTCTTGAGTCTTCCAATCTCATATGGAATTTTGCCCTCAATTAAATTGAAATTCCAATCTAAAGTCTCCAACCTTGACAAGTTGGACACAGATAATGGAATAATTCCACTCAAACTATTATTACGAAGATTCAAGTGTTGGAGTGCATGTAAATCCCCTATCCAAGTGGGAACTTCTCCTGCAAATTCATTGGAACTCAAGTTGAGTAGTTTCAATCTACGCAATTGAACCAACTCTTTTGGCAAATGACCTTGAAAGTTGTTGTAACTAAGATCAAGTTCAACAAGAAATGACATATTTCCCAAATGAGGAGATATGGTGCCAATGAGACCCATGTCACTCAGATTCAAGGAATGAACCCTTCCGTGACCAACATTGCAAGTAACACCAATCCAACCACATGGAGAAGAAGAGACAGACCAATTAGCCAAGAAATCATATGGATCAGAGGTGATAGAAGATTTGAAAGCAAGAAGAGCAGATTCATCAGTGGTGATGTTTGTCTTACTCCAAGCTATAGAAAGCATGAAGCAAGACAGTAAGAACATCAAAACACAGAAGTGAAGTTTGCCCATATTTTGCATACCAGACTTCATCAAAGATGCAAGCAATGAGTTGTGAGTAACAAGAAGAGAAATTGGAAGATTATATATATTCTCTCTAAGTCCATGCCAAGTCAATGCCTAGAGATAATGTATGCAATAATTTTAAAAGTAATTTATACTTAAAATGTGGCTACAATCTTATAAAAAAAAATGTGGCTACAATAATTTCGCATGAATTAGTCCATGTGCATGTCGTGCTTGTATAGAAATTTTTTTGGGAAATGCCTTTTCTAAAGTAAAGAATGGGCTGATCAGGTAGAACCCATATCAACAACAAAATATTTTAAATAATCACATAGTTTAATATAACAAAAAGTAACAATTATCTTTTTATAGTTTCCCACAAGTATTCTCTTATTGGAGGCAATCTTGTTCGAACTAGCATAGGTCCCATGACGGGAGTAGAGTTTTCCCAGTAGAGATTTTTCCAAACGCAAGTCTCGAACCCGAAACCTTGCCTAAGAGGAATAGAGTACCTACTACTCAAACCGACAACCTGTTAATAAAAGTAACAATTATCAAAATATACAACAAAATGATTTAAATAAGTGGTAGAAAATGTGGTGTATATATTAATAATTTATGTTAAGAAATATAAAATATAATAAGGATAAAATTAGTAAAGTAAAAAAAAATTCTTACACTCAAGGGTGTTATCTCAAATGACAATATTTTTTGGTGTCTTGTCCTGACACAGTGTCATCCAAGATAACACTGTCATCACATGACACTTTAACAAACAATGTAATCTAACACGGTATTTTCCAAGATAACATATTATCTTGGATGACACCATACTAAACGTAATATCCTCTTAAATTGAGCTATAATCTTGTCACATGTAACGAGAGTAGTTATTATAGTTGTTATGAAATATATAGCATATAATAGCAGTTTTTTCTTTTCTGCATAAAATGTGTCTATACCAGCAATTTTTTATTTCATAAAATGTATCTATATTAACAGTTTTTGTTATTTATAGCACTACTATAGAAAAAGCTAAGCGTATACTAACAATTTGTATTATGCTAGTAGAACTTTTTAGTGACAGAGAAAGAGAAATAGCAGCAGATTAAACCTTCATTGTAGCTGTTAGGATAGGACTACTGGTGGTATATCTTTTTTAACAATTTTAATCATTTTTAGTGGCAGTTTCAATCAGTTTTACAAGCAATTTCAACTGCTAATAAAAACCTTTATTGAGTAGTATTCGCGGCCTTAAATTTTAAGAAGTTTAACAAATATAAGAATTTGGGCATATACCTTCATACATTTAAAATTTAAATTTTTTTTTTTTAAATTTCTTACAATTATTTTCAAACTTTGATTTTGACATCAGCTCCCTTAAAATGCTGAAGATGTCTCTCTCTCTCTCTCTTTTTGTAATTATTTCTTTTGATTTTGAATCTTTAACGTAATAAAAATTCCACAACAATTTTGCACGTATTTGTCTTAGGTTTTAAATTTTAAACATGAAAAGTATATATCATTAGACTCAATTTCAATGCCCTCATATGGACGTTAGGTTGTTTTCACGTTAACTTTTTATCATATTTTGGTCAACTCTGGTTGGCTTAGCTCTTACGAAATGGACATAGTTGTGATCATGAAATAAGGTTGTTTTGTAATTATATACACTACCTATCACTCTAATTTGAGCATAGAAGAGAATCTAAACCCTTTTTTATATATAAAAAAAAACGAAAAATCTAATTTGGGAAAATTTATAATTACATTTAAGCAATAAATTTTAGCTAATTAACCTTATAGTATTGGAATAGTTGTTTAATTAAGAATACTTAGTCCAAAAGACTAATAAAATGAAATGACCATAAACGTTTGTTAAGAGTCCGTTAGATTTAGAGTTCGAAGTTACCTTTTTGTTAATTATGTATTATAAGTACTCATTTGGTGACTCCTTTACGGAGGTACAATCGGGTCACTTTAATTTAAGCCTGACAGAGGTCTCGAGGATAACCAAAATGTTCCGTAGGTATAGAAAACTCAGTGCCTATGTCATTGTAGGCTGGGAATATATAAGACTCTTCATGGGATAAAGTGGTGGTTGGTGATTGACATTTGGGCAGTTAGGAGCTATCAAAAGTGTACAATGTCATCGAAGAATAAACAATGTCAAAAGGTGGCATGTAAGATAATGGAAATTAGATAGGGTGATAACTTATCGACAGAGTCCGTCCGTCTATTCCGGTTGGACTTATCATAATTAAGCAAGTCTTTCATGGCGTACCCTATCATAATTAAGTATTCTAAGAATACCAAGATTTCTATACTTCTTTTATGAATTTTTGACAAGTTATTCTAGTATATTATTTCCAAAATAGCCAGGTATACAATGTACATATTGCAAATACTAAAAAAAGTTGGCTTTAGTAAATACTAAATACTAAAATCATAATATTAGGTGGAACTGTTTTTTTTTGTTCAGGCAATTCATAAAGGAAATAAGGACCGCAAGGAGTTTTAACCTTGGGTGATTTGTTCTTAAGTGATGACCTAGATGCCTGCGCACCCTTGCTAAGGGATCAAAGTCCACGTAGTTCGAAGAGGAAACGTCCATAGGAGCCGTTAGGCAGGAAAGTTACTTGTAATCGCCATATGCAGTTAGGACGTGTGTGTATTGCTCCGGGCGGGCGAGCCACCTGTTGGAGGTAAGTTGTAAGTAGTGGGTAAGAGAATTAAGATCTCTGAATATTAATTGGGGATGAGAGTAAGTGTTGTTATCAGTCGATTGGACTTCTGTTGAATCCCCCAAGTGAGGGGAATTTATACTTGATGTTGGGGAGAAACATGGTCGACTCACATTCTTCATGAATGGTGCTCGACCCATGTTCTTTGAGCTTCCCCATGTCTCTATCACGAAAGAGTTTAGGAGAATCGTGGGTGAAGGCCACGTACAAGATCATAGAACGGTGCCACGTGTCACTGATCCGTAGTCTGGCTAAGTTTCTAGAAGGCCAGTGCCATGTGTCTATAAGAGGAATATTACGGAGTTACATTAGGCTTTAAATTTTAAATAATATTGTTAATTAAAATTATAATTAGAGTGCCTTAATTATGGGTAGTTCTAGGCTTCTAGCTATATATAGCTGTTGTATGGTAGTGGATCACATATTTTGGTCAAGTCTAGTCGACTTGGCTTTTATGGAATGGACAAAATGAAAAATGTGGATAGTGTTTGGAAATGAAAAAGCACACAGGAAACAACTGTATTTAAAAAAGGATGAGGCTTGTGTGGTCCAAAATTTCTAATAAATTATTTTAGTCTTTTTGAAAAATTCTACGCTTGTTAATTTTATTTATTAAGAAAATATTGTTTCATATCACTTTGTGTTGAAAAAACTCATCATTTTTTTGGCCAAAATCAGGAAAATGAATTGACATGACAAGTTGGGGTGTTCAAATTAAATCGAACCAAACCAGCCAATCGAATATTGTCACATGTTTTGGTCAAAATCACATATTTTAGTCAAGTCTGGCAGGCTTGGCTCTTATATATGGAATATTGGACAAATTAAAGTGTTTGGAGAATTCTTAGATAATTTCGCAGAAACAACTAAACATATATATAAGTAAGACTATTGTTTGATGCAAAGAAGGATGAGGCTCTTGTGGTCACTAATTAGATAGTTAATAGCCATCACTTTTAGGCGAGAGAATCCAAAACTTCAATATCGTTTTAGTCTTAGGAAAATTCTACTGTCAATTTAATGACTAGGAAGATATTGTTTTGATGTTTTTTTTTTTTGATAAATATTGTTTTGATGTTAAAATTAAAATCATTCCATTATTTCATCCAAAACCACAAAAAAGAAAGTATCATCACACTCCAAAACCACCCAGCTCAAAGGCTATGATTTGAATATCACTCTAGTACTCTTATTTGAGTTTTTATGATCATCATGAAATAATTGCTCTCACAATTGTTAAATGACTAAATACTTATTTTGGTTCCTTATCTTTTTTTTTTTAATTTTTTTATATTGATTATTTATCTTTCAAAAGTTCTAAATCAGTTTTTTATCTTTACAATTTGTTCTAAATTAGTCTTTTTTTTGTGTAACACTATCTATTTTTTTAGTTAAATGATGATAAAGCATGCTGAAAATTTTTTAAAAATTATATTTTCACTCCTTCAACATAAAAAATTTTCATTTCAGTCCCTTCATCTTCAACTCTTCGTATACTTTTGCTTTCGTGACTTCTTTCTTTGCGGGCAATGACAAATCTTTTCTGTAGAATCATATATTTGTAGTTCTACTTATTAAAGCAGTAGGAGATTTGAAAGCTGTATCTCCATATATAAAGCTCAAGCCCACCATAGGAGTGTACCACTTGATGCCACTACAAAAAAATATATTTTTAGTGACGATTTTTTCTTGATTTAGCGACGGTTTAACGACAATTTTGCTGTTCGTGGTTAAAGTTAGTGTCGAGAATAATCCTAGCAACGCTTGACATAAGCGTTGGCAATAACCGTCGTTAAAATTTGCAACGGTCAAAACCGTCGCTAAAGTCCTTTAAATAGACGGTTGTTAATTTATATTTAACGACGGTTGAAACTTTCGTTAAGCCAACAATGATTTATTGACTAAAATTTGGCAACAGTTTAGACCGTCGGTAGATCACTTTTTTTTTTGTTGCATTTTTCAATTTATTGATACTTTTAATTTCTCAAAAAATAAAATACACATTCAACTAAATTAGTTTCATTTGTATTCAAAGTGTTTTTAAAGTTTTACATACAAAACATATCCATTATCACCAAATCAACATTCAACAAGTGTTAATATTCAAATTTTTTACAATATAGCAACAATAGTCATATAGGTATACAAGTTCAATAACCAAAAAATATATATATATTTAGTTTCAAGGACCATGACTTCTTTCTTATGATCTTATGGAGTGAATCCTTCCACAATTAACATTTAACACCAAGTCTCCAACAAAGTAAAAGAACAAGATTGAAGAAAATGTATAGATGTTAGCCACAAGAAAATATGTTTGTGACTTTATTTCTCCCAATTCCTTTCTCTGATCCATCCATATCATGCTAACCTTCTATATGTCCTTCCCTTGTTTGGGTGTTGATACCTCCTCCAAAATACCTCAATTTGGGGTATCTTGAATTTGTGAAGGAGAAGAATAATGGAGGATTAGGACTTGATCTTCCATTATCTACTCCTCCAATTTTCATCTTCCCAAACAAGGAGAAGATATCTTGAAAGTCTCTCATTCCCTTCCCTTCTCCTCCTTAATCCCCAATCCAAACATACCCTAAGGGTTTGTTTGTTTTAAGGATTAAGGAGGAGGAGGGAAGGGAAGGGGAGATAAATTTAATCTCCTCCTCTTGTTTGGTAAAATAAAAAATTAAAGCAGAGATAATGGAGGATTAAAAGTTAATCCTCCATTATCCTGATATTTCACAATTTTAAAATACTCCAATTTGGAATTTTTTAAAGGATATTATAAATACATTTAAAAAAAATGTCCCTCTTATAACCCTTAGATCTACTCGCTCTTACAACGCGTCTCCTCATTGCCGCTTCTCGCACTTGCTTTCTTTCAATCTAGAAATATTTGTTTAGTCCTCTAATATCCTTCTTCTCATATTTTTGATTATCCAAACAAAGAGAGGATTAATAGGAGACTAACCTCCCCTCCCCTCTCAAAATCCAAACAAACCCTAAGAATCATTTGAGCTCCTCCTGTATATTTAAGATCCCAACTAAACTCATTCACATAAGCACTAATGGATTCCTCTTGAACGTACTTCAGATACATTGACTTCCTGGTAGCAAGGTATAGCCATATTGATGCCCACAACAATTAACTGAAATTAGTTGACCGACATTAAATGTTGCTTTTTTGTAGTGACTAGAGAATTGAGAAGGTTGTCTTACACAATCATTCACAGCATGCCACCCGAATGTGTAGAGAATGCTTGTGGCCCCCGTGAAATATAGAACCAACTTGGTTGGACCAGTATGCTTCACTCCCTCCACCTATATATAAAAATATTTCATTCATATATATATATATATGAACTTGTACAAAGAATGAACATATATATATATATACACATACCAAGCAGTGTAAGTGGTCATGATCAGGAGACCCAAAAAAGACCAGATTCTGTAATTGATTTATAAACCAATACTAACATACTTTTCGAAGGAGAAAGACTTGAGAAGGGAAAGATATCTTAAAAGTCTCCCATTCTCTTCTCTTCTCCTCCTTAATCCCCAATCCAAACATACTTTAAGGCTCACAATCTTGAATCAGAGTTTTAATTAGTCATATATATACATTCAACAACTCTCAATTCATTGTTAATTCAAATCTTATTAGTAATTCTAGTCAAATACTGATAATTTTTATGCAAATTTAGAATGTAAATTTAAAAACCAAATTAATCTTTAGAATGAATTAATTCAGAAGTTTTAAATACAAAACTAAGAATCAGCCTAGAGTTTAATGGCAAAAAAGACACTTAGTTTATATGTATATATATATATATATATATATATATATATATATATATGACTTGAAGTGAAAGAAAACTAGAACAAAAATACTTAAAGGAAAGTACATGTCCTTTATAGCAGCATCAAAAACTGTCTTCACATTCTAAAACCCATAAAAACAAGAAGAAAAAGTTCAAGATTAATACAATACAAAAATGAGAAGCCAAAATTAAATTAATCTTGTATTGTACCTGTTGTGTTCTAGAACTGCACTCTATGTAAGTCAGTTCTTCATCCTGTTCATCACATTCATTTATTGTTACTAAAATCCATACAAATTAAAATATTTATTCTTAATTAAGATTCTTTCTACTTATATTGATGATATATATAGTAATACACAACATGCCTGAGAAGTTGTTATTGATGTGGCTCCTGGATGATCAATCAGGAATTGCTTATCCGCCTCTCAAATGTGTCATCATTCAACCACATAGCATCACATTATAACTCATTAAAAATATTAGTTTAGATTTTCCAATAAAAAAAATATATTAATTTAGATTTTATTTTTATTTTTCAACAATAATGAGTAAAAGAAAGTGTGTGCAGACTGCAGAGTGGTATTGTGATGTGGAGTGCGAATTGTGAAAGGCAAAATAAGAAGATATATTCACTCTATATTTTGTTGCTTGTATTGGTAAATAATTTACATACACCAGCGAGGAAAGGTGAGAGAGCAATCAAAATACCTTTGATTCAGTAATTAATCAAACCAAAATTGAAATTTTGATTCAGTAAACAGATTAACTTTGAGATGAACATCATCCATTCCATGAGTCATTGCATCAGGACTTCTCTTATGGTCTTTTTTCCATTTCCATTTTTTTCCACACACACATCTATAGAGAAGAGGCAGAGGTTAATTTATTTATTGGACATAATTAATTTACTTTTTCACACACACATTTATATGTGATTCTATAAGGGGCAGAGATTGATGTGTAGTGTTTGATAATTAAAGTGTCAAATAAACACACTAGCTAGCATAAATAATGGACTTGGATCCCTTAAAGTTGGGATTTTCTAAACTTTCTTAAGTTGTCTCTACATGTTTTTTTTTTCGAATTTTTTCTTTGAGGCATTTCTTCAAACACATCAAAGGCATATGTTAGTAAACAAAATGCAGTTCTTTGAGGCATATCATCAAACACATCAAAGGCATAAGCTTAAACCACAAAAACAAGGTTTTATCCTAACATACACACATCCTCACATTGTTTACACCAAAAAATCAAGATTTTAGAAATTAATTCAAATCTTCAATGACAAATTTTAGCTAATTATTCATATAATTCCATAAACCAATGCTTTAAATTAAGAAAAGAAAAGGAGGTTTACCAAGGAGGAGCATAATGTATAAGGTCAGTAATATTCTTGGAGGTGGATACGCAGTTCTTAATTGCAAGACACAGAGCCAATGCTGGTGGATTTTCAATACTCTAAAATATTCAGGTTTCTTCCCACTGCATCAAAACACAAATCCAATCCAAAATTTCCTCACGGAAAATAGGAAGAAAAACAAAGGTTCCTAATACTTGGCGTCAATTAATATGAAAAAGGAAAAAGCAGATTCAAAGATAAGAATGAGAGGAACTTGAAATTGAACAAGGCACCAATGGTTGCAATTTCGCTAGTCTTGAGAATCAGCTCCCTATTCGATTCGGTTGCCGCAAGCCATGGGCAAAGCTGAACCGCTTTTCAAGCGGGTATTGGTCGGTGTATAAAAGAAACAGAGGTTTTAAATTTCCTTGCTTATGGACAACACCTTAAACAAAGTGAGCGACGGATTTTTACCTTACTTGTGGCCAACACCTTCCTCCGAGACATGTGCAGTTGTTCAGAAAGGTTTTCTTCCAGCCTTTGGATCGAATGAAGTTTCTCCGACAAGAGAATAGAGAGCGAGAAATGGAGAAACCCGAAGATTCGAAGTCTGATTAAACGATCAAATAGGAGGAGAACGATACACGATGGAGTGTCGATCTGAACTGAACCCTAGTTGCCGCCAAGAAGAAAGACGTGCTTGAGACGCTTCAGGTGAAAATTGAACTCATAGAAAAGAAAGGAAGGGTTCAACTCTTGTTTCATTCTAACTTTTGTTTTTTCTAGTAAGTAACGTCGGTTACAAGAGTTGCCTAAGGAACCGTAGTTAAATTTTGAAAATTGTGGTATCTCACTACGGTTATGTTGACAGTAGTTATTTGACCGTAGTCAAAATTATGATTTCTTGTAGTGTGTGATGAATGATGATGGTGAGCCCATGTGGCCAATATAGAAGCCAGTTGCTTTATGTGTATTGCTGATGCAAGAATTTGATGCTAATATTAATTAGTAATTATGCTGTGGCATTTACTATCAAAATGTTTTATGAATTAACCCAATAACAAGCAAATTGACTGTCACGACCCCCTATCGGACGTCCGTGACGGGCACGGGAGGTAGGATTTCTCCTATCCCGTAAGCCTCTAACCCCTGATTGACATTTTATATATACATAACTACCCATTTCTAATACAAACAATATATAGTTTATATGGCCATCCCTATCCGATGACCTAAGTAGCACGCAATCCACGGCTCGCTCAACGCCGCTTCAGTCTATACATATACACATAATCAATCACATGTACATATAATATACATATTGATCACGCGCTTCAAGGCGGGTGATCTTTCCTATTCACATGCAAAATTTCCTGTGTACAGTCAAGTATATATATTCAATCACACACCTGCATATAATTTACATATTGATCACATGCCTCAATGCGTGTGATCTATCCTATTCGCATGCGAAAGCTGTATTTTCACACAACCAAGCATTTAGTCACACATATATATAGTTACATATTGACCACACGCTCAGTGCGTGTCATCTATCCTATTCACATGCAGAAGTCACATTCATATATATATATATATATATATACACATGATATTCATCATATCATAACCTATATTCCCAACAACAGACCAATCTTTAACCTGTATGAAGCCAACAATTCTAGAGTGTGACATATACATATATGTATATAGCAACTGTACAAAACAATGCTATACCAAAAGAATCATATACATATACATCCTGACAAAATACATATATCAATACTACCCACGCGAACAATGCGTGCGGCCTCTATGTCTGTCCGCCTCCCTGAGATGAAGTGGAAGCGCTCTCGATGCCTATACCACCTGTATCTGTAACATTTAACATTGGGGTGAGTCAAACGAACTCAGTGAGAGGCTCTCCCATCCTTGGTGTAGTAGCGGGTACCACTACAACTGGGGGAAGGGAGCCAATCACAATCACATATGCATGTAACAGATTTTTAAATTTCCATATATGAAGTGGTCAGGCAATTAGCATATATCATATTCGCAATAAAGAATTTAAAGCATGGTTTTACATACATTTAAATTCACACATACATCATATCATAGTTTAACATACAGCTTCATGTGGATATCCATGTTCAAATAACCGTAATCATAAACTGGCCCGAAGGCATATCTCCGTTAGGAGAGAATCTGGCCCGGAGGCAATATCTCACGTGAGCGATATAGGAACCTAGTTTATCATTCTAGGAACCCCTGGCCCCAAGACTTTACTTGGAACATTAGTCTGACCCCAAGACTTCACTTGGAGCATAGCCGGCGACTCATCTGACCTCGGTTTACCCAAGGCAATAGCCACAATGTGGTGTACCCATATACTTTGTATTTATGAGAGTTTGACTCAAGATAACAGACTCGATTTACCCGGACCACCCGTGATAGACTCGGTTCCCGCGTTGTACCATAAATGACCCCTATGGACCACTACTTATTTATTTTACTTCTTAGGAAATTCTAAATTTCCAAGTGGTTTTCGAATCCGGAATCCCTCGGTTTAAAACAAGGTCACCTATGTTCATTTTCTTTGAGAGTTTACATACACCACCACACTTTTCAGATAATAATCAATAAGGTGGGTTTCTAGTACCACAAGACTCTCCCAATTAAAATTGACTCGATCCTACCCCCGATCTTATATAGGTCCCGAGGACCTTCTTTTCATATAAGGCTCCTTGAGCCACCATCGCTTTTACAATTTACATACACACATATAGCACGTTTTCACATATACTGTAATTTAGGAACAACAATAGCATGTTATCTAACATGTAATTCCTACAAATAGGCAAGAAGGCAAACCATATATCCATATCTGCAGTCAACGCTATAGGACAAGGATGGGAAAGCCTCTCACCTGGTTGGCCCCTCGGATCGGCTCTCGGTGTGCCCGAAGGTCCACTCACTGTATGGTGCCCTATACGCATATACTTGAGAGATTCAGAAGCTTGAAAAATTCAATCACTATCGTGTACATGCAACGCTAGTTCTCATGTTCTCTCTAATTAATTCCATAGACTAGTTGTTGGCTTGGAAATGCCCTCAACTAGTTTTAGGACACCTAGCATGCTTTTATTCGTGTCCAACCCTTTCTTAATCACACTATTCGGAATCTTTGACTTGGGAATGCAAGGTTACCCAATTCCACCTCTATGTGTCCATATGAACTTCCATTACCCAAGTCTTGAATTTATGGCTCAAGAGAATCATAGATCCTACTTGCCCAAGACATCCAACTACCGAAATAACCTTGAACACTTCACCTACACATGAATACATATACCCGAATACGCGTAAAATTAGAAAATTGTCTCTTTTTCCCCGAACCGGGTTACGGGTGAGACGGTACTTACTCGGGTTTTAATCCCTCGTACGTTCCAATAATTTTTAACAATCATATAATTACAATTAAACCTATTAATGCATCTCAAGTCAGCCCATAACACTCTTAAACATTAACAACCATATTTTCCTACTAGTTTTCCAACCCGAAAAAATTTCCATCAATTTAGTTCCGGTTCCTAGGCTTCCAACTCACTTCCTAACATGCAAATACTTCAATTTAGGACCCAGAATACTCAGATTGAACCAATTGGGGTGTTTCCAAAAATCCCTAAAATTGATAAAATTGGGGTTTGAGAGTTTCGGGACGTCTCACCTCGATTCAACCGGTTAGAAGGACGATATGGAGTAGAGGAGACTCCCAACTACCTTCCCCGGTGAAGAGACGGCGTTTTTCGGCGTGGGAGCTCTCTCCCTTTGCTTTCTCTCTCTAACCCGAAATCTCTCTCCTCCAGCACCCACAACGATGGCGACTACTCCGGCGGACGGTGACTCCGGCTCCGGCTCGCACGTCCGGCCACCTCCGTGCGTTTCTCCGTCCGTGAGCTTCCTCCAGCCAAGACGATGCCCAGCTCTCTCTCCCGCGTGCGTCTCCGTTCTTTCCCTCTTTCCACACTATTCTGCTTCCTCCTTTTTCTGTACTCTTTTCTTATTCTTTTATATAATATATATATATATATATAAATACTTAATTAATTAATATATATATATATACATATCACAACAACAAAGAAAAAGAAACCTGATATAAAATAAAAAAAAATATTTTCCATTCTTAAATGAATTAATTTAATTTAATTAGTGATGCTAGTTAAAATATTCCCGGGTATTACAATCTTCCCCTCTTAAGAAATTCGGTCCCTGAATTTCAAACAAAATACTAACCTTAGTCTCGAAATATATGAGGATACGTCCTGCGCATTTCACCCTCGACCTCCCATGTAGCTTCTTCGGTCGAGTGGTTTCTCCACAGAACTTTAACCAATGGAATCTCTTTCATTCTGAGTTTCTTCAACTGCCGGTCTAAGATTTCCACTGGCTCCTCTTCATACGTCATATTTTCGGTTAGTTGCACGTCTTGCGATTGGATAACGTGCGAGGGATCGGGAAGATACTTCCGAAGCATTGATACATGAAAGACAGGGTGTACCCCCTCCAATTCCGTAGGCTATTCCAACCGATACGCTACATTCCCAACTCGTTCTAAGATTTCAAACGGTCCGAATACCGAGGACTCAACTTCCCCTTCTTACCGAACCGCATCACGCCTCTCATCGGTGATATTCTGAAGAACACCTGATCACCAACGACAAACTCTAGTTCCCTCCTTCGATTGTATGTATAAGACTTTTGCCTACTCTGAGCCGTCAGCAATCTCTCCCTTATACACTTTACTTTCTGCAAGGCATCTTGTAGCAATTCCGGGCCAACTAGGCTAGCTTCTCCGACCTCGAACCACCCAATCGGGGATCTGCATCTACGGCTGTACAGAGCCTGGAAAGGTGCCATTTGAATACTTGATTGATAACTGTTATTGTACGCAAACTCAGCCAAAGGTAAATACCTTTCCCAACTTCCGCTGAAATCCATAATACACGCCCGAAGCATGTCCTCAAGAATCTGAATGGTTCTTTCTGATTGCCCGTCGGTCTGTGGGTGGAACGCAGTACTCAGATCAACTCTAGTTCCCAACACTTCATGCAATGACTTCCAAAACCTGGAAGTGAACTGTGGACCCCTATCAGATATTATGGACACTGGCACACCGTGCAATCTAACGATTTCTGATAGGTAAATCTGTGCATATTGACTCACTCCGTAGGTGGTCTTAACTGGCAGAAAGTGTGCAGACTTAGTCATGCGATCCACTATTACCCAAACCGAATCAAATCCCCGCTGTGATCTTGGCAACCCTGTTACAAAATCCATCG
This sequence comes from Senna tora, assembly GCA_014851425.1. Taxonomy (NCBI): domain Eukaryota; kingdom Viridiplantae; phylum Streptophyta; class Magnoliopsida; order Fabales; family Fabaceae; genus Senna; species Senna tora. The sequence goes on from CM026261.1 coordinate 33,736,348, forward strand.
TTATTCTCTCCCATTTCCACTCAGGTATCTCTATCTGTTGTACTGTTCCGGCGGGTTTTTGGTGTTTAGCCTTGACTTGCTAACACACTAAACACCTGGCTACATAGTTTGTGACATCCTTTTTCATGCCATTCCACCAATACAACTGTTTCAGATCATGATACATTTTATTAGCTCCCGGATGGATTGTATACGCTGTCCGGTGTGCTTCTTCAAGAATTCTTTCTTTGAAGTCATCAACCATAGGGACACACAACCGTCCCTCTAACCGAAGTATCCCAAAATCATCTATAGAGAATCGGACGTCGTCCCCTTTCCCTTTAGTTACAGTATCCCTGATTTGCTTGAGGTCGGTATCTTCATCTTGTCTAGCCTTCACGTCTTCTACCAAAGAGGACTTAGCTTACAAATGGGCTAAAAGTGAGTTAGAACTTCCAATCTCAAACTGATTTCCCGTTTGCTCTAGCTCGTGCAGTTCTCTAATTAACGGTCTTCTTTCTTCACTTATATGAGCAAGACTACCCATGGATTTCCGACTCAGAGCATCGGCTACCACATTAGCCTTTCCTGGATGATACAAGATCGTGCAGTCGTAGTCCTTCAACAACTCTAACCATCGGCGTTGTCTCAAGTTCAAGTCTTTTTGCTCGAAAATGTATTTGAGGCTTTTGTGGTCTGTATAGATTTCACAAGTCTCACCATATAAGTAATGTCTCCATATTTTCAAAGCGAATACTACAGCCGCCATTTCGAGGTCGTCAGTCGGGTAGTTCTTCTCATGTTTCCTCAGTTGTCGCGATGCATACGCAATCACCTTGCCATGCTGCATCAAGACACACCCTAACCCGATCCTCGACGCATCATAGTATACCACATGCCCTCCTATGCCTTCAGGTAATGCCAGCACCGGAGCGGTAGTGAGGCTGTCCTTCAGCTTCTGAAAGCTCTGCTCACACTTGTCATCCCATACAAACTTCACTCCTTTCTGAGTCAATCTAGTCATAGGTGCACCAACCTTAGAGAAATCCTGCAAAAATATTCTATAATACCCTGCCAAACCCAAGAAACTGCGAATTTCGGTAACAGAGGCAGGCTGGGACCAATTCTTCACAGCCTCTACCTTACTTGGATCAACGTGGATTCCCTCTGATGATACCACATGACCCAAAAAGGCAACTCTGTCAAGCCAAAATTCAAACTTAGAGAATTTGGCATACAGTTTCTCCTCTGTCAACCTCTGCAATGCTAATCTCAAGTGTTCAGCATGTTCCTCAGAATTCTTGGAATAAACCAATATGTCGTCAATGAAGACAATGACAAATCGATCCAGAAATTGTTTAAAGACCCTGTTCATCAGGTCCATGAACGCTGCAGGAGCATTAGTTAATCCGAAAGACATCACCAAGAACTCGTAATGTCCATATCGGGTCCGGAATGCGGTCTTAGGTATGTCTGATTCCCGAATCTTTAATTGATGGTACCCAGATCGCAAATCAATCTTGGAGAACCGCTTCGCACCCTGCAACTGATCAAATAGGTCATCTATCCTCGGCAGTGGATATTGATTGCAAATCGTCACCTTGTTTAACTTTCGGTAATCGATACACAACCACAAAGATCCGTCCTTCTTTTTTACAAAAAGGACCGGTGCACCCCAAGGAGAGAAACTGGGTCTTATAAAACCCTTGTCAAGCAATTCTTGCAATTGTGTATGTAGCTCCTTCAGCTCTTTCGGAGCCATACGGTAAGGTGGTGTGGAGATAGGCTGGGTGCCAGGTTGCAGCTCAATTTGATATTCAATCTCACGATCGGGCGGCAATTCCGACAATTCTTCTGGGAATAAATCCAAGAACTCTCGCACTACCGGTACTTGAGTCGGTGAAAGTACTGCTTTCGTAGTATCCTGGACGAATGCCAAATACCCTTTGCATCCCTTTGCCAGTAACTCGGATGCCTTCAAAGCCGAGATCAAGCTTGGATACGGTGCAACTCCGTCACCCCGTATCACAAAGGGCTCCTCGTTTGGCATATTGAATTTCAAGCATTTAGCCCTGCAGTCCACAATCGCATGGCAAGACGACAACCAATCCATCCCGAGGACCAAATCTAGATCAACCATACACAACAACCAAAGGTCTACCACAGTCTCATGACCATCGACCTCCACAATGCAAGACTTGTGCACATACTCTACTTGTACCGATTCTCCCATTGGTGTAGAGACCAGTACTATTTCTTCCATTCTAGATGGACTTTTGTTGAATTTAGAGGCAAATGCATGCGACACATAGGAATGAGTGGAGCCGGAATCAAATAAGACTCGTGCTTCAAGAGAGCAGACAACAAGAGTACCTGTCACAACTGCATTTGATGCATGAGCATCCTGCTGAGAGAGTGCAAATACCTGTGCTTGTTCTCCACTTACCGCCCCTGGCCCTCGGCCACTAGATCCTGCACCACGGCCTCTAGCTGCACCTGTACTTGCTGCCTGTGGTGGCACTGTTCTCACTGGTGGAGCTGGAATAGGTGTACTCCTCGACGTTGGATTGCTTCTCACACTTGTACCCTCTTTTTTCTTTGGACACTCCCTAGCCATATGGCCCATCTGGCCGCAGTGGTAGCATCCACCTGTCAGTCTCCGACATATACCAAAATGAAATCTGTTGCAAGTCGCACACTGGGGCTTTGTCTTATCGGCATTTCCACCCCCTTGTTCCCTCTGTCCCCCTTGAAAATTACCCCTTCTACCTGTTTCATAGGTGGTAGTTGAGGATTGTCCTCCTGCGGACCCTGAATATCCTGCACCTCCACCTGTTGTCTTCCTTTTCTTACTTCCACCTCCTTGGTTGTCACTGCCTGTAATTAACTTCACTTTAGGATCAACAGACGTCCCATACCTCTTCCTGGTTTCAATCATTCTAGCACAGTCTGCTGCTTGAGCTAAAGTCTCAAACTGTCTCCTCTGAGGTAGCAAAGCAGTAAACAACGGCTTCGTGAGTCGGTGTATGAATCTCTTGATCCTCGCCTCTTCATTAGGAACTAACTCAGGTGAGAATTGAGCCAGTTCAGTAAAAAGTAATTCATACTCCGTCACGGTCATGTTAGGTGTCATCCACAACTCCTCGAATTGCTGACGCTTTGCATCTTTGGTGCCTTCAGGTAGAAACCGACCCAGGAATTCCCTTTGAAAATCTTCCCAGGTCATCGGTGCCACTCTACGTGAATACCTCTTCTGTACGGACTCTATCCATACTCTAGCCGCTCCCCTCAACTGGAATGAAGCTAATTCCACTAACTCATGCCCTGAGCACCTCAGCATGTGCCCAATTCTAACCACATCTCTGATAAAATGCTGCGGATCCTCTTTCTCACTAGTACCGCAAAATGTGGGTGGATGAAGCTTCAAAAATTTTGAAATTGGCAGCTCTCTGGGTGCTAGCCGTGGCTCACGAGGCATTCCCTGTGGTTTTTGCCATTCCCTATCCTCTTCCTCAACAACCTCCATCTCTTGATTGCTAGGAACTCTCTCTTGTTCTTCCTCGCTGACTACTAACCGGTGTACTTCCCTTTGTATTTGTCTTGTCATCTCTTCTCTTAGTTCCTGAAATTCTGTCATGAGCATTTCCGCCACGGAAGGTGCACCTGTCTCTACTTGAGGTTGAGGTTCCGGTGACTGTCTCCTCTCTTCCCCTCTCACTTGTGCTCTCCCTAGTCCACGAGCACGACCTCTACCTCGGCCTCGGATACGGCCTCTACCTCGGCCTCGGGTGGGCATTCCCTCCTCCCGAACTGATTCTCGATCAATTTCAGCAGGAGTTCTCCTCCACCCCTAGTCCGTCTCGTGATAGGTGGCATCCCTATACTGCACAAGGACCACACCTAATAAGTACACATATACTAATGACATTTCATATCAAAGAGAGTAGAAAGAAAGGCTGACACAATTTCCTGGGTACTTCCACAAGTGCATTTTTACTCCCACGTTGTGCCCGGGTACACAAAGAGGGGTAAACCGACACCCGGTCATACCTATGGCTTCATACAGTTTAAAGTAACCAGGCTCTGATACCAAGTTTGTCACGACCCCCTATCGGACGTCCGTGACCGGCACGGGAGGTAGGATTTCTCCTATCCCGTAAGCCTTTAACCCCTGACATTTTATATATACATAACTACCCATTTCTAATACAAACAATATATAGTATATATGACCATCCCTATCCGATGACCTAAGTAGCACGCAATCCACGGCTCGCTCAACGCTGCTTTAGTCTATACATATACACATAATCAATCACACGTACATATAATATACATATTGATCACGCGCTTCAAGGCGGGTGATCTATCCTATTCACATGCAGAATTTCCTGTGTACAGTCAAGTATATATATTCAATCACACACCTGCATATAATTTACATATTGATCACACGCCTCAATGCGTGCGATCTATCCTATTCGCGTGAGCGATATAGGAACCTAGTTGATCATTCTAGGAACCCTTGGCCCCAAGACTTTACTTGGAACATTAGTCTGACCCCAAGACTTCACTTGGAGCATAGCCGACGACTCATCTGACCTCGGTTTACCCAAGGCAATAGCCACAATCACTACTAGAAAAATGTAAAATTCTGACGGATTATTTTTTACGGACTAAATTTCGTGAGAAAAATACCAAATTAATGACGGATTTCTGGCGGATAAAAAATTCCGACGTTAATTGTATAACTTCACATGATATACTGACGGGTATGTGTCTGTCTAAAATAGTTCGTCATTAATTTATGGAAATAGTGTCATCAAACACTGCATTTCGTTCAAAAAAATTGTGGAATTAGATGAAATTGAAAGTTTGTAAAAGAATGTAAGGTAAAAAAAACTAATTTGCCCCTCAATAAATATTAAACAATTATTTTTCTTTTAATTTTATTTTTTGGCATATAATTATTATTTTTATATTCATTATAAAAAAATTAATAATTTAATATTAATTAAATAATTATAAAAAACATTAATAAATAATTATAAAAAATATCCATAAAAAATATAATAAATAAAAAATTGTGAGAGAGAGTAGGGGTAAAAGTGTCTTTTAAACCCAACCAAACATAGCCTAAAAAACAGTGTATTCCCGTCTCTAAAGGAATGTTGCAAAAAAACATTGATAGAGACGGATTAGAGACGGAATTGGTCTCTGTCCGTCTCCAATCCGTCTCTAATCCCATGTTGCAAACAATATTGTTAGAGACGGATTAGAGATGGAAAGAGACCAATTCCGTCTCTAATCCGTCTCTAGAACACCTGAATTATATATGATATAAATTTAAATGGAAACAAATTGTTGTCATCCCTGTTCCATCTTCATATTTGAGACGGATTCTCAAACAGATGAACCGTGTCTACTTTGCGACGTAAATACAACACATGAGAGTAAAAGAAATCCGGAAATACAACAATAGACTTATAAATGGTTGTGCACAGTTCAAACATCTAAAAGGTTCTACACATTTAAAACACAACCACAAAAGACTAAAATTCTAACAAAGTTGCACACCCATGCATCCAAAAGACTGTTAAAATTCCAAAAACAAAAAAATAAGTCAACATTAATGTCATATTCATAATATTTAATCTCTCTTGATCATGTTGGCATCCTTACTAATTGTCCCTTGGTGTACCTTGGTCTCCTTGAAACTTAGAAAATAACTGACCAAACAAACGATCATATTCTTCAAACTTATCTTTATAGCCAGCTATTACTTCTTTTTGCTCATCAACTGTTTATTTCAGACTAGCATTCACTTCTTTTTGCTCATCAACTGTTCTTTTCAAAGTAGCATTTGCTGCTTCTAACCGCTTATCTATTTCTTCTTGCAATAGATAATGAAGCTCACTAGCTTGTGAAGTAGAAGCCCCAGTTGAAGAGCTACCAATTTCAGTTGCCTCTGATCCAATACCGAAACCACGACCCTTCTTATTTTTACCTCCCACCGCCTCTAACCAAATTGCTGTCTCTTCATTGAGAGAAATTGTATCACTTGATGCACCATCAATAGGTGGTTGAGAAGATCTAGCTGCCTTGATTCTTGTATATTCAGCCTGCATATTAAAAATCAATTGACAAATTTTAATATATCATGTACAAACACACTCAGCTTTTGAGGCCAACACAAGAAATTAAGTCTTTCTACAAGTACCACTTTAAATTTCATTTCAGGCACGTAATTACAATCTCGATCCATATTGGACACAATAATATTAGATCAACATAGACTTGTGATCAAACAAACAAATTAAACTCTTAAAAGTTTCAAAGTCAAATAAAACACACATACTATAATTTTACATCCTTCATTCAAGTCATGAGGCACAATTAAAAAATATTTCAATCCTCAGTTATGTGATCCAAAACCACTCATAACGTAACCTTCATTTATATTATTAGAGAATATTTTCTAGAATCAGTGAAAGAAAGTCAATCTATCAATAAGTAATAACATCAAGTGACCCAATAATTCTCCTTGCACAACAAAGATGGAAACAAAACATCCAACTTCTCCCATCAAGTGACCCAATAATTCTCCTTGCACTACCTTAGATTCTTATCCCGCAAACCCACAGAATCTAACAAAATAAAAAATTCGAAAAGTATTAGAAATGAATTTATATACTTACACAAGCATCTGCAGATCTTTGGTCAATAAATTCACCATTTTGTTTCCTTGTATGAGTGCGCTTAAATAGGTCAAAACATGTTGGTTCTCTCCCCAATTCTTGCCTCTACCATTACCACAAAATAATAGTTTGTTGGTCAAATAATTAAAATCCAAAGAAACATTAAATAAACTAACAAATTTCAATGAATTTAATATTTTACCATCCTTCTTTTATGCTCTGTTACAGGAATAGAGCCACAACTGTGTATAGTACCACCCTTAACAGAGGCTCGATTCTTTTTGGCTTGCTCTCCTTTTATCTTAAATTCTTCACTGTTCCATATCTCTTTCAGTTGATTCAAAACCTCTTCTGAAATCCACAACGGTGGGTCATTACCTTTATTCACTCCATCGTGCACAGCCCATATCAATCCTCGAAGTCGATTACCAGCCTTTTTATTCCAATTTTTCTTAATTTTCCTGGCATGTTGGTCTAGCCACTTGTAGGATTTTTGGATACAAGAGACAAAGTAAAGTAAAAGTTTAAGTGATAAGACAAAATAAAAGGTTCAAAGTAAAGTAAAAGTATAAGTGATGAAACAAACCGCCCATTCCTCGAACCACATATCCTTAACTTGCTGAGGAGTTCTTTTCCAATTGTAATATGGCCCAGTATATTTTTCATGGATGATCGTTGTTATCTCCCTAACAACGTCCACTACAGGGTAAAATCTACACATTCCAACAAGTATTTAAACTCCAATGCATTGTTGACAAATATACTTGAAGAAAAATTAAATAGTATAACTAAATGGAAATTAATACTTACGAGTCATCATTGATCGGATAAATCCATGTTTTACCATCTATAGGATCCTTGCCCCAAGGTTTACCACGAAATAAATCTTGGGGGACATCTTCAGGTTGGATGGTAGCACCTTGTTCCTCCTCCGGTAGCACATGAGCATTGGATTGAGACGAAGATGGTGGGGAAATGTGAGGTGCTGGAGTCATTGTTACACCATGCATGATAGGTGAAGGAGTTTTTAGGTCGTTAGATCGGCCCCCACCCCTGGATCGACCCCCACCTCGATTCGTGCTTCCTCCTCTACCAGGGTAAGACAGACCACTAGACATCTATATATATATAATAAAAAGAACAAACGTCAGTAGTAAAATAAAATATCTAATATCATAAAAGAATTTGAATAGAAATTTCAAAGAATCAAAATTCAACTAACAGTAAAGCAACCTTCACATTAAAGGGTAAGAAAATTACCTAACTGCAAGGAAGACAGAGAGGGCAAGATCGGAAAAGATCAGCTTAGCAAAATAAGTCAAATCTAAAGTAAAACGCAAATTGGTTCGAGGTGTGTAAACTAAGTCAAATCTAGAGTAACTTAACAAAATATTATAATATTCAAATACTCAAACATAATAAACTTGTGAGTTCTATTACATATTTTTATATATAATAAGACAAATAACTACTCGTCTTCTAAGTCATCATCTTCAGTATCATATTCAATAAATGCATCTTCGTCTTCTTCTTCATTTGAGTCTGAAGCTAGTTCAAGTTCATCATTAAGTGCACCTTCACGATCAAGTTCATTTTCATTAAGTTCATGACTGATAAATGGCACATCAACTTCTTCAAGTGCACCCTCACGATCCCATAGAGTTGGAAGTTCGTCAATGATAGTCTCTGCCGGTACAATTTGTTCTATTTCATCGCTCTGATATGTATCATGGTTAACTTTAACGCTAGGAGCGTTAATTGTGCTTCTCGCTTTTGTTTTAATTACAGCCATCCTATCACGTCTTGCAGGATAAGGAGCATAATACACTTGAATTGCCTGTTGTGCAAATATAAATGGATCGTATCTGTTTTACCTTCGTGTTCTTTGAATTTCAACAATTCCATTATGGATGTCCATGCCACGACCCAAGGTTGGATCAAACCATTCACAACTGAACAACACTAAACGTTTAGGTGATTTCCCTACAAACTCCAATTGGATTACTTCCTTAAGTATGTCATAGTAGTCGCACTCTGGTTGTTCATAATCAGATCCATTGGTGCACACACCACTATTTATAATGGATTTATGACGACCCCATGCTTCTGTGTGGAACTTGTACCCATTGACAAAATACATTGGCCATGTTTGTACAATACTCTTGGGGCCCCATGCAATGGCTGTTAAAAATTCATCACTCACACCATTGTTCGGGTTTAGAACCTATTCAAAAGAAATCTTTCAAATATGATATTAAGGTGTAAACTAGGATATTTTAAGTAGATTTCTCAATGAAAACTTACATATTGTTGAAACCACTTAGGAAACTCATCATACATCTTTTGATTCACCTCAAGATCTGTAATTTGAGGTGTAGACGCCTTCAAATCCTCAACATATAGACTGCACCCATACATTCCATTAATTAATCACAGAAATAATTGAACTAATACAGAATTTTGTTTTCAGTTGAGAAAAACTTACACTCGGAAAGGTTCCACTTCATCACAATTATCAAGAACATAATTTGTTGCAGCTTTCATTTCATTCTCTTTTAAATAACGGGTCTTACATTCTCCAGCTGCGCATCCTGGATAGTTAAAAATGGAGAATGATTGTTGGATTGAATCACCGCCATCATCATTCCTCGAAACCCTTGTTCTTTTTGAGTTGACATGTGACTCAAAATATTGTGAGCAAAAATTTGCAGTCTCCTCAATGATGTAAGCCTCACATATAGAACCTTCGACACGAAATTTGTTCTTGACTTTCTTCTTCAAATTGTGTAGGAACCTAAAAAGAATAATTGTTTTTATTCATATCTAAAAATTAACAAATAAGAAAAAGTTTCAGTCATCACCTCTCAAATGGGTACATCCAGCGATATTGAACTGGACCACCAACTCTTGCTTCATATGGTAAATGAATCGGTAAGTGTTCCATCGAGTTAAAGAAACCTGGAGGGAAGATCTTTTCCAAGTTGCACATTGTTACAACAATGTTCTTTTCCAACAATTCTAATCGATCCACTCTCAATGTAGTTGAACAAATTTCTTTGAAAAATTGACTAAGCTCGGTGAGAGTATTCCAAACAACTTCTGGTAGAGATTTAAGAGCAATTGGAAGTAAACACTCCATAAAAACATGACAATCGTGACTCTTCAACCCATACAACTTAGACTCCTTAAGGTCAACACATCGGGCTAAATTAGAAGCATAGCCATCTGGGAGTTTAAGTTTCTTAACCCATTCACATACAGCACGCTTTTGATCCTTATTGAATGTATATTTTGCCTTGGGTTTCAAATGTTTGCCATTGTGTTCCACTAGCTCCAATTCTCTACGCCGACAATATTCTTGTATGTCTATCCTAGCTTTTGCATTGTCTTTTGTTTTACCCTTTGTGTCCATTACAGTGTGAAACACATTATCAAATACATTCTTCTCGATGTGCATGACATCTAAGTTGTGTCGAATGAGATTCGTTTTCCAATAAGGTAATTCCCAAAATATACTTTGTTTTGTCCAATTGTGTGTCACTCCATACCCATCTATATTGTCTTCACACCCATGCTCAGTAACTTTTGGAACATTACAGACTCTTTCCCAAACTTGGTCCCCATCCAACCGCAGAGGTGGTGTGGATTCTTCACATCTATTCTTCATAAATGTAGTTTTATTTCTCCTATACTAGTGAGTTCTTGGCAGAAATTGTCCATGGCAATCAAAGAAAGTGGTTTTCTTACCATTCTTTAGAGTAAATGCTTTTGATTTCTCCATGCATATAGGGCACGATAACTTACCAGCAGTCATCCAACCAAACAACATTCCATATGCTGGAATATCATTAATAGTCCACATAAGCGCCGCCCGCATTTGAAAGTTCTGTTTTAATGAACTATCATAAGTCGGAACTCCCTCATTCCACAAGACTTTTAATTCATATCAATGGTTGCAAAAACACATCTATCTTGCTCTTTGGATTTTTAGGGCCAAGGATGATCAAAGATAAAAACATGAACTCTTGTTTCATGCACATCCAAGGTGGAAGGTTATACGGAGTGACAATGACAGGCCAACAAGAATAATTTTGTCCAGATTGTCCATAAGGAGTAAAGTCGTCAGCACATAGACCCAACCTAACATTCCGTGGATCTTGTGCGAAATCAGGGTAAGTTTGATCAAACACTTTCCACGCCTCTCCATCTGATGGGTGAGATAACACACCTATTTCCCGACGATTATAATAATGCCACCTCATTTCTTTAGCTGTGGAAGATGCAATAAATAGCCTTTAAAGTATCGGAGTTAATGGTAAGTACCACAAGTGCTTCTTTGCCACCTTTCTACATCTACCATGACTCTTCCTTGTTATTGTATACCTCTCCGCCCCACAGAATTTACATTGATTTTCATTCAAATCATTCTTGTAATAAAGCATGCACCCATTAGGACAACAATCAATTTTTTCATAACCGAGCCCTAATTTCGACACCATTTTCTTTGTTCTATAGAAATTATCGGGCATTTGATTGTCATCGGGTGTTATCTCTTTCGACCACTGCACAATTCTATTATAGCACTCCTCTGAGAGGTTGTAGTCTGCTTTGATGCTAAGCAGTCTCGTTGCTGCTGAAAGTTCTGAGTGACGAGTACATCCCTCCCATAAAGGAGCTTGCGCAGCAGACAACATGTCATAAAAAGCTTGAGCATCAGCGTTTGGAGGCTCCTCTACATTTTGGTTAAAAGATGGCCCAGCTGCATCGATCACCATTGTCTCATATCGATTCAAATGTTCCCCACCATTCTCTTCAAAAACATCTTGATCATTTACTTGTGAAGGAGTCACTTGAAGGACTTTTGGCAATGATTCCCCATGGGAGGTCCAATGGAAATAATCGGGCTTAAATCCATACTGGTATAAATGCGTCTTCACAACATCATGACAATCAAATCTCCTATTTTTACACTTTCTACACGGACACCTTATCTTTCCATTATACAGATAAGTTGACAATTGACAAGACTGATCTAAAAACTTGTCAACGCCTTTCATAAAGGCATCAGTGAATCCAACTCGACCAGGAAGCACTCTATCGTACATCCATTGTCGATTTTCAGGTAAATCCATGTTCTGTTCCTATAAAGCTATCATATTTAATTATAAAACTATATGTCAATAGTTGGAAAAGAAAGAATAAGGTTAAAGAATAATCTCTATAATCAAAACACAACTTTCATCTCTATATGTCAATTTCTATAAAGCAACTTCTAATCTTTTATATAGAGCTAAGCTACACAAAATAGAGAAATCAAGTAATATCTCCTTCGAGGAGCTAAGTGAGTAGTGATGAGTGAAACAAGAAATGACAGGTATTCAGCAGTAGTGCATCCCCAACCCTATAATTTTGAATTTTCCAATTCCAAGCATGAACATACCAATAATACCAGCAGAAGCAGAGTATAAACTGAATAATCACCCTATACTAATAACATAAAGAAATGGGTCAAATATGAACTTACCTTCTAATAACAAGATCTCGTGAATCTTTGTTGTCTTATGCCTTTCCAAAACACTTAATGGATATCACCTTTACCTACAAAAGAGGAAATTAATTAAATAGATGAATTAAGTTCAATTATGAAAAAAAGAGGAAAGAACAAAAAGTGAGAGTGAAAGTAGGGTGGATGTGTGTTTTTCCAAGAAACACAACTTTGATGCAATTGAATTTCAAAGCAAAAGAACTGTCAATTAAATCTTTGTGCAAAAGTAATTAAAAGAAATGTTAATATTTAATAAAATTATTGATAATAGAAGGATACATATTGAAATAAAAAAAAAATCCTAAAATTAACTGTAGAATATTGAGAGGAGATGTCTATCTTGTGTGTACGTAACAGAGAAGAGAAATTATGATTACTATTTTTTTATTTAAAATAATTTTTTAATTTTAACTATTTAATTTAATTTGAATAGTTAAAAACAAGACTTTATGTTCAAGTGAGGCTTGAGTTTTTTGGCAAATGTGGATGCATTCCATTCATACATCTACTTTGTGGGTCTGAGAATAAAATATGATTAGAGAAGCCCAAGTACTCTTGGGTTTAATGGAGGCCCAAGCCTTACATAAACTAATGTAATAATGAATTGATCCATCATTGTGTACTTCTGAGTTCTGACCCAAAATTAAGTCCAAAACATACACACAACTCGTGGACATGGCTGTCCACATAAGAATCGGTTCTACCACTATTATATGTAAAAATATAAGATATATTATATATTTATTTTACTTTTTTTAATACAATTATATAAAATATTAGTTTTATTGTACCTAATATATAATATTATTACCAATTTAATCATACTTTAACTCTTTTCTCGGTTCAATTGCGGGTTTGATTTTAAAAGATTAGTCGTCGACGTTATTTAGTGAGTAATAGGTATTGTGAGCTAGCTAGATGTTCTTTCAATATATATTTTATTATAGAAAATTGGAATGACATAGTTGAGGAGAAGCAAATTAAATGCAAGAATCTAAATCTAACATAAACAATGACAATAAATCACATGGCTTATAGTTTTGCAAAGTCCTCCTTTGCAACTTGAATCTTGGCATCTTGTGTTGCATGCATCTTCAACGCAATTGTCATCTTTATAATTATGGCAGCATTCTTCACCTCTTACTTCAATCACAACCTTCCCTGATCAATCATATCATATACATGAAGAGAAATTATATTGAATTTTCGTTATTATATAAAGCTAGAGAGAAATAAAAAGTATATTTTAACTTATAAAAGGGCAGTTGTGAGAGAGAGACGCAAATGCTATTTTGGTTTTGAAATCTGAAAAATAAAAGGGCAGAACAAAGTCATTTGGATGAATGGCAGAGAATAATAAAAGAAAAAAAAACTCTTTTTCCACTTTATTTATTGAAAAAAATAAAAATCAACAATATAAATACAACACATAGCCGCTACATACAAACATTTTTCCAATGAATTTGAAAATAATCTAAGAAAGCATAGTCTATAGTACAGAGGAGAACGTCGACGCCATCCTTTCGATTAAGAATTAAGGAAGCTTCAAATGCTCTTGATCTGCAATTTTTGGTTTGTGTAAGAAACTCCTGATCCTCCTTTTCTAATTCACAATACAAGTCATACGAAGAAAAAGGGACGAAAAAGATATAACCATGAAAATGAGGGAGAAGGAAGGAGGGGTGTGGATAAGATGGTGCCACCCGCCCATATGACATGGCCAAAAACACATTGATAAATAACATGTTTGATCAATTTGTGAGATTGAATTATTTGCATATATGTATTGTCCAAATGATGCGTTCTTCTTTGAATCAAAGGATCGGAACCACCAACATTGTAGTGGCATGGTGGTTGGTTGATTTGGATACAGTAGAGAAGACACGAAACCCAAAACAACGTATTGTCAAAATGATGCATTCTTCTTTGACCCAACTGTTAGTTATGGTTTGAATTGGTTCGTTAATTTATATAATTGTTGATGATTTGAATTGGTGTGTTGGTTTATATAAGTGCTTATTATCATGGAGGAATTGAGATAAGGGTATTTTTGGAAAAAAAATTGTAACATACCCAACCAACCCATGCTTTTTTATAGTATAAAGATAGTTGTCTTTTTATCCATACTGTACATATGTCAATTTGAATGGCAAATAAAAAGAATCATTATATATTGAAAAAGATTACAAAACTAAGTGGTTAAAATTTTTCATATATTGTTGACGGAAATATTCACATGTGAACCTTAGTAATTGAATATTGTATTGCAATTTTTTGCATCTTGAAACATAAACAAATAAATATTAAATGAATAATATATAATTGGATTAGTAAATCATCACTGGACACCAACTGCAGCAAAAGTCTTGATATGTTTTATCCATACTGTACATATGTCAATTTGAATGGCAAATAAAAAGAATCATTATATATGGAAAAAGATTACAAAACTAAGTGGTTAAAATTTTTCATATATTGTTGATGGAAATATTCACATGTGAACCTTAGTAATTGAATATTGTATTGCAATTTTTTGCATCTTGAAACATAAACAAATAAATATTAAATGAATAATATATAATTGGATTAGTAAATCATCACTGGACACCAACTGCAGCAAAAGTCTTGATATGAATTTGCAATTGTACGTTCTTCATCTAATATTTGGGAAATGCCAAAATCACTAAAATGGCTATCATATCTTCGTCCAACAAAACATTGCTTGGTTTAACATCACAATGAACTATTGGTTTAGAAGAACCATGATGAAAACACTCCATTACAAATGCTATATTAATCATTATGTTTAACCTTTGCAAAATATCTAAGCAATGGTTATGAGAATATTGCCATATGTGAATACTCCCATTTGGCATAAATTTCATTATTAGAGATTTAAACTCAACATTTGAACAATTGCTTGTTTGCTCGTAATCTTAATGAGAGATCATGATGACGCAATTTGCAAATCGAAGTGCATTCAATATTAAAACTCCTTAATGCTTCTTCAAAGTCTAAGTTAAATATTTTAATTGCAACCATCTGTCCACTCGAAAGAATTTCTTTGTATACGGATCCAAAACTACCACTTCCAAAAAAATTGCTCTCATCAAATCCATTTGTTCTTTGTAGAAGTTCATAGTAGGATATCCATTTGCTCTCACTGCCGTCACCGTCAACACCATTTTAGACATAACGGTATTTTAGACTTTAAAGTCGTTTTTTACTTTCTAACTCTTACGTTTCAACCCTTTGCATAGAAAAAATATTTTTTTTCCTCTAAGATATATTCTATTGCATTACATTCCCTTACATCTCATTACATTACATTACATTTCCTTACATCTCATTACATTACATTTTTGTAAAGTAACAGGCGTACCTGTGAAGAATCTGACTCCGACTCCGATTTCAGGTACCTACGTGCACTCCGGTCACCGAGTAGGGACTCTGAGTAATATACACACAAATGCACCGAAAGTGAAAAGGCATAGAGTAGAGAGTAAAAGAGAGAGTTGGTTATCACTTATCAGAATTGTGTAGGAATGTCCCACTTCTCTCTGTCACATTAACATATAACGTGACTGACTCTGTTTTTAAATTTAATAAACTTATGGAGTAAATTACACTCCATAACCCACATTTATATCTTATTTACATATTTGCCCCAATATCAATTGGGCTTGGGTCTGATCCACCAAGGGTGGACTGATCCATATTCTTACATCTCCCACTCACACTTGGTGGATTAGATGCCGTGGGTTAAATCTCTCAGCCTCCTTTCAATTTCATACTTAGTGCTTTGCCGTGACCGCGTGGGCATGACGTCTTCACTTAGGTACTTGTGCTAGCAATCCTTTTTATAGGACTAGTACAAGTAACCTTCTCCTTCGTGTAGCTAAAATTTTAAATTATGCCTCAGATGTCCTAGATTTAACTATATACACTTTCATATGGCAAAACTAATCCCTCTCGAATCAATGTATGATTCAGATTGCCATCCTCATATGTCTAGTATCCATACTTATGATAACAAAATGTCATAAGGGACATGTCACAGACACTAGCATAGTTCTGTATATTTTAGTTAATCTTCCTTTCGCCCAAATAACACTTTAATATGAATCAGTCGCTTTCTTAGCATAGTACTTTAGATCGCATCTATCGTGACCATAGAAGAAATGCTAAAGTAGCAGACACTAAAACATATCTCCATGTTATTGTCAAAGTTCAAAGGACATCAATGGGAAAATTGTTCTTCCCTGGGACTCACACAGCAATGAAGTAGGGATCTTTCACTTGCTTCCCTTTTGTGGTTCTCCCAGCTCATGTGGTATGAAACACATGCAACGACGTTACTCTTTTATTATAAGAGCATATGTCGTTTTATAATTATCATTAACACCGTACATATTTAAGTATAGACACACACAGTATCTAAACCCAAATTCTTCAACTTTGCTCACGTTTACGACGTTGACGTTGAAGAGTTTGTTATCTGGCTACAGGTATTTTGGAAGTGGGGTTCCAAACTTCGATCCAGTTTTGTTTATGTGGATCTCATCTTGACTTGCTACACTTTAGTCAAGGCGACATGTAGTTTTGTGCTTCTTCTCTACCATATCAGCACTTCTAGCTGTTTTATTGGTGAACACAAATGTCTCATCTTTGCACACTCCCCTTGAGTGTCAAAGGCCATTGCTTGTGTGAGAGAGCCAACCATTCAACCTGTACGACATATTAGACATTGTATACTCTAAAAATAAATACATAAAGTTATAACAGAAAATTATAACATCATTCTTTATTTATGAATTCTGCATATTACACTTTACGCATGCCAATGGCTTGCATATGTTCTTTAAACACTCTTTCACCTGTTGGCTTTGTCAGGGGATCTGCTATCATACATTTTGTCGAAATGTATTGTACAGTTACAATCTTTTGTGATATATAATCCCTAACAAAATTATATTTAATATCAATGTGCTTGGTCTTGCTGTGATACTTAGGATCCTTAGTATAGGCTATTGCTGCAGTATTGTCACAGTATAATAACACCGGATTGGTACTCTTATTTCCAAATCCAAGATGTTCTATAAATCTCTTCAGCCATAATGCCTCTTATACGGCAGCAGTGCATGCCACAAACTCGGCTTCCATTGAATGTAAGGCAATGCACGTTTGCTTCTTGCTGCTCCAGCATATGGCGCCGTTGTTGAGTAAGAAGGTATAACCTGAAGTTGACCTTCGTTCTTCTTCATCTCCACCTACGTCAGCATCAGAGTACCCAACAAGGCGTAAATCGCTTCCTTTATAGCACAATGCATAGTGAGAAGTGCCCTTTAAGTATCTCAAGATCCTCTTCACTACTTTCCAATGCTTTTCACCGGGGTTAGATTGGAATCTGCTTACCAGTCCTACTGCATAGCAGATATCTAGTCTTGTACACATCATTGCATACATCAGACTGCCAACTGCACTGGCATATGGAACTCTTTCCATTTTCTTCTTGTCTGATTCGGTTTTGGGACACATGTCAAGACTCAAGGCTAATCCAGTAGCTACAGGAGTGCTCATAGGTTTGCAATCCTTCATGTTAAATCGCTCAAGAATCTTGTTGATGTAATTCTCTTGTGAAAGAGACAAGATTCTTTTCGAACGATTTCTTTGGATCTTAACTCCAAGTATGTACTATGCTTCACCCATATCTTTCATCTCAAAGTTCGATGAAAGCCATTCTTTTATGGTTGTTACAGAACCTAGACTATTGCTGGCCAATAGTATATCGTCTACATATAAGGATAAAATGACAAAATTATCCTCAAACCGCTTGATGTAGACGCAGTGGTCTTCCTCTATCATTTGGAAGTCATATGAGGTTACTGCTTTGTGAAACCTTAAAAACCACTGTCTGGATGATTGTTTTAATCCAAAAATGGATCTTTTAAGTTTACAAACTTTTGACTCTTTTCCTTTTTCAATGAAACCTAATGGTTGTTCCATATAGATTTCTTAATCCAGATCACCATTCAAAAATGCGGTTTTTACATCCATCTGATGTAATTCTAGGTCTAAACTATTTACTATTGCCGAAATAAGTCTAATGGAGTTAAAACACACAACAGGCGAGAACGTGTCATCGTAATCTATGCCTTCCTGTTGTGTGTAACATTTTGCTACTAACCTAGCCTTATATTTGTCAATTGATCCATCAACTTTTCTTTTAATTTTGAGAACCCATTTGTTCCCAATGGCTTTACGCCCTTTTGGTAGATCAGCTAACACCAAAACTTGGTTCTTTTTCATTGAGTCCATTTCTTCTTCCATCGCTTTCTTCCATTCTTCCTTGGCAGGACTTGACAAGGCTTCGTGTACAGAACGAGGTTCATCATCTCCCTCTGGAGCAAATAAGAAAGATTCGCCTTCGATTTGAAAGCGTCGTTTGGGAACACTTTCCCTATTGCTCCTTCTAATAGGAGCAATCTCCTTATCTTTGTTTTCCTGTTCAGGTCTTGGTGTTGACCTTTCTTGGCTCCCACTCAGATTGACAATCCTAAACGATTCTGGTTTGTCAATTTGTTCTGCACTGTCTTGTTCTGGTGTCTCATAAAAGGAAACAGTGCGGTCAACATCTCCTCGATTAGGAAATTCAGTTTCAATGAATCTTGCATCTCTTGATTCTATCTCAGTCACCGTGCCATCTTCGTTTTCACCTATGAAAACATATCCCTTTGATTGTTCTGAGTATCTGATAAAGATACATTTCTTTCCTCTGGGACCCAGTTTTCAATACTTATGGGAATTTTTATGGATAAACGTAGCTGACCCCCAGGGCCTTAAGATGCTTAAATCTGGTTTGCGTTTCGTCCATAACTCATAGGGTGTGGAAGCGACTGATGTTGAGGGCACACAATTAAGTATGAAGGCTGCCGTTAATAAAGCATCACCCCAATATGAAATTGGTAGGTTTGCTTGGGCCATCATTGACCTAACCATGTCTAAAAGAGTTCTGTTTCTTCTTTTGGCAACTCCATTTTGTTGTGGAGTGCCAGGGATAGTCAGTTGCCTGATTATCCCTTTTTCTTCATAGAGTTGCTTAAACTGTTCAGATAAATATTCACGACCTCGATCGATACGTAATGCTTTGACTTTATTATCCATTTGATTTTCTACCTCGTTTAGGTATCGTCTGAAGCACAACAGAGCTTCAGACTTATGCGAAATCAAATAAATATGACCGTATCGAGAATAGTCATCTATAAAGGTAATGAAATACCATGCTCCGTGTCTCGCCCTCACACTCATTGGACCGCAGATATCATAATGGATTAATTGTAATGGATTTTCGGCTCTAGTTCCCTTACCGAAAGGTTTTCTTGTTGCCTTACCAGCTAGACAATTTTCACATAGTGACATTTCCATGTTTGGAATTGTACCTAACAACCCTTCTTTGGCTAATTTAATCATTCTATTTTGATTAATGTGCCCTAGTCTAGCATGCCAAACATTTACATCAACATGATTAGAAGAAATAGCAAAGCATTCATTATCATTAAAAGAATCACCAATAATATCCAAAATAAAGAACTTATCAAATAAGAAAGCTGAATCATAAAAGAGTTTGGTTGCGTAAAATGTCAGCAACTTTGTCATGAAAGTTTACACAAAAACCATAATGTAAAAGACATGTAACAGATATCAAGTTCCGTCGGATGTCAGGAGCATAGAGTACATCATGGAGAATGAAGGTCTTGCCACCACGCAAGGTAAATTTACATCTGCCAATGCCTTGAACCTCAATTCTCGCGTTGTTTCCAACGTAAAGCCACCTGTTTTGATATGGAAATCGACGGTACTCCATAAAAGATCCTCGCTCCGTATGTGGTATGTGGAGCCTGAATCAATAATCCAAGAAGAATAAACAGGTTCTGTTAGAAAAACAGTACTAGATACATAAGAAACATGTGAATTCACATAATTCACTAATACCTTTTCGCTCTCAGTCTGTTTAGAACAGTCACGTGCGAAATGACCCATTTTCTGGCAGGCAAAGCATTTAACCTTCTTTAGGTCTCGCTTTTTCTTCCCACCTTTGTTTCCTCTCCTCTTGAATTGCTTCTTTCCCTTGTTGGGAGGAGGACCACCCTTCTTCCCTTTCTTTTGAAACCTTTTGCCCTTCTTGAAATTGGGCTTAGTATGGGAAGTACTGGCCTCCTCAGTGTAAAAAGCTTGCCCAAAGGTTTTGTACGCCTCTAATCTTTCATCCTCCAGCTCAAGATGCTTAGCCACATCGCTAAAAGTAACGATGTTCTCATTGTGTGTCAGATTAACTTTCATGTGCTCCCAACTAGTAGGGAGCGACCTGATGATAGCTTGCACCTGTTGCTCATCAGACAATACGTATCCAGCTTCCTTAAGTTATCTAATCATGTTTGCCATCTCTCGTAGATGTTGTTTCATGGGAGTGTTTGGCTTAAACTTATAGGTATCGAACTTAATCGTTAACCTCCTCAGTTTAGTGATAGAGGTATCACCAAACCTGTCTTTCAGAGCTATCCACATAGCTTGCGCAGTTTTGTGTTTCTCAAATTCGCACATTAAGTCATCAGCCATTGCACTCAAAAGTGTGATCCTAGCAATGCTATTCTTCTTTTTCCACGTTTGGTAAGCTTCACTGTCTCTCCTATGTTGGGCCGTATTCCCATCTTCTGGTTCGACCAAGACATTGGTCAAAGGGTCAACAGCATCTTGTTCCTCCAAGATGTATTGTACCTTCCTATGCCAAATGTCCCAATTATCCCCGTTTAGTTTTCCCCTTATTCAGCTCAGCTATAATGTTCTTTGTGGCCATTCTTAGTTCTGTGACAAATTGATCCCACATTATTCAACGATCTCTCTAACAGAGACACGTACCAAAGAACATTTCAGTTTATATATATAGCACATAAAATATACAATGTCATGCCCTTATATTATTCTTGATCAGAAAACAATGACATTGCAAGACCCATGATCAAGAGAATATGCTTGCATCTCCCATCACATAGATACAAGCAATAATAAGTGCATTCTATCAAGAATTAAATATAAGTGCCTTAAAAAAATATGCGCCTCTTAGAAGACTCATCTTCTAAAAAGCTCCCACTTATAAACGCATACATTTAATTCATACATGTAATCATAGAACAAATAACTTCATTAAATAAAATAAATTGTTCATTAACGATGAAAAAATTTACAACGCATGAATCATGTTCAATAACATCAATAAAAAAAATACATCATAGTAAATAAGTTCGCAACATCATAGTAAATAAGTTCGCGATAATCAACCATTGCGTCTCTTAATATCCTATGTCGGTGTGGTCTATCGGCTATTTGGCATACCAAATCTATCGTCAAAAACCAGTATGTGTTGCTAGGAGGTCGGCCTCTATGTTTGCCTCTAACCCTTACAGCTCTTATGTATTCCAATATGACTCTAAGGTAAAATTTAGTATTTTCCTTATCGGTCATGTTTTTGATGTATTTGGCGAGTATGTCATTTTTGCCTTTTATGTCTGTTAGTCTTGCTGCATCTCTCAGCTATATCCATAGCTAATGCAGGGGTTAAAGGTTGATTGACTTCTTCGCCTTCCTCTACCACTATTGGATTTAATGGATCGTTGTAGTTTAATTGAGGTTCTATGCTGAGGGGTTCAAGTGGAAATAGTGTTTCCTACGTTGGTCCGGCAAGCATCGTCTCTTCAGGGACGTGGCATTTCTGGCCTTTTTTTTTGTTGCAAGTCAGGCCCAATTTTTTTTCCAGGTCTTGGCCCCCCAAAAAAATATATTTTTTTTTGTTTTTTCCGGGTTCGGGCCCCAAAAAATTTTTTTTTTAAATGTATAATGTTTTGGGTCAGGCCCAAAATTTTTTTTTCGGGTTAGGCCCAAAATTTTCTGGGCCAGGCCTTGTTTTTTTCTTTTTTTTTTGAATTTTCAAAATTTGTTTTTAGGCGGCGGTTTTTGAACTGCCGTGCCAAGAAAACGGTTTTAGTGAAGATTTTATAGCAGCGGTTTCCAAAACTGCCGCTAACCGTCATCTTCAACCTCAACCTCCATTTTTCCAGAATCCGGCGACCGGAAACGGTGGAGCTCGCTGGAAAACTTCGGACGTCAATATCTCAGCCGTCCGAACTCTGTTTTCTTCAAATTTTATGTCGATTTCACACGATTTTTCGTGCTCTACGCAATGGGAGCAATTTCAAAGCCTAAATCTTTAAGTTTCGGTAACCTAAATTTCAAACCCAAAACTTCGATTCACAATTACTTTGTCATTCGAAGTCAATTTTTCGCAAATTTTATATGTACATTCTCGTTGTTTCACCCTATATACAATGAGACAAATTGCGAAGCCTAACTTGTCAGTTTCAAAAAACGCAATGTTACTGTATATTCATACATACATATATATATGTTCATGGAGGATGGCATACATGCATTTTCAGAATCATGTGATTGTAAACAAAACATTTTCGCAGCGGAAGTAACCATGCTCTGATGCCACTGTAAAGTAACGGGCGTACCTGTGAAGAATTTGACTCCGACTCCGATTTCAGGGACCCACGTGCACTCCGGTCATTGAGTAGGGACTCCGAGTAATATACACAGCAAATGCACCGAAAGTGAAAAGGCAGAGAGTAGAGAGTAAAAGAGAGAGTTGGTTTTCACTTATCAGAATTGTGTAGGAATGTCCCACTTCTCTCTGTCACGTTAACATATAACGTGACTGACTCTGTTTTTAAATTTAATAAATTTATGGATTAAATTACACTCTATAGCCCACATTTATATCTTATTTACACATTTGCCCCAATATCAATTGGGCTTGGGTCCGATCCACCAAGGGTGGACTAGCCCATATTCTTACAATTTCTTTACACCAATCATGTATACCAAATGTATCCTGAAAGTTGTGAAAAAGAAGGCAAAAAGATAGGGAGGGAGGGAGTAGGGGTGTTTTTCGAACTAAAACAAACATTTATCGGTTTTATTTGATTAAGGAGTATCGATGTTGATAAGTTTTATTGAACACTCCTAGGAGGGAGTAAAGAAACCTAATAAAGGAGTTAGTAAAAAGAAATGATAATAATGACAACTCATTGGGAAGAGATGAAATATTGAATAGTGAGAAATTAATTTTTTCGAAATGGAGCTTTTTAATGGAGAGCTCAATATCTGAGGAGGTTCAATTTTTGTGTATCTATCTATCTGTCTCTCCTCTCACTCTTATACTCTAATAAAAAATTCAAATAAGAGAGAGAAAAAAATCAGAGAGAGACATAGAGAGAATACTCAACCTCTGAGAAGGTTGAACTCTCCATAGTTTACTCTTTGAAATATAAGATGAGTTCATCTAACATGTAAGGACTAAGGACACATATTAAAATTTCATCGGATTGGTTAATAATGTTGTAAAACATTAAAAATGATTTCTTTTAGTTGAGTTTTCACAGATTTCAAGTGATTAGATGCTTCATTTACCAATTAAATGAAACATTAACATGTACTCTAAAGGCAGATGCTAGATAAATTCATTCACGATATAAATTCAACCACTATTATATGTAGTAAAACTATAAGGTATATTATATTTACTTAAATTTTTATGTAATACAGTTATATAAAATATTAGTTATTATTATACCCTAATATATAATTATTAAGAGTGCAGATTCGGTGAAATGTGTAAAGTGCACATCTTGAGCCGTTGGATGAAACTGTTACAATACGAACACGAATCTCAATTTTTATTCAACGGTCTGGATGGTGCACTTCATACACATTACACTTTTTGCGCTTTACTAGATCCAATTTCATAATAGTAATGCCAACTTAATCGCACTTGAATTCTTTTCAAGGTTCAATTGCGGTTTGATTTTAAAAGATTAGCCGTCGAACTTATTGACTGAATAATAAGTATTGTGAGCTAGCTAGATGTTCTTTCAATATATATTTTATTATAGAAAATTAGAATGACATAGTTGAGGAGAAGAATATTAAATGCAAGAATCCAAATCTAACATAAACAATGACAATAAATGACATCGCTTATAGTTTTGCAAAGTCCTCCTTTGCAGCTTAAATCTTGGCATCTTGTGTTGCATGCATCTTCAACGCAATTTTCATCTTTATAATCATGGCAGCATTCTTCACCTCCTATTTCAATCACAACCTTCCCTGATCAATCATATTCATGAAGAGAAATTATATTGAATTTTCATTATTATATAAAGCTAGAGAGAAATAAAAAGTATATTTTAACTTATAAATTAAAAACATATATATAAGAAATGGATTAGTAATTGGCTTGGGAAGAAACACAGACCCGAAGATGATAACATGAGTAACATGATGAACACGAGTGTGAACACAGCGTTTTGTCCACCCCCAAAATGCACTAGAAATGAATAGAAATATAAAGATAAAGAGAAAATAGAAGGAAAACCTGAAAATAATAAAAAAATAAATAAAAATTTAGGGCTCGCGACCCCCTCCTCCTTTACGGGACCCATTGCGATGTATAGGCCCATACGTCGCGACGCCCCCAGCATTTGTGGCAGATCCAATCAGATCTTCAATCAAGGACCCGTCGTGACGTATAGGCCCATACGTCGCGACCCCCAGCCCTTTGGGGGTAAACATTATTTTTATGTTATTTTCTAAATACTTTTCATTTAATGAGTAACCTAGTACCACTAAGAGGCATTTCCCTCTATAGGAGTACTAGTCTTCATGCCATCTGTTCATGCCGCCTGATGAGCCCTCACACATACACTTTTCTTATCTTGTTATTGCTTTAGATATATTGCATGGTAGATAGGTGCCGAGAGGCCTTTGCCTCTTTAGGCATATCGCACTCGGAGGCTATCTGGGCTTTCGCCTGATGGACCTCCTTTCCACCTATACACTTGCATACCACACGAATTACATAGACTTTGATCCTTCCTTAAGGATACGTAGGCCCTAGGCTCTTATCCTAGGTCAAGTCCACTTTTATTTTCTTACTTATTTCATGTTTATGTCTTTTATAAATTTCTAAGGCCAAATAATTTGAATAATTAATTTTTAGGTAACCGTCCGGGGGAAGAAGGGTGCCTAACACCTTCCTTTCATCTCAAGCAGACTCCCGAGCCCAACTATTTTAAAACCTATTTTCAAACTTTAAATCTATTTTTCTTTTCCAAGTTTCATGGAAAACTTGGTGGCGACTCCCGTTGAAGGCGCGGTCTTCACAGTTGGCGACTCCACTGGGGGCTTTTACATAGAGAGTTAGGCCCTTTAAATAAAAATTAATGTTCAAAGTATTTGGCCTTTAATGTTGATTGTCTGTACATATTCTTGTGTATTTGTGATTTTCCTTGCTTTTGCAGTGTTTCCATCTTAAGGTGGAAGGGAAGGGTAGATTGGATGCTTTAAAGTCACAAGTGCACTATTTAAATTCCTACTCACCCAAAATTTGCTCCTATACCCAGAGCGCGTCCAAATTAGTTAGAATGTGATATGAGAATCTTTCCCTGTTGGGCTTTGGCCTATAGAGGTTGATCTATCTATCCTACTTAGATTGTTACTTGCCTTAAGGGTTGATACGCACATGCTTTTCTGTGACAGGATCCTCTCTTAAGTTAGGGTCTCCATCTTTTGGTGGAGGCAATCTAAGGGCCTCTTTAAGGTGTCTAGATCCCAAGCTGAACCATATGTAAGTTGACCCTAAGGCCTACCCGTCTTAGGCCAGCCTATTTTAGAGGCCTTAAGAACCTAACCTTTAGGACACATGGAGCAAAACCCCTGCATTGCACGTATTGCATGGCATGCATTTCATTGCTTTTAACATTATGTATAAATTTCTCTGTTTTATTATGTAATACCCCGGAAAATTTCGAGGATTTAAAGAATAATTTATTTAAAATTTCGAGGATTTAAGAATGATTCATTCCGGGGCTAGGAATTAAAACCTCAGAAAGAATATAGAAAAAAAAAAGAGGTAAGAAAGTTAAGGGAAACCGGAAAGGAACCGAAATTTTTTTCGAAATTTCAAGTAAAATAAAAGATGAAAGAAAGAAGTGAAATAACTTTTTTGAATAAATTCAGGACCTATGGAATTAGAAACCTAAAATAAATAGGAGCGGGAACTAAATCAAAATATTATTAGTTATTATTTGTTTAATTATTAATTAATTAATTTATTTTTATTTATATTACTTTCAGATTTTTATTTTATTTTATTATTTAAATATATTGATTAATAAATAAAAGAAAGGAAAAGAAAATAGAAAAGGAAAAAAGAGAGAGGGAGAGGCCACGGGAAGAAAGGAGAAGAAACAAGAAAAGAAAGAGAAGGAAAGGAGAGAGAGGGAGAAGAGAGAGAGAGAGCTAGGGCTTGGAGATGGGAGAAATCCGGCGGGAATCTCGCCGAAATCCGGCGAGCCGGAGTTGGAGGAGGAGCCGGAGATCATCCTCGTCATCTTCCTCGTCTCAATCTCTCGAGTTAAGGTTGGTACAACACCCGATTCTCTCCAAGTTCCCATTTTCTTCATTTTTCTTCATTTTTGGAATTGAGTTGAGAATCCGAGTTTGGGCGGATTTGAGGGTAGAATAATGTTTCTAAAGTGTTCTTGAACACTCATCGGGGTTAGGATTTGAGGCTAGATCGTTGAATTTGGCCGGATTCGAAGTTGGAAGAGTTTGGAGTTTATAAAACTCATTTTTCTCAATTTCAAACAATCAACGATTCGGCGACGAATCAGAGTTGGATTTGAGTTGTAGGACTTCCTAAATATAGTATATATATATATATATATATAGGAGAACAAGACCCGTGAAAAGTGGAATCGAACCGGATCGGAAGATGGCCGAAAAGGCGGCCGAAACTAGCCACAGCACAGCAAAAACACTGCTGTGCTGGGAGCTGGCGCTGCAACGCCCACTTGCTGGTTGGCCAAGGGCTAGCAAGGCAGCACCTTGGTGCCGCAGCGCCAGAATGGGCACTACAGCGCCCGGTCCCTGCCTGGCTTGCCCCAAGCCCATTTTTAGGGCGAACTGAGACCTCCAAACCCCCTCTCTTCAATCCTAAACACCCTAGAACACTCCTAAACATGTTTTTGAGAATTAATTCACTTTTTGAGGATTAAATCACTCGAAGTACCCTCTTGTTTCTCAAGGATAGAAACTTGCGGAACAAATTAGGTCTAACTTTGTGAATTGCAACCTTATCCCTTCACAACCTTTAGGAAACCTTAAGTAGGATAAATTATAGGTATGTTGAGGTTTAGAAACTAGATTTCTTGGAACCCAAGTAGGATAAATTGGAGGTATATTGAGGTTTAGAAATTAGATTTCTAAAACCCAAGTAGGAACACAAGTTGAATCAAAATGTTTAAACCTTCCTAAAATTTGGATTCCTTCCAATTAAGCTAGATAAGCTTCCTTAGATGCGAATACAAGTTAGATAGAGGTCTAATACTCAAATTCAAGTATATGAAACACTCAAGTAGAGTGTTATATGCGAGTAAGTCAAGTGTCCGAGGAAAAAATAAGCTTATAAGAGAAAGCAATTGGGAGAAAAACTAAAGCAAAGTACAAGAAAGAGTTTTTGCAGAAGCAATTTCAAAGCTTTTGGTGGAAATAATTAATTTGTTGACATAACAGTATAAATGTACACATTGCTAATTGGTGGCACCTTTTGTGTCATTGTAACACTTTAAAAAATTAGAATTCAATTATAATATATATATATATATATATATGTGTGTGTGTGTGTGTGTAACTACGGAATATTCCACCTTAGGACATGTGGCACTAACGTTCTAGAAGCCCGGCCTCAGCACCTGCTAGGGACACGTGGCACCACTCATCTACCAGATACGTGGCCCTTACCCACGTCATCTCACGGAGCATCCCCTCAACCAGACGTGGGAAATCTACAAGCCTCGTGGGACGACCCACGTCCCACGAGGTCGTGGGTCGAGCACGATCTCCCCACACTCGAGTATAAATAGACCCTCACTCGGGGGACTAAGGCAAATCAATCCCAGCAAAACAATATGCAACCAGAAGGATTACTACACCTCCTCTATGACATTCCACACACTCTCTCGGTGATCTGAGTACCCTCAAATACCTTATGCAATCTCTACACACTACGAGCTTCGCCGCAGGCCCTGCTCCGGCCCACCTCTGGCAGGCTCACCTCCCCCTCGGAGCACACCATTTACGGGGCTTCCAGCAGCCCCCAGACACCCTAACTCTCTCCCACTAAGGCAACCTCCTAAGAGCGGCTCACCCGCCCGGAGTACCTTAGGCACGTCTTAGCCGCACACGGCCCAATACAGGTAACAACCTGGCCTAACGGCTCCTATAGACGTCATCATGACGAACTACGTGGACTTTGATCCCTCCCGAAGGGTACGTAGGGACCTAGGTGCCTCACCTAAGGACAAGTCCCCTAAGGTTAAGACCCCTTGCGGTCCTAATTGCAAATTACAATTGTCTGAGTCAAAAATGATAGCTACAGTGGCGCCCCACCGCGGTCTTATCCAGACCACAATGCCTTGCACGCTTTGCCGCTAAACGGCATTTCTTTTTCGGGGAGTAGGAGTATATACCTAACGCTCAGAAACTCGTATTTGTTTTTGTCTTGATCTCCAATACAGATACAGGATATATAGGAGATAATACACCATGACCGAATCGAACGTCCCCACAACCACGATCGATGCTAGCACTTTAAGACGCAGCACGAGGAATCGACAGGGAACAGCCGAAGCGGTCACAACTGAGGCAGGGGGATCAAGCGCAACCTAGCCTCAAAGCTCCTCAATGACGGACGTAGCCGTCACGGAAATCGTGGTCCAGAACCCGGCACCTAGAGAGGAAACTTGCCCTCAACACCCGTATGGCATGCTGCACGTCCCTTGCCCCGCAATCGGCGATCAGGAGATGACAGAGCCAGCAAGGAACCCGTGGGATGCTGAGATTGCCCGCCTCGAAGCGGAAGTAGCAGCTCTAAGCCAACAGCGATGGGAAGAGGATAGGAACCTCGCCCCTACAAGCGCGAGCACCCAATTACCACTAATGCCACACGACACGACGGCAGGGACCTCTAATGACCCTACCAGCTTGCCCGCAATCCAGTTCAGGACTTTACCAATGGAGATTGCAAGATTATCGCTGACGGCACCAGCTCCCCCAGCAGTGATCCCACCTAGACCAAGCATGCTCGCCGGACAAGCGGCACGACCCGTCACGAACTATCCGCGACCACCAGTCCCAAACTATCCTCCGGGATCCTACCTCCATAAGCCATGGGTAGCGGCCTACAACCCGTACGCCGCCTACGGTGCAAATGCTTACCAGTGGCCCACGTTCAACTTCCAGTGAATGGGGAGACACCCCTTCACCCAGCAAATCATGAATGAGCACGTACCCATGGGCTTCAAAATGCCCTTCCACATAAACCCTTATGGTGGAGAAACAGATCCACGAGATCACCTGAACACCTTCAACTCGGCCATGTCGATATTGGGCATGACGGACGGGTAACAGTGCCTAGTCTTCTCGTCAACTCTAAAAGAAGCCGCCTTAAGATGGTTCTCCTTACTGCCCACCAATTCGATCCACAGCTTCGAACAACTGGCGCAGAACTTCCTCACACAGTTCGCTAGCAGCAAAGAGTACTAGAAAAATGAAGACTACTTCATTGGTTTCCACCAGGAAGAAGGAGAAACCTTGCAAGCTTTCCTGGCCCGCTTCACCAAACTCTCGCTTCAAGTCTGAGGTCTCCAGGACGTTGTTGCCATCTTTGTCATAAAGCAAGGCCTGCAATGTTCACAATTCTATGGGGAACTTAACAGATGTCCCATCTCCACCTTACAAGAGCCTATGGACCGTGCAGAATGGTTAATTCAAGAGGAGAACGCTTAGATCGCCAAAGACAAGATGAGAAAATTCCTAATAAGCCGGGCCAACATGGAACGAGCAGAGAAGAAAAAGGAGAAGACGGCGACATAGAACCAAGCCCCCAAGGAGAAGAGCAATAGGAAGGGGTCACCTCCTCGACCGCGAACGCCTCCCAGGGGACGATTCACGAGCTACACTCCCCTCAACAAATCCCATGTTGGGCTATTGGAAGGGCGGTAGACAAGTCCAAGTACTGCCAATTCCACAAGGATTACGGGCACGAAACCAACGACTGCATCCACCTAAAGGATCATATTGAGGACCTAATTCGGAAAGGACAGCTCGGCAGATTCATTAAGGAAGAAAGCAGGGCTAATACCGAACACCCCCGAGAGACCAGCGACCAAGTGCCTACCCGCGGGGTTATTAACGTTATAGCAGGCGGACTACAGAGAGGGACCTCCTCTCTACAGCAAAACAAGAAGAGGATGGAACGCTCCATACTTGCCCTTGATTATGCTCCGAAGCAGAAAAAGAGGAGCGAAGCCAAGGGAGACCCCATCACCTTTGACCTCACCAACCTAGAGGGACCGTTCCATGACGACCCCATGGTGGTGACCGCCATAATCGCCAACTACGAAGTCAAGAGAGTCTTGATCGACCAAGGATCTTCAGCAGACACCCTCTACTTCGACACCTTCAGAAAGCTCGGGTTGAATGAAGCCAACCTAAGGCAATTCCCCGGCACACTCATAGGGTTCTCAGGAGCCCAGGTTCAAGCAGAAGGAATCATCACCGCCCGAACAACCATGGGCACCATACCAAAGGTCGCGAGCCTTGATGTGGACTTCATCATTGTCTCAGCACCATCAGCATACAATGCGATCCTAGGGCAACCGTCCCTAAACAAACTCAGAGCTGTAGTGTCTACCACTCAGCTCACAATGAAATTCCCAACACCCCACGGGGTTGGAGAAATCATGGCGGATTAGAAACTGGCGCGAGCATGCTACGCAGTGAGCCTAACCAAGATCGTCAAGGTCGCCCGCCTTGGTCTCGAAGAAACACGCGAGGAACCCCCCAAGGGTAAAGAGTCAGGAGAAAAGAAGCCAGAGTCCGCCCGCCCGGACCTAACCTCCGTTTAGACTCCGAACGCACTTTACACTATCGCACCATCTTTAGGTCAAGTCGTATATGACTCTACTTTGAATTTAGGATTTTCGGCCTGACTAAGGCTCGCCTGACCTAGGCAATCCGAATGTAAACATTTTGATTACCTTCAACCTAACTAAGGCTAGCCCGACTGAGGCTGCACAAATGTAACCATTTTGTCTATTATTAAAAGTACTTCTTTCTAGCTAGAGACAAGACTTCAAATTTGCAAAGTACTCGCGTAAGTCCTACCACAGGACAATGGGCTCGACCGCCCTAAGAAACGCTAAGCGCCCCCAAGGCCAAGCTAACATTTCCCCCAATAGCGCGGTAAAAAACCCCTTGGGTGCAAAAAACACCAAACGAACGTTCGACAAAGCATGCTAGCAAATCGCATACAAACCATCCTGATCACACGGTACTCATGCAAAAATATTTTTACCCAGACGTAAAGGGATGACTACGAAAAGGGAAACTGCAAACATACACGACTTTTTGCCCAAAAGTAAAAAGGAAAGCAGGAAAGAACTCTTTGCAAAAAATCATTCTCATTAGATGCCAAAAATGGGAGGGCGTCTGCCCATTACAAAGGGTAAACACCCTAAAAATTACATAAACCTATTCTTGGGCATCCCCAAGATCTACAAAGGCCTCGGCCCCAGCAGGCCCCGCATGGCCAGCACCTTCCGACGACCCCCGCCTAGTCGCTTCAGCTAGCTGTTGAGAAGTAGGTCCAATCCCTAGAGCTCGCCCACCGATTCGAGATAACACTTGGTGATCCACAAAGCGATCGATCAGCTAATGAAGGAAAGAAAGATTCAACGGAGGGTCTGTTTCCATCCGACCGCGAAGCTCACCTTCGAAAAACTCCAAGGAAGGATGCATGGAAGCCACCCACTCTACTGGAAATCTCTCCCCCGAAGACGCTCAATCTACTCGACCGCTAGGACCATGCCGTACATCCTCTGAGCGGGCAACTCCCCCTAGAGATCAGCAATGTCGGCAACCTTGCCCTCAGCCGCTAGCCGACCAGAAAGGTTCTCAGCAGCACGAACCTCCGCACCCCGCAAGGCTTCACGGAGTGAATGCAGCTCCTGTTGACGCCTCTCAGCGTCATCCCGACGGATGGCCAGCTCCTTGCGAGTCCTCTCCAACTCCGAGCGAAGGAACGCAACCTCGATAGGTTGACCAGCTTCAGCCCTAAGACAGGCAACCTCGTGAGTCAGGGACTCAACCTTGCGTCCTTGGTCCTCACACTCCAACTTCTTTGCAGACAGCTCGCCACATACGTTTGCCAACCTCTTTTGGGAGACCTCCAGAGCCTGGCTCTTGGAGGATGTGACACCAGCAAACTGATCCTGGTCGCGACGGACCTCTCCCTGCAAAAAGACGAGAGTCAGAAACGCAAAGAATAACCCAAAAACACAACACCAGGATGAAGAAGCTTACCACACACTTCTCTCACTCAAAACCAGCCTGGTGGAAGTCAGCCAACGCCTCAGCGACCCGGCTGAAGCCTCGTACAACGAGATTCAAGGGAGAAGTGTCCAGTCCCCTAGCTTCCCTCTCCCGCATCTCCACGGGGAAGCGTCTGCCCAACGCCACCAGCTCAAAAGACAATCCCCCTTCGGTGGCCCAAGGGGTTCAGAAGGGCCGACGCTCGACCTAAGAGCAAGATTTATCGTGGCAGCCGCTTGACTCGCCACTACATTCCCTCTATCTGAGAAGACTCTGGCCTCCACAGCCGCATCACCAGACTCCGCGACTTCCTCAGCCGCAGGTTTGCCCGCTGCAGTCTGCGGCACGAGAGAGTCTCCAACAGACTCCTTAACAACCACCCAGGCCCTCTTCGCAACAGGCTGTTCGACCCCCTCGACAGGGCTGAGGATGGGAGGAGGAGTGGATAGAATCACCCTCATGGGTGATTGACGAACAGGAGCGGGAGAGGTAACAGGGGTAGGAACAAAAACTTTCACCGAAGCCTCCGCTTGTACATCTCCCCGATCAGTACTCCGCCGTGCGACTTGTGGAGACAACCGCAACTCCACACCGGCAGGCCGCTTCTTGAGCCCTCCTTCTCTGCCCTTGGACAACTCCGCTGCAGAGGCTCCTCTCCTTTCCCCCTCCTGGGGTCTGCTCGCACCAGCTTTCCCGTCTTTCTTCCTCTTCTCCCTCGGAAGAACCTCTTGAGGGCGCTCCCTCTCGGAAGACGGAGCCACGGCAAGTCGTCCTTCCCTCTCATCACTAGTAGGCACCACAGCAGGTACCACAACAGGGACATCTGCGGCAGCCCCCGGAGATAGGCCCTGTTGACCATTCTTCCTCCCCCTACTCCGACCGGCGTCGCGGGTACGGCTCAGAGGAGGAGGAGGAGGGGAAGAGGAAGGAAGATCTTCTAAGTCAGTGAAGTTAAAGGGGTAATAGCTATAGTCATCACCTTTACCAGCCATTGCAAAAGCTCGACATAAGCAAGAATCAGAAAGAACAAAGCAAAGGCAGGGAAAATAGAGGCGACGGAGAAAGGTGAATGCAAATGTAAAGTCACAAACTTTCAAACGCTGGACATTTATAGGGTACACAGAGGCGCGACGATTCAAAAACATCGACCCCCTCGTATCCCGCAACGGATAAAACCTATTATCCTTTACAATCAAGCCCAGCTACAACCGCTCACTTCAACCGCACACGTGGAAAGAAGGGACAAACGAGATGCACAGCCGAGATAACGGAGATGCTAAGACCGAAAAACCCTCGAAAATCAAAGAGTCACCCAGTGACACCCTACGGCCTTTTCGCGAAACTCTCTACCCAGGCTAATGATGGCTAACCTCGGAAACGAACATGCATTTAATAAAGGACAAACGGCAGCAAAACACTCAAGCGACAGTGGCACCTGTTCAAGCTCTTACACATGGCACCCGCTACAAGCCCGCTCCTTCAACAAACGACCCTCAGTAAGAAAGCCACGATCAGCTACCGACCACGGACAAACATAGCCAGAGGAGAGCCATTCAAAATGACCAAACGGCCCCTGACCTTTGGATTTCTCCCATCAGCCCGAAAAGGGCATTTCAGGAAATGCCCCTCTGAGCAATGATGACTCCACCTCGGTAAGTCGCGTACCTCTTGTAGAGACGGCTCAAAAACTTGCTGAGGAAGACAAACACCCAGCCATCCGAAACACGACACGTGTCCTCTCCAAGATGTCTCATTTTCCACAGAACGTTATGAGAGAGCCCACTTCGTGAGTAGGACGGTCAGTTCCCATAAATCGTGACTCTAAGCGGACGAGCTATCCCACGGGTAAAGGCAACGAAAAATTCCTAAGTATCTTACAGACAAGGGAACTTAAGTCCACGGGCGCCCGACACCTGTAGAGTTGGGGGACTTATGTAACTACGGAATATTCCAACTTGTGACTCGTGGCACTAACGTTCTAGAAGCCCGACCTCAGCACCTCCTAAGGACACGTGGCACCACTCATCTACCAGATACGTGGCCCTTACCCACGTCATCTCACGGAGCATCCCCTCAACCAAACGTGGGAACTCCACAAGCCTCGTGGGACGACCCACGTCCCACGAGGTCGTGGGGGTCGTCCCACGAGGTCGTGGGTCGAGCACATTCTCCCCACACTCGAGTAGAAATAAACCCTCACTCGGGGGACTAAGGCAAATCAATCCCAGCAGAACAATACGCAACCAGAAGGATTACTACACCTCCTCTGTGAGATTCCACACACTCTCTCGGTGATCTAAGTACCCTCAGATACCTTACGGAATTTCTACACACTGCGAGCTCCGTCGCAGGCCCTGCTCCGGCCAACCTCTGGCAGGCTCACCTCCCCCTTGGAGCACACCATTTACAGGGCTTCCAGCAGCCCCCAGAGACCCTAGCTCTCTCCCACTAAGGCAACCTCCTAAAAGCGGCTCGCCCGCCCGGAGTACCTTAGGCACGTCTTAGCCGCACACGGCCCAATACAGGTAACAATCTCGCGTAACGGCTCCTATAGACGTCATCATGACGAACTACATGGACTTTGATCCCTCTCGAAGGGTACGTACCTAGGTGCATCACCTAAGGACAAGTCCCCCAAGGTTAAGACCCCTTGCGATCCTAATAGCAAATTACAATTGTCTGAGTCAAAAATGACAGTTACAATATGTATAGTTTTTTATTTATCTTGTTAATTACGGATCAACTTAGAAATATTAGCTTCCAACCATTTCTAATGAGTTTTCTTAATTTTATTGATATTCTTTTTAATTGGTTAATGTGATATTATATTATTTTTTATCCAAAAATATGTAATTGGCTTTTATAAATCCAAGAATTACACATATACTTAATATAACTAGTAGAAAGTACGTACGTGTGTTATACATATAGGTTGTATGAATTTTATTTCTAGAACATCAATTACTAATAGTGATTAACAAAAAAAAATGCAATGGTGATATGCTAAAGAAGCTAAATGTGTAATAATTAAAATATAATTTCTTAGTGTCCGACATTTGGTGTCCATATTTAGTGTGCGATAGTGCCTCGAACAGGATTGCATTCAATAGGAAGATACCTGTGGGAAACCAAAATATAATTTCTTATAATATATTATGATTGTTTATTATTTTTTCAAGAATTTTATTCAATAAATTTAAATGGTAAAAAATTCATCTAAAACACACCAATACTACCCTAAAAGTACTATAATAATTATAATCAAATCAATTGTTTGATACAGACTGAAAAATTAACTAATGAGTGTTGAACAAAGAAATAGTCAGAAAATGGGAAGATGAGAAAATATATATTATCTTAAATTTATCATAATCTTTCACAAAAGTACTACAAAGATAATTGGAGCATCAATAAAACAAAGATAATATTGAAACAATTAATTGTGAGGACCTTTAAGTTAATTTCAAGTAAACGCTCTTTACTTTTGTACTCACAAAATAATGTTGATGATTCCAAGTTGCATGGGTGGGTGAAGGAGCAACATCTTTCATTTACTGTCTTCTCGTTCTCAAGAACATTCTGCATTATTTCTCAACACTCGGATGTGAGAGAGAGAGAGAGAGAGAGAAGCAACTGCTATTTTGGTTTTGAAATCTGAAAAATAAAATGGCAGAACGAAGTCATTTGGATAAATGGCAGAGAATAACAAAAGAAAAAACAACTCTTTTTCCACTTTTTTTATTGAAAAAAATAAAAATTAACAATAAAAATACAACACATAGCCCTTACATACAAATATTATTCAAGTGAATTTGAAAACAGTCTAAGAAAGCATACTCTACAGTACAGACGAGAACGTCGATCCCATCCTTTCGATTAAGAATTAAGGAAGTGTCAAATGCTCTTGATTTGCAATTGTTGGTTTGTGTAAGGAACTCTTGATCCTCCTTTTTTAATGCACACTACAAGCCATACCAAGAAAAATGAACGAAGAAGATAAAACCATGAAAATGATGGAGAAGGAATTAAGGAGGGGTGCGATTTATATAAGTGCTCATCCATGGGGAATTGAGATAAGGGTATTTTTGGAAAAAAATTTGTAAACAAACCCAACCAACCCATAGTTTTGGATAAAAGTTCAATGGTACCGCACCACTGAACTTCAGTGCATCCCTCCAATCATGTAGTGCCATTTGTTAATATTAATAAATACTCACATTAATTAGGGCCCACCTTGAATGGTTTAGGGACCAACTGATTGGAGGGATGTACTGAAGTTCAGTACTACCGTACCACTGAACATCTACTCCATAGTTTTATAGTATAAAGATTAATAATTAATAACCACAAAACTAAATGTTGAAACTTATACTTATTAATTAGAAGATTGTAGATAATAAATACTGGAGGTGTAATACCCGAGGATATTTTAACTGGCATCATTTATTAAATTAAATTAATTAAAAAAAAAGTGGAAAAAAATGAGATAGAAATACCTACTATCCTACTACCTATATTTTTAAAATATAAATTTAAGTAAATCCTAATTATATTTTTATTTATCAGATTGGTTTCTTTATGTTGGGTATGTATATATATATATATATATATATATATATATTAATATAAGAAAGAGTGGAGAAAAGAAAAGGAAGCAGATTGAGAAAAGAAGGCGTGCGTGCGAGAGGGAAGATGGAAGACGGTGAAACGCGAGGGAGAGGGGGAGGAGCTCACGGAGGGTGAACGGCGTGCGAGAGAGGCCGGACGCACGCGTGGTGGCCGGAGTCGCCGTCCACCGGAATCGGAAAACGCCACCGTGTGCTAGAGAGAGAGAGTTCGGGTTAGAGAGAGAAACAAGAGGAAGAGAGCTTTCTCGCCAGAAAACTCGCCGGAAAACGCCGTCTCTTCACCGGGGAAGGTAGCTGGGGGTCTCCTCTACTCCATATCGTCCTTCTAACCGGTTGAATCGAGGTGAGAAGTCCCGAAACTCTCAAACCCCAATTTTATCAATTTTAGGGATTTTTGGAAAGACCCCAATTGATTCAATCTGAGTGTTCTGGGTCCTAAATTGAAGTATATGCATGTTAGGAAGTGATTCGAAAGCTTAGGAACCGGAACCAAATTGATGGAATTTATCGGGATTGGAAAAAGTGTAGGAAAATGTGGTTCTTAAGGTTTAAGGGTGTTGTGGACTGATTTGGGGTGCATTGAAAGGTTGAATGATAATTATATAATTATTAAAAATTATTGGAATGTACGAGGGATTAAAACCCGAGTAATTTCCGTCTCACCCGGAACCCCGTTCGGGGAAAAAGAGACAATTTTCTAATTTTACGCGTATTCGGGTATACGTATTCATGTGTAGGTGAAGTGTTCAAGGTTATTTTGATAAATGGAAAGCTTTGACAAGTAGGAATATTGATTCTCTTGAGCCATAAATTCAAGACTTGGGTAATGGAAGTTTATATGGACACATAGAGGTGGAATTAGGTAACCTTGCATTCCCAAGTCAAAGCTTCCGAATAGTGTGATTAAGAAAGGGCTGAACACGAATAGAAGCATGCTAGGTGTTCCTAAAACTAGTTGAGGGCATTTCCAAGCCAACAACTAGCCTATGGAATTAATTAGAGAGAACATGAGCACTAGCGTTGCATGTACACGATAGTGGTTGAATTTTCAAGCTTCTGAATCTCTCAAATAAATGTGTATAGGGCACCATACAGTAAGCGGACCTTCGGGCACACCGAGAGCCGATACGAGGGGCCAACCAGGTGAGGGGCTTTCCTATCCCTGTCCTGTAGGGTTGACTGCGGATATGGATATATGGTTTGCCTTCTTGCCTTTTTGTAGGAATTACATATTAGATAACATGCTATTGTTGTTCCTAAATTACAATATATGTGAAAACGTGCTATATGTGTGTATGTGAATTGTAAAAGCAATGGTGGCTCAAGGAGCCTTATATGAAAAGAAGGTCCACGAGACCTATACGATATCGGGGGTAGGATGGAGTAAATATTACCTGAAGGGTGTGGTTTTGTATGTAAGTCCTTAAAGAGAATAAACCTAGGTGACTTTGTTCTGAACCAAGAGTCCGAATTAGAACCACTTGGAAATCTAGATTGGCCTAAGAAGAAGTAAAATGAACAAGTAGTGG
This sequence comes from Senna tora, assembly GCA_014851425.1. Classification (NCBI taxonomy): domain Eukaryota; kingdom Viridiplantae; phylum Streptophyta; class Magnoliopsida; order Fabales; family Fabaceae; genus Senna; species Senna tora. Next base: position 33,775,277 of record CM026261.1, read on the forward strand.
TCCATATGGGTCATTTATGGTACAACGCGGGAACCGAGTCTATCACGGGTGGTCCGGGTAGATTGAGTCTCTTGTCTTGAGTCAACCCACAGAAATACAGAGTACATGAGTTCACCACATTGTGGCTATTGCCTTGGGTAAACCGAGGTCAGATGAGTCGCCGGCTACGCTCCAAGTGAAGTCTTGGGGTCAGATTATTATTCCAAGTATAGTCTTGGGACCCGGGGTTCCTAGAATGATCAACTAGGTTCCCATATTGCTCACGTGAGATATTGCCTTCGGGCCAGATTCTCTCCTAACGGAGATATTGCCTTCGGGCCAGTTTATGATTACGGTTGATTGAATACGGGTGACCACTTGGAATTATATGTTAAACTATGATATGATCTATGTGTGAATTTAAATGTATGTAAATCCATGCTTTAAACTCTTTATTGTGAATATGATATAAGCTAATTGCCTGACCGCTTAATATATGGGAATTCAAATCTGTTATATGCGTATGTGTTTGTGATTGGCTCCTCTTCCCCAGTTGTAGTGGTACCCGCTACTACACCAGGGATGGGAAAGCCTCTCACTGAGTCTGTTTGACCCACCCCAATGTTACATGTTACATGCACAGGTGGTATAGGCATCGGGAGCGCTTCTACTTCATCTCAGGGAGGCGGACAGACTTAGAGGCCGCACGCATTGTTCGCGTGGGTAGTATTGATATATGTATTTTTTCAGGATGTATATGTATATGATTCTTTTGTACAGTAGCTATATACATATATGTATATGTCACACTCTAGAACTGTCGGCTTCATACAGGTTAAAGATTGGTCTGGTTGTTGCGATCATAGGTTATGATATGATGAATATCATGTGTATATATATATGATGGTGACTTCCGCATGGGAATAGGATAGATCACACGCACTGAGCGTGTGGTCAATATGTAAATTTATATATATGTGTGGCTGAATACTTGATTGTGTGAAAATACGGCTTCCGCATGTGAATAGGATAGGTCACACGCATTGAGGCGTGTGATCAATATGTATATTTTATGCAGGTGTGTGATTGAATATAAATGCTTGACTGTACACAGGGATTCTGCATGTGAATAGGATAGATCACCCGCCCTTAAGCGCGTGATCAATATGTATATAATATGTACGTGTGATTGATTATGTGTATATGTATAGACTGAAGCGGCGTTGAGCGAGCCGTGGATTGCGTGCTACTTAGGTCACCGGATAGGGATGACCATACATACTATATATTGTTTGTAATACAAATGGGTAGTTATGCATATATAAGAATGTCAATCAGGAATTAGAGGCTTACGGGATAGGAGAAATCCTACCTCCCGTGCCGGTCACGGACGTCAGGGGGTCGTGACAAACTTGGTATCAGAGGCTAGTTACTTTAAACTGTATGAAGCCATAGGTATGACCGGGTGTCGGTTTACCCCTCTTTGTGTACCCGGGCACAACGTGGGAGTAAAAAGGCACTTGTGGGAGTACCCAGGAAATTGTGTCAGCTTTTCTTTCTACTCTCTTTTATACGAAATGTCATTAGTATATGTGTACTTATTAGGTGTGGTCCTTGTGCAGTATAGGGATGCCACCTATCACGAGACGGACTAGGGGTGGAGGGAGAACTCCTACTGAAATTGATCGAGAATCAGTTCGGGAGGAGGGAATGCCCACCCGAGGCCGAGGTAGAGGCCGTACCCGAGGCCGAGGTAGAGGTCGTGCTCAAGGTCGAGGTAGAGCACAAGTGACAGGCGAAGAGAGGGGACAGTCACCGGAACCTCAACCTCAGGTAGAGACAGGTGCACTTTCCGTGGCGGAAATGCTCACGGCAGGATTTCAGGAATTAAGGGAGGAAATGACGAGACAAATACAAAGGGAAGTACGCCGGTTAGTAGTCGGCGAGGAAGAACAAGAGAGGGTTCCTAGCAATCAAGAGATGGAGGCTGTTGAGGAAGAGGATAGGGAATGGCAACAACCACAGGGAATGCCTCGTGAGTCACGGCTAGCACCCAGAGAGCTGCCAATTTCGAAATTTTTGAAGCTTCATCCACCCACTTTCTGCGGGACTAGTGAGAAAGAGGATCCGCAATACTTTATCAAAGATGTGGTCAGAATTGGGCGCATGCTGAGGTGCTCAGGCCATGAATTGGTGGAATTAGCTTCATTCCAGCTGAGGGGAGCGGCTAGAGTATGGATAGAGTCCGTACAGACGAGGTATTCACGTAGAGTGGCACCGATGACCTGGGAAGATTTTCAGAGGGAATTCCTGGGTCGGTTTCTACCTGAAGGTACCAAGGATGCAAAGCGTCAGCAATTCGAGGAATTGTGGATGACGCCTAACATGACCGTGACGGAGTATGAGTTACTTTTCACAGAACTAGCTCAATTCTCACCCGAGTTGGTTCCTAATGAAGAGCCGATGATCAAGAGATTCATACACCGACTCACGGAGCCGTTATTTACTGCTTTGCTACCTCAGAGGAGACAGTTTGAGACTTTAGCTCAAGCAGCAGACTGTGCTAGAATGATTGAAACCAGGAAGAGGTATGGGACGTCTGTTGATCCTAAAGTCAAGTTAATTACAGGCAGTGACAACCAAGGAAGTGGAAGTAAGAAAAGGAAAACGACAGGTGGAGGTGCAGGATATTCAGGGTCCGCAGGAGGACAATCCTCAACTACCACCTATGAAACAGGTACAAGAGGTAATGTTCAAGGGGGACAGAGGGAACAAGGGGGTGGAAATTCCGGTAAGACAAAGCCCCAGTGTGTGACTTGCGGCAGATTTCATTCTGGTATATGTCGGAGACTGACAGGTGGATGCTACCATTGCGGCTAGATGGGCCATATGGCTAGAGAGTGTCCAAAGAAGAAAGAGGGTACAAGTGTGAGAAGCAATCTGACGCCGAGGAGTACACCTATTCCAGCTCCACCAGTGAGAACCGTGCCACCACAGGTAGCAAGTATAGGTGCAGCTAGAGGCCGTGGTGCAGGGTCTAGTGGTCGAGGGCCAGGGGCGGTAGGTGGAGGACAGGCGCGGGTATTTGCACTCCCCCAGCAGGATGCTCATGCATCAAATGCAGTTGTGGCAGGTACTCTTATTGTCTGCTCTCTTGAAGCACGAGTCTTATTTGATTCCGGCTCCACTCATTCCTATGTGTCGCATGCATTTTCCTCTAAATTCAATAAAAGTCCATCTAGAATGTAAGAAACAGTACTGGTCTCTACACCAATGGGAGAATCGGTACAAGTAGAGTATGTGCACAAGTCTTGCATTGTGGAGGTCGATGGTCATGAGACTGTGGTAGACCTTCGGTTGTTGTGTATGGTTGATCTTGATGTGATCCTCGGGATGGATTGGTTGTCGTCTTGCCATGCGGTTGTGGACTGCAGGGCTAAATGCTTGAAATTCAATATGCCAAACGAGGAGCCCTTTGTGATATGGGGTGACGGAGCTGCACCGTATCCAAGCGTGATCTCGGCTTTGAAGGCATCCAAGTTACTAGCAAAGGGATGCAAAGGGTATTTGGAATTCGTCCAAGATACTACGAAAGCAGTACTTTCACCGACTCAAGTATCGGTAGTGCGAGAGTTCTTGGACGTATTTCCAGAAGATTTGCCAGGGTTGCCGCCTGATCGTGAGATTGAATTTGAAATTGAGCTGCAACCTGGCACCCAGCCTATCTCCACACCACCTTACCGTATGGCTCCGAAAGAGCTGAAGGAGCTACATACACAATTGCAAGAGTTGCTTGATAAGGGTTTTATAAGACCCAGTTTCTCTCCTTGGGGTGCACCCGTCCTTTTTGTAAAGAAGAAGGACGGATCTTTGCGGTTGTGTATCGATTACCAAAAGTTAAACAAGGTGATGATTCGCAATCAATATCCACTGCCGAGGATAGATGACCTATTTGATCAGTTGCAGGGTTCGAAGCGGTTCTCCAAGATTGATTTGCGATTTGGGTACCATTAATTAAAGATTCGTGAATCAGACATACCTAAGACCGCATTCCGGACCCGATATGGGCATTACGAGTTCTTGGTGATGTCTTTCGGATTAACTAATGCTCCTGCAGCGTTCATGGACATGATGAACAGGGTCTTTAAACCATTTCTGGACCGATTTGTCATTGTCTTCATTGACGACATATTGGTTTATTCAAAGAATTCTGAGGAACATGCTGAACACTTGAGACTAGCATTGCAGAGGTTGAGAGAGGAAAAACTGTATGCCAAGTTCTCTAAGTGTGAATTCTGGCTTGACAGAGTTGCCTTTTTAGGTCACGTGGTATCATCAGAGGGAATCCACATTGATCCAAGTAAGGTAGAGGCAGTGAAGAATTGGCCTCAGCCTACCTCTGTTACGGAGATTCGCAGTTTCTTGGGTTTGGCAGGATATTATAGAAGATTTGTGCAGGACTTCTCTAAGGTTGCTGCACCTATGACTAGATTGACACAGAAGGGAGTGAAGTTTGTATGGGATGACAAGTGTGAGCAGAGTTTTCGAAAGCTGAAGGACAGCCTCACTACCGCTCCGGTGCTGGCATTACCTGAAGGCACAGGAGGGTATGTGGTATACTGTGATGCGTCGAGGATCGGGTTAGGGTGTGTCTTGATGTAACAAGGCAAGGTGATTGCGTATGCATCGCGACAACTGAGGAAGCATGAGAAGAACTACCCGACTCACGACCTCAAAATGGCGGCGGTAGTATTCGCTTTGAAAATATGGAGACACTACTTATATGGTGAGACTTGTGAAATTTATACAGACCACAAAAGCCTCAAATACATTTTCGAGCAGAAAGACTTGAACTGGAGACAACGTCGATGGTTGGTGTTGTTGAAAGACTACGACTGCACGATCTTGTATCATCCAGGAAACGCTAATGTGGTAGCCGATGCTCTGAGTCGGAAATCCATGGGCAGTCTTGCTCATATAAGTGAAGAAAGGAGACCGTTAATTAGAGAACTGCACGAGCTAGAGCAAACGGGAAATCAGTTTGAGATTGGAAGTTCTAACTCACTTTTAGCCCATTTGCAAGCTAAGTCCTCTTTGGTCGAAGAGGTGAAGGCTAGACAAGACGAAGATACCGACCTCAAGCAAATCAGGGATACCGTAACTAAAGAGAAAGGGGACGACATCCGATTCTCTATAGATGATTTTGGGATACTTCGGTTGGAGGGACGGTTGTGTGTCCCTATGGTTGATAACTTGAAAGGAAGAATTCTTGAAGAAGCACACCAGACAGCGTATACAATCCATCCGGGAGCTAATAAGATGTATCATGACCTGAAACAGTTGTATTGGTGGAATGGCATGAAAAAGGATGTCGCAAACTATGTAGCCAGGTGTTTAGTGTGCCAGCAAGTCAAGGCTGAACACCAGAAGCCCGCCGGAACATTACAACAGATAGAAATGCCTGAGTGGAAATGGGAGAGGAGAACTATGGATTTTGTAACAGGGTTGCCAAGATCACAACGTGGATTTGATTCGGTTTGGGTGATAGTGGATCGCATGACTAAGTCCGCGCACTTTCTGCCAGTTAAGACCACTTACGGAGTGAGTCAATATGCACAGATCTATTTATCAGAAATCGTTAGATTGCACGGTGTGCCAGTGTCCATAATATCTGATAGAGGTCCACAGTTCACTTCCAGGTTTTGGAAGTCACTGCAGGAAGTGTTGGGAACTAGAGTTGATCTGAGTACTGCGTTCCACCCTCAAACCGACGGGCAATCAGAAAGAACCATTCAGATTCTTGAGGACATGCTTCGGGCATGCATTATGGATTTTGACGGAAGTTGGGAAAGGTATTTACCCTTGGCTGAGTTTGCGTACAATAACAGTTATCAAGCAAGTATTCAAATGGCACCTTTCGAGGCTTTGTACGATCGTAGATGCAGATCCCCGATTGGGTGGTTCGAGGTCGGAGAAGCTAGCCTAGTCGGCCCGGATTGTTACAAGATGCCTTGCAGAAGGTAAAATGTATAAGGGAGAGATTGCTGACGGCTCAGAGTAGGCAAAAGTCTTATGCAGACAATCGAAGAAGAGAACTGGAGTTTGCCATTGGTGACCAGGTGTTCTTGAGAATATCACCGATGAGAGGCGTGATGCGGTTCGGTAAGAAGGGGAAGTTGAGTCCTCGGTATATCGGACCGTTTGAAATCTTAGAACGAGTTGGAAATGTAGCGTATCGGTTGGAATTGCCTACGGAATTGGAGGGGGTACACCCTGTCTTTCATGTATCGATGCTTCGGAAGTATCTTCCCGATCCCTCGCACGTGATTCAATCGCAAGACGTGCAACTAACCGAAAATATGACGTATGAAGAGGAGCCAGTGGAAATCTTAGATCGGAAGTTGAAGAAACTCAGAACGAAAGAGATTCCATTGGTTAAAGTTCTGTGGAGGAACCACTCGGCCGAAGAAGCTACATGTGAGGTCGAGGGTGAAATGCGCAGGACGTATCCTCATCTATTTCGAGACTGAGGTTAGTGTTTTGTTTGAAATTCAGGAACCGAATTTCTTAAGGGGGTAAGATTGTAATACCCGAGGATATTTTAACTAGCATCATTTATTAAATTAAATTAATTAAAATAAAAGTGGAAAAAATGAGATAGAAATACCCACTATCCTACTACCTATATTTTTAAAATATAAATTTAAGTAAATCCTAATTATATTTTTATTTATCTATTTATTTTCTTAATTATTAACATATTAGTTTGGTTTCTTTATGTTGGGTATGTATATTAATATTATATATATATATATATATATATATATATATATATATATTAATATAAGAAAGAGTGGAGAAAAGAAAAGGAAGCAGATTGAGAAAAGAAAGCGTGCGTGCGAGAGGGAAGAGGGAAGACGGTGAAACGCGAGGGAGAGGGGGAGGAGCTCACGGAGGGTGAACGGCGTGCGAGAGTGGCCGGAGTCGCCGTCCACCGGAACCGGAAAACGCCACCGTGTGCTAGAGAGAGAGAGAGTTCGGGTTAGAGAGAGAAACAAGAGGAAGAGAGCTTTCTCGCCGGAAAACGCCGTCTCTTCACCGAGGAAGGTAGCTGGGGGTCTCCTCTACTCCATATCGTCCTTCTAACCGGTTGAATCGAGGTGAGAAGTCCCGAAACTCTCAAACCCCAATTTTATCAATTTTAGGGATTTTTGGAAAGACCCCAATTGATTCAATCTGAGTGTTCTGGGTCCTAAATTGAAGTATATGCATGTTAGGAAGTGAGTCGAAAGCTTAGGAACCGGAACCAAATTAATGGAATTTATCCGGATTGGAAAAAGTGTAGGAAAATGTGGTTCTTAAGGTTTAAGGGTGTTGTGGACTGATTTGGGGTGCATGGAAAGGTTGAATGATAATTATATAATTATTAAAAATTATTGGAATGTACGAGGGATTAAAACTCGAGTAATTCCCGTCTCACCCGGAACCCCGTTCGAGGAAAAAGAGACAATTTTCTAATTTTACGCGTATTCGGGTATACGTATTCATGTGTAGGTGAAGTGTTCAAGGTTATTTTGATAAATGGAAAGCTTGGACAAGTAGGATTTTTGATTCTCTTGAACCATAAATTCAAGACTTGGGTAATGGAAGTTTATATGGACACATAGAGGTGGAATTAGGTAACCTTGCATTCCCAAGTCAAAGCTTCCGAATAGTGTGATTAAGAAAGGGCTGAACACGAATAGAAGCATGCTAGGTGTTCCTAAAACTAGTTGAGGGCATTTCCAAGCCAACAACTAGCCTATGGAATTAATTAGAGAGAACATGAGCACTAGCGTTGCATGTACACGATAGTGGTTGAATTTTCAAGCTTCTGAATCTCTCAAATAAATCTGTATAGGGCACCATACAGTAAGCGGACCTTCGGGCACACCGAGAGCCGATACGAGGGGCCAACCAGGTGAGGGGCTTTCCTATCCCTGTCCTATAGGGTTGACTGCGGATATGGATATATAGTTTGCCTTCTTGCCTATTTGTAGGAATTACATATTAGATAACATGCTATTGTTGTTCCTAAATAACAGTATATGTGAAAACGTGTTATATGTGTGTATGTGAATTGTAAAAGCAATGGCGGCTCAAGGAGCCTTATATGAAAAGAAGGTCCACGGGACCTATACGATATCGGGGGTAGGATCGAGTAAATATTATCTGAAGGGTGTGGTTTTGTATGTAAGTCCTTAAAGAGAATAAACCTAGGTGACTTTGTTCTGAACCAAGAGTCCGAATTAGAACCACTTGAAAATCTAGATTGGCCTAAGAAGAAGTAAAATGAACAAGTAGTGGTCCATAGGGGTCATTTATGGTACAACGCGGGAACCGAGTCTATCACAGGTGGTCCGGGTAGATTGAGTCTCTTGTCTTGAGTCAACCCACAGAAATACAGACTACATGAGTTCACCACATTGTGGCTATTGCCTTGGGTAAACCGAGGTCAGATGAGTCGTCGGCTATGCTCCAAGTGAAGTCTTGGGGTCAGATTATTGTTCCAAGTATAGTCTTGGGACCAGGGGTTCCTAGAATGATCAACTAGGTTCCCATATTGCTCACGTGAGATATTGCCTTCGGGCCAGTTTATGATTACGGTTGATTGAATACGGGTGACCACTTGGAATTATATGTTAAACTATGATATGATGTATGTGTGAATTTAAATGTATGTAAATCCATGCTTTAAATTCTTTATTGTGAATATGATATAAGCTAATTGCCTGACCTCTTAATATATGGGAATTCAAATATGTTATATGCGTATGTGTTTGTGATTGGCTCCTGTTCCCCAGTTGTAGTGGTACCCGCTACTACACCAGGGATGGGAAAGCCTCTCACTAAGTCTGTTTGACTCACCCCAATGTTACATGTTACAGACATAGGTGGTATAGGCATCGGGAGCGCTTCCACTTCATCTCAGGGAGGCGGACAGACTTAGAGGCCGCACGCATTGTTCGCGTGGGTCGTATTGATATATGTATTTTGTCAGGATGTATATGTATATGATTCTTTTGGTATAACATTGTTTTGTACAGTTGCTATATACATATATGTATATGTCACACTCTAGAACTGTCGGCTTCATACAGGTTAAAGATTGGTCTGGTTGTTGGGATCATAGGTTATGATATGATGAATATCATGTGTGTGTATATATATGATTGTGACTTCCGCATGGGAATAGGATAGATCACACGCACTGAGCGTGTGGTCAATATGTAAATTTATATATATGTGTGGCTGAATACATGATTGTGTGAAAATACGGCTTCCGCATGTGAATAGGATAGGTCACACGCATTGAGGCGTGTGATCAATATGTATATTTTATGCAGGTGTGTGATTGAATATAAATGCTTGACTGTACACAGGGATTCTGCATGTGAATAGGATAGATCACCCGCCCTTAAGCGCGTGATCAATATGTATATAATATGTACGTGTGATTGATTATGTGTATATGTATAGACTGAAGCGTCGTTGAGCGAGCCGTGGATTGCGTGCTACTTAGGTCACCGGATAGGGATGACCATATATACTATATATTGTTTGTAATACAAATGGGTAGTTATGCATATATAAGAATGTCAATAAGGAATTAGAGGCTTACGGGATAGGAGAAATCCTACCTCCCGTGCCGCTCACGGACGTCCGATAGGGGGTCGTGACAGGAGGCTTCATTTGCACATTGATAATACCAATATTTATCCTTGTATCTTTTGGCATTTGACAAGCTTTTGTTGAGTTTAAAGAGTCATTATGCATGGTTTAATGTTATTCAAGGGCACTTAAGGACTTAAATCACAATCTTGCTATTTCCATGGTTTTATTGAATAAATTGCGATAATTCTCGAGTTTTATTAATTTGAGAACCTCATAATTGTTTTTGATCGATTTGTAGGTCAACTAGGTTGAACAATAGCAAGAATTCAAGTGCTAGAGGTCAGGAAAAAAGCTGGAAAGTAAAGTCGGTGTAAGAATTGAAGCTTAGAGGCAATTTTGGACCCATAATTATGTTCTACCCACTTCTAGCGGGTGCCTTGCAAGCTGCCAGCGGGTAGACTTCATTTCAGAGGGAAAACGCCCCGTTTAAAGTAATCCACCTGTCGCCAGCGGGTACATCAGATTTGTACAATTTTCTCGTGATTTTATGAGCTGAAATGAATTGTGGGCCCACTTTTTTAGCATTTTGCCACAAAGGGAGCATTTTAGGTCGTAGAGGAAGGAATATTCTGGATGTTTGGAGGCACTTAACCTAATTTAGAGATTAACCCAATCAATTCCAACACATTCATAATTCTAACATATTCACACTTATCCTCTCTCATGCCTCTCTCCACACTTCAGCCTCCATCTCCACTTTCTCTTCATCTTCTCCACTCTCTACACCCATCCATATCAATATCCAGCAACATTCATCATCAACCATGGTTAAGCAAGGTCTAGAGGAGTTTGGTGAAGCATTTCTCTCATCCATGAGTGGCTAGACATCTTGTACTTTGGAGGAGGACGATTAGAGCTTGAGCTATGGCATCCAATAAGGAGTTTTTCTTGTTTTCCTTTTATTTACCTTCATGGATTCTTTTTTATCTAGTTGATTTTGATGAGTTTAGATGATTTTTGGTTTCATGGTTATGGACCTCAATCTTTAGTGTAGATGGATGTTAAGAAATTAGTTGGACTTGTGTTTTGTAATTTATGACTCCATTGATGATTATGGTTGCATTGAGTTTGGTTAAATTTGATTGTATTTATGATTCTCTGTGGAAATACTCTAATGGCAAAGGTCTTTGTTGAGTTGAATTCCAATCCAACTTAATTTCTCCATTTGCATTCATGTTGGTATCTAATTAGAATCTATTAATTATCCGGTTGGTTAGTTGCATCATCTAGTTAATTTACCTAAGTTTAGAGGTTTCTAAACTACATTAGAAAATGGGTTTTCATTGATTAACTCCATACTTTTGATAGCAAGGATAGCCCAAAGCATCACCAACAAGGCATATTTACTCCATTTACTCCACATTAATTTACTTTAGCTTTCTCTTACTTAAAAACACAAAAAGATTTAGTTCTATTTTTATTTAGTTGCACTTAATTCCATTTAGTTTATTTGCACACAAGGTGTTTGTTTAATTGCTCCAAAGACATCCTGTTTTGTGTTTATTTGTGCACAATTGTCTAAAGAATTCATAGACTCCGCGAGAGAGAATCGACCTAGGTTGTGCCACTAGCTACACTTTCTAGTATTATTTTGATTGGTGCTGGCCTCATGACAAGGCCGCGTTGCATCACACGTTCATGGATATTTTGCTAATGCGTGTTGGATACTAGTATATATATAAATGATTTAAATATTCTAGTTAATTACTTAACCTTAATCTTATTTTCTCGAACCTTAGCGAGCAACATAGGTATGACATGCCTTTCTATTTGTAATAAGAATTTAAACAAGTAATTTTAAGGTTAGGTTAATTGAAAACGCTCTCTTAGATGTCATTGGAATAACCCTCTTTATTAATGAATTTATTAAAATTTATGTTGGGTTATTGTACAATTTGTGTTTCATCCTTCACTGAAATCTGATATCACTTACTGTCTATTCTTTATAAATTTTACTTTTTTTTTTTCTTATTGATGTTTTAGCAAGAAAAAGCTTACAGTTCATATGCTCTTCTTGCTCTTAGTACTCATATTGTTGATCAAATTGGTGTTTTTGTGTCATATATAATTAAATCAATGATCCATTGTTCTTAACTCTGATATTGAGATGCCTTTAATAATATCTTATCTTACACCTACCAATAAAGTAATTAAATTTTTTTTTGGCCATTCATTCTTTTAATTTCATTTTCATTTGATAAATCCGTGTATGAGTTAATAAATCTCTGTAAATAAATAACTCGATCATCAAGATAGTCAAAGTTAATTAATACTAAATTTTGGATTAGATCATTTTACAAATTATAAAAAAACAAATCTATTTATTTCTTTTTTTATAAGAATTTATTTATTTCTTAATAATGCCAAATAGTAAAGCTAAGTACCATAATTATTCCAATTGAACCCATCTCCTTGCCTAAGCCTAATCAATACTCAAGAGTAGTATTGGTGCGTGTGTTGATTTGTTGTGATTATTAATTATAATGGATGGAGAAATATATATTTATACTAATTATTACCATTTTTTTTTTACCAGAATTATTACCATTCAAATGAACTCTTTTCTAAAATAATATCATTACTTTTGTTTTCCTTCAAAAAGAGGCTTTCTCTAAAGTCAAAACAAAAATTATAATGGATTGAGGAAAAAAGATAAAATGTAGGGGACACTAAAATATTATATTGAAATTAAAAGTATAAAGCAATTGTCCAAATTTTTCAATTTTGTTAGAAAAGAATAAATTCAATTTCTTTCTAATAAAATCAACTGTGATACATAAAAGGCCAATAAAGAAAAATATCTAACAAAATTAACTAAGCCCACGATTCTCAAATTTTAAATAGGTACAATATATATTATAACTTTCATTTTTGGTTCAGACAATTCATAATGTTAAATAAGGACCACAAGGGGTCGTAACCTTGGGGGACTTGTCCTTAGGTGATGACCTAGGTGCCCAAGTACCCTTGTGGGGGGATCAAAGTCCACGTAGTTCGAAGAGGGAAAGCCCATGGTGGTCGTTAGGCAGAAGTGTTACTTGTAGAGGCCGTGTGCAGCTAGGACGTCTATGTGTTCTCCAGGCGGGCGAGCCACATCTTGGAGGTACCTCGAAAGTAGAGGGAGAGAGAGAGCAAATGTCTCTAGATGTTGTTTAGAGTAAGAGGATGACCGTATCCCATAATGGAGTGAATATGAGCTGATGTCTGTTAGGTAGACTTCAGGTAATGAGGATCTCATGGTAAGTTTTTGTGTTGCAAGTGTTGTCTTGTTCGCTTCTGTGCCTTCAATCCCCCAGGTGAGGGATATTTATACTCGTGATAGAAGAGAACGTGGTCGACCCACGTTCTTGCGCCAAGGCCTCGACCCACGATCTCTAATGCGAGAGAGCACGCGGGTGGTTATGGGGAGAAGCCACGTTCAGGGCCATTGAGAGGTGCCATGTATCACTGATTCATGGTTCGATTAACTTTCTAGAAGGCCAGTGCCACGTGTCCAAAGGAGGACATATTATGGAATTACATAAGTCCCCCAAGTCTATGGGTGCTGGGTGCCAGTGGACTTAAGTTGATTTTTTGCAGAATATTGGGAGTGAGGTCGCCCACCATGAAATGTTTGTGGAACGAGATTGACCGCTAATCATAGGAGCTGGGGCAGTCAAACGTGCATTCAAATGAACTCACATTTCTCTGGATATTTTTAGGAGTGGGTAGCCAAGGATGCCATGCGTTTGGATCCGGACGGTCATTCGCTTGACTTCCTTAGCAAGTTTCTCGAGCCGTCTTTGCAAAAAGGCTTGTGTCTTTTCAAGGAGACGCCATCATGGTAGAGAAGGTGAATTTCCGGAGATGCCCTTGGAAGGCTTCAAGGGGATTTGAAAGGTTAGTGGCTTTCTGGACTTTTTCCTAGGCGCGAAGGTTGACACGTAGAACAAGCTCCGTCTCGTTAGAGCAAGATCGACCGCTAATTGTCGGGATTGGGGCGGTCGAACGTGCATTCAGGAGGGCTTGTGTTTCTCTGGAGATTACCTCAAAGGGGTGGTGCCACGCGTCATGATCCTGTTGACTATCGTCGCTTCGAATGTTTCATAATGTTACATGTGAAGCTGTTTTTCTCCATTATTGTCCTCGTGTTTCCAAGAGACGCCATCATTAGCCGCTGCTTTGGAGTTCCGCATTTACCCTTAGGGCTCTTTGGAGGACTTTTAGGCTTTCGAGGGTATTTAGGTCTTTCCGATTGTGAGTTGATGGCTTTGAATCTGGAATTCCTCTTGGCGCGTCTTTGCTTGGATGGGATGGCTTCAGCCTTTATTTAGTTTAAGTGATAATAACTTTTTTCTGTTGCGGGTTTCGAGGGAGGCTGTGATTTGAATCGTCACACCTCTAGCTCCCTATAAGTATTCCCAAGATTGAAAAGAAGGAGGCTTTGGTTACCTTCAAGCTTCTGATCTTTGACCCTTTATCTCCAAGAGTCCCTTCATCTCCGATATTCTTTATTTCTCTCTTTGCTTCTAAAGCTTTTTGCTCGCTCGTTTGCATTTTGTCATGGCCAACATAGATGAAAGTGAGTGTTGTCTCCCTCTAATTCCTCTTTCTTTGTGTATTCTTCTCCTTTTTTCCTAACTTAAGGCTTTGCTGATTGTAGGGTTGTATCCCTTCGATTTCACTGGCCTAGAGAATCTCTCCTCTCCTCCTCCTATTAACCGTTCTCGGGACAGTCACCTAGGTAGGGAGAAGATGCTAAGACAGGGTTCTTCTCCCAACCGAGAGAGGGTTACCAGAGTTCGTATTGGGACGTCTGAAGGAGGTAGGAGGGCTTAAGGGAGGTAAGGCTCGAGTAACACCACCAGTGGTGAAGGGAGGCAAGGCTCGGGTGCCACCGCCAGAGGTCGTTATCAGTGGAAGGAGGATTTCCAAGGGAAAGAAAGGAGGAAAGAGAGGAAGATAGAAGGAGGGAATCCTAAATAAAGGGGGTCCAAGAAGACGGATTCTCAGCTTTCTTCTCAGGTTCCTCCATCTTCAACGGTGCATCAGAGGGCTGCTCCGGTGGAGACTAGAGTTACTGCTTCAGTAAGGGTACTCTTCCTCCTTCAGAGTAGACTCATTGCTCGCCCTTGAGGGTGTTTTTGTCGAGCTCTTCCTCTCCATGTTCTACTAGGGGTGTCGAGGAGCCGACAAGCAAGAGGCCTCAAGTGGAAGGAGCGGTTGGACAGGATGTCGCCGCTACTCCTGAAGCTCTATCGAAAGGTTTGTTGCTGTGGAGGAGAGTGCTTCAGCAGCGGCGGGTGGCCATAGTGGGCATGTGCTGAGAATGTAGTGGTGAGTCAAATGGCTGCCATTGCTTTTGGAGATGTGGCTCCAGAAGGTTTTGCTTCGGAGGATCCTTCACAAGCTGTGCAAGGGTTTTCAGGGGAGGAGTTGCCCCCTTTTGCTCAAGTAGCCCTTAGGATGCAATTTCCCATGGATTTGGAGGAGAGGGATGCTAGGGCAATTGACTTGAATCCTCTGATCGTTGCTCAACGAGCTTTTGAGGGTGCGGCCAACTCTTTGGCTAACTTCCATCAAGCCAGCAACATGTGGGAGAAGCAAGTGGTAAGTTTTTTACTTTGAGTGTCCCATTTTTGTTAGCATATTATCCTTCGCCATAACATTCTTTCTCTCTTATTTTCTATGTCGGCTGAGCTTCACAAGGATCGGGATAAGCTAGTTTTGCTTCTCAATCCGAAGAATAATTCCCTGGAGCATTCGCGGTTGTAGCTTGAGGAGGTGCACACGAATTTGCGGGGGAAGAAGAAAGATTGTGAGGGCATGGATAGTGAGCTACGGTCTTTGACTCCTAGGTCACCTGTCTTCATGCCGAAGTTGACCAACTCGCAGAAGCCAAATTTCTGCGATCGGATTTGGAGAGGGCTCGCGGGGAGCTAAGTGTTCGACAGGAAGATGCGAAGAAGCATTTGCAGGAGCTGTGTTCTCTTCGCGAATATTTGAAGAATGCAGAGGCCCGCGCTAATGATAATATGATGGGCTGGTTGGATGCTGTGAGCAGGATTGGAGATGCGGCTGACCGCCTGGCAGAGCTGCTGGTCGAAAGGATGTATGGAATGCTGTTGGCGGTTGAGCAGCTCACACATCTTCGTGGGGAAAGGTTTCCTGCTGAGTGGGCCCCTAGTAGTCAAAATATCAAAAAGCCGGTCCTTGTCAAGACGGGCTTCCTCCTGCAGAGAAATGAGAAGTCAACACGCAGGAAACAAAAGAAGAAAACCCAAAGTAGTAGGGCATCAGAACGGAGAAGCTTACCACTCGTTTCTCCCACACAAAGCCAGCTTGGTGGAAGTCAGATAACGCCTCCGCACCTCTGCCAAAGCCCCGAACAGCCAGATTCATTGGGGAGGTGTCCAACCCCCTGGCATCCCTCTCTCCCATTTCCACGGGAAAGCGCCTGCCCAAAGCCACCAACTCGAAGTAAGGCCCCTCCTCCAGCGGCTCGACAGGTTCAGAAGGGCTGACGCTCGACCCCGGGACAACATCCCTTGTGGTAGTCATTTGACTCACCACTACATTCCCTCTATAAGAGAGGGCCCCAACCTCCACGGCCACGTCATCTGCCTTGGCACCTTCAGCGGGTGCCTCAGCCATGGCCTCATCTGCGAGAACCCAAGCCACAGCAGAATCACCAGCAGGCTCCTCGACCAACCGCCTAGCCTTCTTGGCAGCTAGCTCGTCAGCCCCCTTGCAGAGCTCGGAGCCGTGGAGCGGGTAGATAGAATCACCTTCATAGGTGATTGATGAACCCTCCACCAAAGTCGCAGCCCGCACATCCGCCTGGTCAGATCTTTGCTGGGCAACCTGGGACGACAACCGCGGTCTGATTGTTTCTGGAACCCTCCTTCCTTACTTTTGAGCTCCGCCACCGCAGAGGCCTCCTTTCTCTCACTCTCTCGGAGACCACCGCCGTCACCCCTCCCATCTATCCTATTTTTTCCCCTTTGGAGATCCTTTTGCCGGCGGGTCTTATCGGAGGACAACGGGACAGGAAGACGCACGTCTCTCCCACCTCCACCTGGTACCACGGCTGAAGTTTCAACAACTGCCCCTGGAGAAAGGTCCTACCCAGATTTCTTCCCCCCTAATCTGACCTCCGTCATGAGTGTGGCTAAGGGGAGGAGGAGGAGGAGAAGATGAAGGAAGGTCCTCCATATTAGTGAAATCAAAAGGGAAAAAGCTGTCATCAACAGCCATGGCGAAAATAAGACAAAAAGGGGGGAATAGGTTACAATTGAAAGAAAGGCAAGAAGGCAGGGAAAATGCTGAGAATAGAAAACAAAAGGCAGTAAAAAGGTAAAACCATAAACTTTCAAACGCCAGATATTTATAAGGAACTTAAAGGCATGACGATTTGAAAGCCTTCATCCCCCTCATATCCCGCAACAGATAAAAATAATTATCTAGTACACCCGGCTTGAGCTACAACTACTTGCCCTAGCCGAACACATGGAGAAAACGAGTGACCCAAATCCATATTCCGGGAGTCGAAGGCATAAAGGATGAAAAGACCCCAAGAATCCAAGAGTCACTCGAAGACACCAGAGGGACTTTTCGAAAATTGTCAACCGAGGCTAATGATGGCAGCCCTTAGAAATGAACCCGCATTAAATGAAGGCAAGACGGCGGCAAAACACTCAGGGCCAGCGGATTTAATCAAACCAAGACACGTGGCGTCTGGTGCAGCCCGCTCTTTTAACAAATAAACCTCCGCAAAGCTTCTTGCCAATCACTAACTGCGGACGAGCCTGACCAGACAAGAGTGCCTTGAATGACCAAGGGGTACTTCAGGAAATTCTCATATGAGCAATGATGACCCCTCCTCAGTAAGTCGCGTACTTTCTGCAGAGACAGCTCGAAAACTTACTAAGGAAGTCAAGCAGTAAGCCAGCCGCAACACAATGTGTAGCATCTGTAAACGTCTCCACTCCTTTGGAGTAAAACCAAAAGACAAGGCCCCGCAAGCCGGACGACCAACCCGAGATGGCCAAACCCACTTGCGGACGGACTCTTCTTTACAAAAGTTGCAGGAAAACTCCCTAAGTAGCTTACGGAAAGAGAACTTAAGTCCACGGGCGCCCAACACCCATAGACTTGGGGGACTTATGTAACTACAGAATATTCTGCCTAGGGACACGTGGCACCAAGCTTCCAGGAGCCTAGCGGCAGCATACGCTAGCAACACGTGGCACCACCCACCTACCTCTCACGTGGCCATTGCCCGCACCTTTCCACGAGGGCTCCCATCCTAGAGACGTGGAGACCCATTGAGCATCATGGGACGAGCCACGTCCCACGAGAACGTGGGTCGAGCATGTCCTCCCCGCACTTAGTATAAAAGATTCTCACCCGAGGGACTTAGGGACAGATCTAATACATCAAAAGAACTTCACTCATTACCACCCAGGCAGGCATTCTGAGCACTCTCAGACATCCTTTTACCCAATAGTCATCACACATCCCCAGCTTTGTCCAGCGTATCGCTAGGTTCAGTCACTGGTAGATGCATCTCCGTCCCGGAGCATCGCACCAACAGAGTCCCAACAACTCTCAAAGACTCAAGCTCTCTCACTCTAAGGCAACCTCCTAAGAGTGGCTCACCCGCTGAGAGTACCTTAAGCACGTCTTAGCTGCACACGGCTCGATACATGTAACCGCCTGGCCTAACGGACCCTATAGACGTTATCATAACGAACTACGTGGACATTGATCCCTTCCTAAGGGTATGTAGGCACCTAGGTCCCTCACCTAAGGACAAGTCCCCCGAGGTTGCGACCCCTTGCAGTCCATAATTGCAAATTACAATTGTCTGAATCAAAAATGACATTTGCAATTACTAATATTAGCTTTCAACTATTCCTAATGAGTTTTCTTAATTTCAATTATATTCTTTTTATTTGGTTAAAGTGACATGATATTAGTTTTCATCCAAAAATATGTAATTGCCTTTTATAAACCCAAAAATTCCACATATACTAATATAATTAACAATTATAACACAAAACTAAATGTTGAAACTTATACTTATTAATTAGAAGATCATAGATAATAGATACTAGAGACTTCCTACGCACGTACATACATATTTCGTTAGTACATATTGGATGCTAGTATATATATATATATATATATATATATATATATATATATATATATATATATATATATATATATATATGTGTGTGTGTGTGTGTGTGTGTGTGTGTGTGTGTGTGTGTGATTTAAAAATTATAGTTAATTTCTTAACCTTAACCTTCTTTTCTTGAACCCCAGCAAACAATGTAGGTACGACATGCCTTTCTATTTGTAATAAGAGTTTAAACAAGTGATTTTAAGGTTAGGTTAATTTAAAGAGGCTCTCTCAGACGTCATTGGCGTAACCCTCTTTTTTTTATGAATTTAGTGAAATTGATGTTCGGTTATTGTACAATTTGAGTTTGAGCCTTCATTGAAATCTGATATCATTGACTGTCTATTCTTTATAAATTCTAGTATTTTGTTTTCTTATTGGTGTTTTAGCAGTAAAAAGCTTACAGCTCACATGCTCTTCTTGCTTTTAGTATTCATATGGTTGATCTAGCTGGTGTTTTTCTGTCATATATAATTAAAGAGGCAAAATACTATTTAGTCTCTGAATTTTTTGTCAAACTACTATTTAGTCCCCGAATTTGGCAAAAATACTATCTAGTCCCCAAATTTATAACTCTGTCAACTATTTAATCCCCAAATTTGGCAAAAATACTTTAGTACCCGAATTTGCAACTTTGTCAACTATTTAGTTCCTTGACCATTACCCATTAGATAACCAACTGATGTGGCCATTAAATGCTGATGTGGCACTGTTAAGTGTCTAGGCACATCCCACCCACCTCACATGCCACATCAGCTTTCACATTTAACGGCCACGTCAGCTGGTTATCTAACAGGTAATAATCAGAGGACTAAATAGTTTTTGGAGTTGCAAATTCGGGGACTAAATAGTAGTTTGACCAATAATTCAGAGACTCGTTGGTGTTAGCAGTAAAAAGCTTATAGTTCATATGGTCTTCTTGCTCTTAGTACTCATATGGTTGATCTAACTAGTGTTTTTGTGTCATATATAATTAAATTAATGGTCCCCAGTTCTTAACTCTAATATTGAGATGCCATTAATAATATCATACCTTACACCTACCAATAAAATTAATTAAATTTTTTTGGCCATTCATTCTTTTAACTTCATTTTGAGTATATACAAAATTTGGTCCTTGAAAGATTTCAAAATTGACATCTTTGTCCCTAAAAGATATGGGCTACCCAACTTGTTCCTTGAAAGATTGCGCTGTTAGACAATTTAGTCCTTCCGTCATGCTCTGTTAAATGCACTTAACAGAATTTTTGACGTGGCACGTTAAATGCACATGTGGCCCGTTAAGTGCTAATGTGGACTTGCTTACATGGCAGAAAACAAGAGTATATACACAATTTGGTCCCTAAAATAATCCAAAATTGACATTTTCGTCCCTGAAATATTTGGACTACCCAACTTGGTCCCTGAAAGATTGCTTCGTTGGACAATTTGGTCCTTTCGTATCTTTGAATTTATTTAAATTATTATGCTTTCCAACACAACACACAAAACCAACAAACATGTTAAGAAAAAATTTCCTGTGAACTTAATCCACTGTCACTTTAGTTCCTTTTAGAGGCAAAATATACTGTATATATTCAACTTCTGCAATACGATGCCTGCACAATCTAATTGGAAGGTGTAACTGTCATTTTTAGTTCAGACAATTCTAAGTTAGAAATAAGGACCGCAAGGGGTCGTAACCTTGGGGGACTTCTCCTTAGGTGAGAACCTAGGTGCCTACGTACCCTTAGGAAGGGATCAAAGTCCATGTAGTTCGTCGTGTTAACGTCCATGCGAGCCGTTGGGCAAGGTGATTACCTTTATAGGGCCGTGTGCGGCTAGGACATGTGTAAGGTACTCCGGGCGGGCGAGCCACTCGTTAGAGGTTACCTTAGACTAGGCTCAGCAAGGGTCTCTCAGAGCTGTTGGGAGCTTTGCTGATGGAGATCTCCGGGGCGGAGATATGTCGGTTGATGGAGGAGTTAGGGATGCGGTGGATCGTCCTCTGAGATTAACAAGGAGGTGTATCATATTTGGAAGGCTAAGATTAGCTTCTGTGTATTCAGAGTTTATTTGACTTTATCTCCTTTGAGTCCTCCGGGTGAGGTCCCTTTTATACCAAGTGTGGGGGAGGAGGTGGCGACCCATGTTCTTGCTCGACGAGGGTCGTCCCACGATGCTTCAAGGCTTCCCACATCTCTTGGACGGGAGCTCAAGGGGAGAAACGTGGGTACCGACCACGCAGGGGGTGAATGTATGGTGCCACGTGTCACTGACTTGAATTCCTGCAACTCTTCTAGAAGCCCAGTGCCACGTGTCCCTAGGTGGGAATATTCCGTAGTTACAGAAGGTAAAAGCCATATGACTTGAATAAGGCAACCAGACCATAAGCAAGATAATTTCTTAAATGACATTTAGAGATAACTTACCCATCCTGGTCCCATGACTGGATTATGTGAAATCTCTTGCCACTTTAAATATGCACAATTCAAATTTCTTGCATATTGCAATAAATTATAAAAAATTCAAAAATATAGATTAATATGAAAATTTCTTAATCTATACACATATGACCTTTAGTTGCTTTTTTATTGGTATTTCAAGAGGCTAATTCCTCGCATCAATAGAAATGTCACGACCCCCGCCCAAGGAGTAAGTGACTGGCACAGACTAAGGGTGGGACCCCTAGACTGTAAGCCTGCCATTCAAAATCACTTATTGAACATATAAATTTTTTTTAATTTAGCCTGTGTCAAAACAAATAATTATCTTTTACAACCAAAATAATAAATTTTTATACAGACGCATGAACCTTGCCTCTAGACTAATGGAGCTGACATCTAGATTATTACAATAACATTTAGAAAATACAAATCATACTATCATCCACATGAACGAAAATGCAGGTCTTAGTGGTTGAATCATTGCTTAGGCAAGGCCTTTCACCTATCTTGAGCCTGTTTAAAAAAATGTTAGCAACAAGGGATGAGTCATACGACTCAGTGAGAGACTAACCCATCCTAGGCTTAGTAGCGGGCACCACTAGACAGGGAATGGGTGACAACCATATACATATGCAGAATGTCTCGTACACACCATGCAACATATAATGTGATCAAAGACTTTCATCAAACCCATTCACGAATCAAATCGACAGACAGTTCAAACTCAAATAGCATAGTCAAACACATCAAGTGTGAAATCAATAAGTCGACGAAGATCAAATGAAACATAGTACAATCATTCACATACCCTTGGGGGTGTTAATCACAATGTTACACATAAACAATTCCTTGCGGACACAAAATCAAATTTTGACAGAGTTCATATCATAATACCAATAGCACGTCATCCAAATCAATATTTCACAAAAATGAACAATCCAAGAAAACAAATATTTGGGTGTAATGTTGGCCGCATAGGGTTGAGGTTGCTTGGGCACGATTTAGTGAAGGAAGGTTGTTGAGAATAATAAAATTTTAAAAGAATTAGTTTACAAAGCTGGTGTCCAAGGTTTTCCAAGTAATAAACATCTTGAACCCTCGACTTGGTTTTTAAAAGGATAAGAAATGTGGTATGTAAAGAATGGGGTTCATACAGTAAAAAACTATGTGACGAACATTACCTATTCAAACAAATTCCTTCCCACAAGCAAACGAGGGGTGAAGTTCAACTAGGTTCCTTCCCTCCTCCCTTGCTTACCTATGGATTCTTAGAAAATGGGTTGGTTAAGTGGTTCAACTAGGTTCCTTCCCACCACCTTCCTAATCTTTCAAATTCTAACGGCGCATGGTTCAACCCCATTCCTTCCCATGCCTGCCTTAGTACCTTAACACAAGGTTAGTCCCATGGTTCAACCTTGTTCCTTCCCATGGACTACCTCATGCCACTTCACACATGGTTTATGGTTCAACCTTGTTCCTTCCCAT
The DNA here is from genome assembly GCA_014851425.1 of Senna tora. Lineage (NCBI taxonomy): Eukaryota > Viridiplantae > Streptophyta > Magnoliopsida > Fabales > Fabaceae > Senna > Senna tora. Next base: position 33,798,050 of record CM026261.1, read on the forward strand.
ACACCACTTTATAACTCAATAAATCGCTCAAATCAAGCAAATAGACAATTCCTTCATAAAGGCACCAACATACCGGGCAAAATCAATAAAAAGGAAAATACAACACCATCCCATTCATTCTATCAAGACTCTTGTTCATACACAACACATATCAAATCCACCACGTCCTTCATCCCTTGAAAATCACAGTCACAATCATAATTTCAACATAATAGGTCCACACCCAATCTCAATCAAATCTAAAACACAACAACAACATGCCTCATTTGCCAATTCATAATGGTTCAAATCACATAAACAATCTCATTACAAGGTCAATTTAGATTCAATCATGATTCATATTAAGTGCATGATTACAATCACAAAATTAATCACAATACATAATTTAATCATCCCTTTTTGGGGCTAAGATAAGAAAATCCCTCAACTTGGCCGCTTTACTTTGTATTTCCTTTGGGCACTCTTGTCTCCATGGAAGTATTTGAGTCCTAGCAAATAGAACCACACCAATTAAACCACTTGTCTACACACTTGTCTAACTAATTTTTCATAAACTTCTTATTAATCAATTTTCCTCTTCTACACCTACCAATACCTAAATTCGACTACCTAAGCTATGATCATCATTTGGGAGTTGGTTTTAGTTCAAAATAAATTTTACTTTAAGAAATCATATTCGAAAGTTTGCACACCATCAAGCTCCATCAATGGAGAGTTTTTGCCAAATATAGAAATTTTACTAATTTCTACAAAATTCATAAATCACCATCCCAACCATTGGGCATTCTTCCAAATCATCTAAAATGCATAAACAAATTATTTGGAATCCATACAACCCAAAAACTCTAAAAAAATTAATAAATTCCCTCAAAATTTATAAAATTCGTAACTTATGAACCCTAGAGTGAAATCATCCAGATAAATCATGATTTTGGTGTTTTCTATTTTCTAAAATAGTTCTAGGGTGATATACTATCAATGGGTAACTCATTTCTACCAAGAAAATTAAGATTGAAGTGGTGGAGACATGATTTTTGTACGCTTACCTTGCCAAATCCGAGAATAAAGATTTGGTAGTGCTACCCAAGCTCTTTGATGCTCCAAGAGGGTAGATGAAGCTTGTGGGAGCCTTAGATTGTTGGGAAGAAGCAAGAAATTTGATGGAAGTGGGTGGATCCTTCAATTTGTTCTTGATGCCCTATAGTGAATGAGGAATGGAGAAGAAGATAGGAAGAAGAAGGAAGATAGGAAGAGGCGTGGATATGTCGACTTGTGCACAACAATTGTACTCTTAAATTGCAATTTGGATTTAAAAGAAATTTTGATATTTGACTTTATTTTGGGATATGGTAAAATAGAGTTTTGATTGGATTTTCTCATGTATATTTATTGTTGGGTAAGAATACTAAAGTTTATAGATGAGAATTTTCTACCCAGTACAATTTTTATTTTTGAAAAAATCTCAAATTTAAACTATAAGCTCCAAATAATTCATATGATTCATATTTAACCCAATTTATATTTTTCTATTTGAATTTATTATTTATTTTAATTTCTTAAATTCTCAAATCTAAAGCAATTAAAATCTTAATAATATTATAAAAAAAACTTAATAATAACCTAAAAAATCTTATTTCATTCCAAAAAATTATTTTTATTTTATTTAGTCAAAATGTCCAACCTCAACATCAAAATTCTAGCAATTTCATATTATCCCACAATTTTTTAATTTGGATTATTTATCTATATATATATATATATATATATATATATATATATATATATATATATACATATTTCTATTTATTTACTTGTTTATATATTATTTTTTGGCCAAATTACTCTATTGGTCCTCAACGTTTGTACGAAGTTTAATATTGGTCCTCAACGTTTCAAAAAGTTATTTGAGGTCCTCAACGTTTTTTTTGTCAAAATTGGTCCTCTAGCGTAACATCCGTCTGGTTTTGCCATTAAATGCTGACGTGGAAGGCTTATGTGGCACATTCTCTCTCCTATGTGTCATATTTAAATGACATGGCACCCTCTCTCACTCTAACTCAGCAAAACGACCTCGTTTCCATGGACATGGCAATGGAAAATTGAATCAAAACAGCGTCGTTTTGCTGAGTTTGAGTGAGAGAGGGTGCCATGTCATTTAAATATGACACGTAGGAGAGAGGGTGTGCCACATAAGTCTTCCACGTCAACATTTAATGGCAAAACCAGACAGATGTTACGCTAGAGGACCAATTTTGACCCAAAAAAAACAGAGGACCTAAAATAACTTTTTGAAACGTTGAGGACCAATATTAAACTTCGTGCAAACGTTGAGGACCAAAAGAGTAATTTGGCCTTTTTTTTTTTTTACATTCCAACTCCAAATGATGACCATTCTAAGTCTTACTATATATTTGACTTGATTCCAAAAATACCCCTCGGGTATTACAAGAAATCACTTATACAACTTTGACTGAAATGCAAATAACAATTAGTTTAGCTGGATAATAATTGCCTTGGCATTATATCAAAGTGGATGACTTGAACATGCCTCCAAGATACTACCACATTGCGTATGTTGGTAGAGCAAGAGATAAAAGAACTGATAAGATTCATTATTGTCATCAAAGTGCATGGATATTGAACCAGAACAAAAGCTCTATGTTGTTTACCTTTTAAGCATGACAACCAACATAAGAATTGGAAAGCCTTGAACAGAGAACTGAAAGGTGCAAACATGAGCATCATTAATTAAGATCTCCAAGCTTATTCAACTGTAAGAATCACTACCTTATTTTCTATACAATAGGAAATATTCATAATGAGCTTCTTTTTTAATAGCATACTATAAGAGTACTTTTCATGATCAAGATAAATAGTTTCCAGATCAAGATAAATACTATATTTTGCCTTCAAAGGAACTAAAGTGACAGAGGATTAAGTTCACAGCAAATTTGTCCTCAACAAGTTTGTTGGCTTTGTGTGTTGTGTTGGAAAGAATAATAATTTAAATGAATTCAAAGATACAGAAAGACCAAATTGTCCAACGGAGCAATTTTCTGGGACCAAGTTGGGAAGTCCAAATCTTTTAGGGACGAAAATGTCAATTTTGGAATCTTTCAGGGACCAAATTGTGTATATAATCTTGTTTTCTGCTATGTAAGTAAGTAAACGTCAGCACTTAACGGGCCACGTGTGCATTTAACATGCGACGTCAGCAATTTCGTTAAGTGCATTTAACTGGGCATGATGAAAGAACTAAATTGTCTAATGGTGCAATCTTTCAGGAAACAACTTGGGTAGTCCAGATCTTTCAAGGACAAAAATGTCAATTTTGAAATCTTTCAGAGACCTAATTTTATATATAGTCCTTCATTTTCCTTTGTTAAATTCTAGCATGAATTATTAATTCTCTGTAAATAAATAACTCGGTCATCAAGATAGTCCAAGTTAATTAATATTGAATTTTGGATTAGATCATTTTACAAATTAAAAAAAATTATTTATTTCTAAATAATGGCAAACCCATGTCCTTGCCTAAGCCTAATCAACACTCAAGAGTAGAATTGGTGAGTGTGTTGATCTCTTTTGATTATTAATTATATTGGACGGAGGTATATATATTTATACTAATTATTACCATTCAAATTAACTCTTTTTAAAAATAATATCATTACTTTCGTTTTTCTTCAAAAAGAGGCTTTCTCTAAAGTAAAAACAAAATTATAATGGATTGAGGGAAAAAGATAAATTGTAGGGGACACTAAAATATTATATTGAAATTAAAAGCATAAAGCAATTGTCCAAGATTTTCAATTTTGTTAAAAAATAATGGATTCAATTTCCTTCAAATCAAATCAACTGTAATACATAAAAGGTCGATAAAGAAAAATATATAACAAAAAAAACTAAGCCCACAATCCTGAAATTTTAAATACCTCAAATATATAATCTCATTATTCCACACTACTTTATAAATACAATATCAACTCTGCTAAATGCACATTAGGTATTGTAACTACGGAATATTCCGCCTTGGGACACGTGGCACTAAGCTTCCAGAAGCCTAGCAGCAGCGCACGCTAGCACCACTTATCTGCCACTTACGTGGCCCTTGCCCACATCCTCTGGCGAGGACTCCCACTCAACGAGACGTGGAAACTCCCTGGACATCGTAGGACAACCCACGTCCCACGAGAACGTGGGTCGAGCACATCCTCCCCACACTTAGTATAAATAGACTCAAGCTCTCGTACTCTAAGGCAACCTCCTAAGAGCAGCTTGCCCGCCCAAAGTACCTTAAGCATGTCTTAGCCGCACACGGCCCAACACAGGTAACCACCTTGCCCAATGGCTCCTATAGACGTCACCGTGACGAACTACGTGGCTTTGATCCCTTCCCAAGGTTACGTAGGCACCTAGGTGCATCACCTAAGGACAAGTACCACAAGGTTAAGACCCCTTGCGGTCCTTAATTGCAAATAACAATTGTTTGAACCAAAAACGACAGTTGCAGTGGTGCCCACTGCGGTCTTCCTCAGACCCCAATGCCTTGCGCACTCTGCTGCTAAACGACATTTCTTTTTTAGGGAGTAGGAGTATCCACCTAACACTCAGAAACCCATATTTTTTACCTTTTCCACAGGATGACCGACTAAAATGCCCCCACGGCTACGACCGACGCAAGCGCTCTAAGGCGCAGCACAAGGAACAAGCAGGGAACGCCTGAAGTGGTCACAACTAAAGCAGGGGGTGCAAATATGACTAAACCCTAGAGCACCTCGACGACGCAGATAGCTGTTGTGGAAACCGTGGTCCAGAACCCGGCACCCAGAGAGGAAGCATGCCCCCAACATCCTTATGGCATGCCGCATGTTCCTTGCCCTGCAATTGGCAATCAAGAAACAACGGAGCCGACGAGGAACTCGCGGGAGGTAGAGCTCGCCCGTCTTGAGGCAGAAATAGCGGCCCTACGCTAACACCAGTAGGAGGAGAACAAGAACCTCGCCCAAGCAAGCGCAGGCGCCCAATTACCACTAGTACCAAACGGTGCGGCAACAGGGGCTTCCAGCGACCCTACCAACCTATCTGCAATACAGTTTGGGACCCTACCTATGGAGTTCGCGCGACTGTCGCTAACAGCATCAGCACCTCCAACGGTAATCCCTCCTGGACCAGCAATGGTCGCTGGACAAGCAGTGCGTCCTTCTACGAGCTATCCGCGACCGCCAGTTCCAAACTACCCACCAGGATCCTACCTCCACATGCCCTGGCCAGGAGCCTACAACCCGTACGCCCCCTGCGGCACAAATGCTCACCAATGGCCCGATTTTAACTTCCAGGGAAAGGGGAGACACCCTTTTACCCAACAAATCATGAACGAGCACGTGCCCATGGGCTTCATCATGCCTTTCCACATAGAACCCTATGGCGGAGAAACTGATCCACGAGATCACATTAACACCTTTAACTCGGCTATGTCGATATTGGGCATGATGGACGGTCAACAATGCCAAGTCTTGTCGACCCTGAAAGAGGCAACTCTGAGGTGGTTCTTGCTGCTTCCCACCAATTCGATCCATAGCTTCAAACAATTGGCGCAAAACTTCCTTACACAGTTCGCCAGTAGCAAGGAATACCCAAAGAATGAGGATTCCTTCATTGGTTTTCAATAAGAAGAAGGAGAAACCGTGCAAACCTTTCTGGCCCACTTCACCAAACTCTCGCTCCAGGTCCGAGGCCTCCAGGACGCCGTTGCAATCTTTGTCATCAAACAAGGTCTCCGATGTTTGCAATTTTACGGAGAACTCAACAGGTTCCCCGTCTCCACCTTACAGGAGCTGATGGACCATGCAGAATGGTTCATCCAAGAAGAAATGCGCAAATCGCCAAAGACAAGATGAGGAAGTTCCTGATAAGCAAGTCCGACATGGAACGGGTGGAAAAGAAAAAGGAGAAAGCGGTAGCGGAAAGCCAAACCTCCAAGGAGAAAAGCAACAGAAAGCGGTCGCCCCCCTCAACCACGAACTCCTCCCAGAGGACGATTCACAAGCTACACTCCCCTCAACAAATCCCACGTTGGAGTCCTCGAAGAAATCTATCACTCGGACATGCTCAACTTACCTCTTCAGATCAAGAGGCAAAAGACGGGAAAGCCAGTAGACAAGTCCAAGTACTGCCAGTTCCACAAGGATTACGGGCACGAAACTAACGACTGTATCCACCTAAAGGATCATATTGAAGACTTAATCCGTAAAGGGCAGCTCGGCAGGTACATCAAAGAAGACGGCAGGGCTAGTGCATAACACTCACGAGAGGCCAACGATCAGACAACTATTCGTGGGGTCATCAATGTCATCGCAGGTGGTCTGCAGAGAGGAACTTCCTCGTTACCACAGAACAAGAAAATGGTGGAACGCTCCATACTCGCCCTCGACTATGCCCTAAAGCACAAAAAGAGAAGCGAGTCCAGAGGAGATCCCATCACGTTCGACCTCACCAACCTAGAGGGACCAGTCCATGATGATCCCATGGTAGTAACCGCAGTAATCGCTAACTATGAGGTTAAGAGAGTCCTGATCGACCAAGGATCCTCGGCAGACGTCATCTACTTTGACACTTTCAAAAAGCTCGGGTTGAACGAGGCTAGCATTGGGCCATTCCCCGGCACACTTGTAGGGTTCTCAAGAGCCCAGGTTCCCGCAGAAGGAATCATTACCGCCCAAACAACCATGGGCACCTTACCAAAGGTAGCGAGCCTCGATGTAGACTTCATCTTCGTCTCAGCACCATCGGCATACAACTCCATCCTAGGCTGACGTCCCGAAACAAGCTCAGAGTTGTAGTGTCCATCGCAAAGCTCACAATGAAATTCCCAACACCCCCATGGGGTTGGAGAAATCATGGCCGACCAGAAACTAGCGCGGGCATGCTACACGACAAGCTTAACCAAGACCGTCAAGGTCGCTCGCCTTGCTCCCAGAGAATCACGTGAGGAACCCCCCGAGGGTAAAGAGTCAGGAGGAAAGAAACTGGAGTCTGCCCGCCTGGACCAGTCCTCCGCCTAAGCTCTGAATACACTTTGCACTCTCATACCACATTTCAGTCAAGTCACATACATCTCTTCATTTGCAATTTAAGATTAACTTCAGCCTGACCAAGGCTCGCCTGACCTAGGCAATTCGAATGTAATCATCTTATTTACTTTCAGCCTGACCAAGGCTAGCTCGACTGAGGCTGCACGAATCTAACCATTTTGTCTATTATTAATCGAAGTATTCCTTTCAAGAAAGAGACATGGCTTCAACATGCAAAGTACTCATGCAAGTCCTACAAAAGGACAATGGGCCGACCGCCCGTTGAAACACTAAGCGCCTCTAAGGCCAAGCTGATATTCCCCCAGTAGCGTAGTATAAACCCCTTGGGTGCGAAAATACAAAATGAACGTTCACACAACCATGCTAGCAACCACATACAAACCGTGTTGATCACACGGTACTCATGCAAAAAAAACCTTTTTACCCAGATGTAAAGAGATAACAGCAAAAGAGAAATTGTACTCACGCGAACTTTTTGCCCAGAAGTAAAAAGAAAGACAGTAAAACTCAAAGTTCTCATTAAATATCAAAACTGGGAAGGCATCCGCCTATTATAAAGGGTGAACACCCAAAAAGCCTACATAAACCTATTCTTGGGCATCCCCAAGATCTACTATGGCCTTGGCCCCCGCAGGCTCAATGTTGATAGCTCCCTCCAATGGCTTCTGATGAATTGCCTCAGCCAGCTGCTGAGAAGTAGCTCCAATCTTGAGAGCACGTCCGCCGACATGAGAAAGCACCTGATGATCCATCGAACAGTCGGTCAGCTGACGAAGATAGGCAAGATTCAACGGAGAGTCTGCCTCTGTCCGACCGCGAAGCTCACCATCAAAGAGCTCCAGAGAAGGGTGCAGAGAGCCCACCCATTCCACTGAAAACCTCTCCCCGCAGAGACGCTCGAGTTGCTCGACTGCCAAAAGCATGCCATACATCCTCTGTGCCAGCAACTCTCCCTGGAGATCAGCAACGACGGCTTCTCTTTCTTCAGCCGCCAGCCAATCGGAAAGGTTCTCACTAGCGTGAGCCTCCGCACTCCGCAAAGCTTCACGAAGAGAGTGCAACTCCTGTTAGTGCCTCTCAACATCCTCCCGACAGACGGCCAACTCCTTGCGTGTCTTCTCCAATTATGAGCGGAGAAGTTTAACCTTGGAAGGATGCTCGACTTCAGCCCTAAGATGGGCCACCTCGTGAGTCAAGGACTTAATCTCACGTCCCTGGTCCTCACACTCCAACTCCTTCACGGACAGCTGCCCGCGCATGTCCGCCAACCTCTTCTTAGAAACCTTCAGAGCCTGGCCCCTGGTCGTCGCAATGACGGAAGCCCGATCCCTGTCAAGGCGGGCTTCCTCCTGTAGAAAAAACAAAAAGTAAAGAAACAGAGGAAAACCAAACATCGTAGAGCATCAGAGTAGAGAAGCTTACCACACACTTCTCCCACACAAGGCCAACCTGGTGGAAATTAGCTAATGCCTCAACAACTCTGCCGAAGCCTTGAACAACAAGATTCATAGGGGAGGTGTCCAACATCTTGGCATCTCTCTCTCCCATCTCCATGGGAAAGTGCCTGCCCAAGGCCACCAGCTCGAAAGAAAGTCCTTCCTCTGGCAACAAAACGGATTCAGAAGGCTGACGCTCGACCCCACTACATTCCCTCCATCAAAGAGGGCTTCGGCCTCCACCGCCACGTCATCAGACTCCGCAATTCTGGCTGGAGCCTCAGCCATGGGCTCACCTGCCGAAACCCGAGTCACAGCAGAATCATCAGTAGGTTCCTCAACCGACACCCTGGCCTTCTTGGCAGCAGGTTGATTAGCCCCACCGGCAGAACTTAGGACCGAAGGACGAGTCGATAAAATCACCTTCATAGGTGATTGACGAACGGGAACAGAAGTGGGAACAGAGGTAGGTACAATGCCCTCTACCAAAGCCTCCACCCGTGCGTCCGCCTGGCTGGAACTCCGCTGGGCAACCTACGATGATAACCGCGACCCCACACCGGAAGGCCGCCTTTTGAACCCTCCTTCTCTACCTTTGGGCACCTCCACCGTAGAGACCCCATTTCTCTCCATCTCTTGGGGACCACCGCCATCACCTCTCCCATCTTTCCTCCTTTTTTCCCTTTGGAGATCCTCTTGCCAACGGTTTTTATCAGAAGACGGCGGTACGGGAAGATGTCCGTCTCTCCCGCTTTCAATCGGTACCACGGCGGAAGTTTCTAACGCTACCCTTGGAGAAAGATCCTGCCCAGATTTCTTCCCCCTACTCTGACCTCCGTCACGAGTACGGCTGAGAGGAGCAGGAGGAGAAGAAGAGGGAAGGTCTTCAAGATCAATGAAGTCAAAAGGAAAAAAGTTGTCATCACCGGCCATTCCGAGATCTCAATAAATCAGAAGGCAAAAAAGAGGAATAGGAACCAACAGGAGAACGGAAGACAGCGAGAAGAAAGTAAAACCATGAACGTTCAAACGCTGGACATTTATAGGGAACTTAGAGGCGCGACGATTCAAAAATCCCAGCCCCCTCGTATCCCGCAACGGATAGAAATAATTATTCGTACACCCGGGCAAAGTTGCAACCGTCCACCTCGATTAAACACGTAGAGGAAAAGAACGGCTCAGATTCATAGCTTGGGCAGTAGAGGCTCAATGACTGAAGAGCCCCTAGGAACCCAAAATTCGCTCAAAGACACCAGAGGGCCTTTTTGGAAAATTCTCAACCAAGGCTAATAATAGCAGCCCTCGGAAACGAGCCTACATTAAATAAAGGAAAACAACGGCAAAACACTCAATATCAGCGGTGCTTACCAAAACCCTGACACGTGGCACCCGGTGCAGGCCATTCCTTCAACAGACAACTCTCAGCAAAGTTTCTTGCCAAGTCACTGACTGCGGACGAGCCTGGCTAGAGAAGAGCATCTCAAATGACCAAAAGGGCCTTGACCTTTGGATTTCCTCCGCACACCCCCGAGGGGCACTTCAGGAAATTCTCCTCTGAGCAATGATAGCCCCTACTGGTAGGTCGCGTACTTTCTGCAGAGATGACTCGAAAACTTGTTGAAGAAGTCAAGCAGTCAGCCACTCAAAACAAGACGTGTGGCACCCTCCAAAACGTCTCCACTCCTACGGACTAACACAAAGAGGCACCACTTCGCGAGTCGGACGACCAGCTCGTAATGACTAAACCCACTTGCGGACGAACTCTTCTTCACAAAGGCAATTGAAATTCCTAAGTAGCTTATTGACAGAGAACTTAAGTCCACGGGCGCCCGACACCCGTAGACTTGGGGGACTTATGTAACTACAAAATATTCTTCCTTGGGACACGTGGCACTAACCTTCCAGAAGTCTAGCAGCAGCACACGCTAGCAACAAGTGGCACCACTTATCTGCCACTTACGTGGCCCTTGCCCACATCCTCTCGCGAGAACTCCCACTCAACGAGACGTGGAAACTCCCTTGACATCATGGGAGGACCCACGTCCCATGAGAACGTGGATCGAGCACGTCCTCCCCACACTTAGTATAAATAGACCCTCACCTTGGAGACTAAGGGACAGAGGAGATCAAGGACTACAACACAAGATCCGAGACATCTAAAGCACTTCTAGAGAACTTTACCCATAACCATCCTAGCAGGCATTCTGAGCACTCTCAGACACCTTATACAACATCCATCACATATCCCAAGCCCTGCCTTTCGCACCGCCAGGCTCGGTCACTGGCAGACTTATCTCTGCCCCCGAGTACCTCACAAACGGGGCTTCCATCTGCTCTCAAAGACTCAAGCTCTCGCACTCTAAGGCAACCTCCTAAGAGCGGCTCGCCCGCCCGGAGTACCTTAAGCACATCTTAGCCACACACGGCCCAACACAGGTAACCACCTTGCCCAACCACTCCTATAGACGTCACCGTGACGAACTACATGGACTTTGATCCCTTCCCAAGGATACGTAGGCACCTAGGTGCATCACCTAAGGACAAGTCCCCCAAGGTTAAGACCCCTTGCGGTCCTTAATTGCAAATAACAATTGTCTGAACCAAAAACGACAGTTATAGGTATATTGCAACAACTTAATATTTAACAACAAAAAATTTAAAGAAAGACTACAATTTAACATAGCCAACTATAATGCATTTATCTTTTTACATAAACATAGCTTTGATTTTTTTCCATTGACACCACAAAATCTATCATATTCATTTGTGTTTCGGATAAATCGTTACAATAATTCAATTTTACCTCAAAAATTGGTGATATATGTAGCAATATGTTACCAATTTGATGGTCTCCTTGCAGTAAATTTGCATCCAAAACATTGATTATTGAATGTGATAAGTAAAAAGAGTCATTATATGAAAAGATACTACAAAATTTAGTGGTTGAAATTTTTCATATTTTATTTATAAAAATAATCATATTTGAATAGTATAGATAAATATTAGTAATTATTGTAAATTAGATATTTGTACTTTGAAACATTAAGAAACATAAGCTAAAGAAATAATAAATATATGGATCAGTAAAACATCACCTGGCGCCATATAGCCAATTGTAGCAAAAGTCTTGGTATAAATTTGCAATTTCTCTTCACCTAATAATAGTTTGGGAATACAAAATTCATTAAGATACTATTGTGTAGACAAACCATGATGAAGATACTCCAATGCTGAAGCTATATCAATCATTATGTTTAACCTTTGCAAGATATCTAAGCAGTAGTTATGAGAATAAAGCCATCTTTCAAGACTTCCATTTGGCATAAATTCCATAATTAGATATTTAAAATCAACATTTGAACAACTGCTGATGATCTTGACGAGATTGCGATGACGCAAATTGCATATGGCAGTGCATTCAGTATCAAAACTCCTTGAAGCTTCTTCCAAGTGTGAGTTAAATATTTTAACTGCAACCATCTGTCCACTTGAAAGAATTCCTTAATTTGTATACAGATCCAAAACTACCTTGCCCAAGAAAATTGCACTCATCAAATCCATTTGTTCCTTGTAGCAGTTTATAGTAGTATACCCTAGCTAGCATCTCCAAATTCAATAAATTGTGTTAGTTGAATCATCAACATCATTTCTCTTATGTTTCAAAAAAATCATGCATGAAGCAACTATAATCACTGCGGACATGATAGGCAATAAGCATTTGATCAAAAGCTTGTCTTTAGTTGATCTTCGAACGCTTCCCTTTTCACATGGTTTGACTCGTAGTTGGGGCTTCCCACAAAGATTTTTATTCATCGGCAGAGATTCTGCTATAAAGTTTCTAAAAGGCCCAACACTTGGAATTTCTCCATGCAATAAACTATAGGAAAGGTTAATATATTAGAGATAGACAAGTGACTTTAAGGACGTTGCAGTCACTCCAGACAAGTAATTTTGGGAGAGTTCCAAAAATTCCATACTTATTATATTACCAAATGATTCAGGAATTGAACCCTGCAATTTGTTATGCTCCAAAGAAAAACTTTGTAAAGTTTGTAAGCCGCCAATGGTTGGAGGAATGTTTTCAGAAATTTGATTGTTTCACAAGTTCAACCATGCATCATTGCACATTTTTTAATTAGATCCCAGGCCTTGGCAGGGGTGAGGAATTCTAGTGCACAATTAGCTACGGCCACTAACATGTCAGAGTCCGCAGGGTTTAGGCCATCTATGAAGCTATTTACTAATTGGGCTAGGGAGAGACGTGATTGGAACATTTGGTCATCAAGTCCTTAAGGCAGACCCAATAATCATAGTTGTTTTCATCTCCCTCTTGCCTAATAGAAGTGATTTCTTTTCTAGTGGATGAAATTTTATTAGATGAGAAGAATTTCTTGAGAAAGCACTCCGGAGAGCATCGCAAGAGAGTAGTACAGTCCATGTGTAGAATCTTTAAATGCATGTAGGGATTGGGTTGGCAAGTGTAAAAATCTTTGTGCGTTGTGCGTTATGCGAAAGAGAAGGTGGAAACTCCATAGATCTAATCGAATCCCTCGCCTCATGTACCAATCTGCCATCCAAATCTTCCTAGCGACGTAAGAAGAAGAAGAAGAAGAAGAAGAAGAAGAAGAAGAAGAAGAAGAAGAAGAAGAAGAAGAAGAAGAAGTGACACATCAGCTTAAATGGACACATGGGAGAGAAATTCGAGTCACGTAAGTGTTTAACAGAGAAACTGATAGAGTTAGGCAAAAGGACGAAACATAGAGTACCAAAATAACAATTTAGCCTTTCATTTTTGTTCACTTGAACTACGTATTTTCTTCCAATAAATCTTTAGATGATTATTTACATATTTCTAATTAATTTATTTCATACTATTTAATTTAATTGAATGTGGATATTTAGTCTCTTTTTTTATTTCATTTCTTATTCGGTGGCGACAAAAGTCGCTACTAAAAGTCCAAAAGTCGCAAAGAAGAAGAAGAAGAAGAAGAAGTGACACATCAGCTTAAATGGACACATGGGAGAGAAATTCGAGTCACGTAAGTGTTTAACAGAGAAACTGATAGAGTTAGGCAAAAGGACGAAACATAGAGTACCAAAATAACAATTTAGCCTTTCTTTTTTGTTCACTTGAACTACGTATTTTCTTCCAATAAATCTTTTAGATGATTATTTACATATTTCTAATTAATTTATTTCATACTATTTAATTTAATTGAATGTGGATATTTAGTCTCTTTTTTTATTTCATTTCTTATTCGGTGGCGACAAAAGTCGCTACTAAAAGTCCAAAAGTCGCAACTAAAGGTTTTCAGTGGCAACATAAAAGTTGCCACTGAAAGTCCCGCAACTGAAGACCTTTGGTGGCGACCAAAAGGGGTCGCCATTGAAGGTCCTTTCAATGTTTGTCACCACCAAAGAAGGTTAATTTTCGCCACTAAAATTGCAATAAAAGTTGGAGTTTTTGTTGGCGACTATTTGTCACCACTGAAAGAACCTTTAGTGGCGACTTCTTTTTGTCGCCAATGAAAACCTTCTGTGGCATCGAAACCACTTTTGGTGGCGAATTTTAATCGCCATCAAAACCACGTTATGTGGAAGCAGTTGCCAGAACTCCAACGGCCCGCGACGACCTCTACCGTCGGACCTCCGTTGCCAGCCACCGGTCCGCCGTCGCCCGCCGGACCTCCAAGACCACCTTATATTTCCTTTAAAATGGTCCATGGACGGGTTAGAAGTCAGGACATGATGCATAGTATTGTCTACAGCAACCACTGAGCCATATATCACCTTTGTTATATAATTTCATTCTAATATATTTATTAAATTTTCTACCTTCGGTGGAGAAATTCTAAATTTCACCACTGAATGTTTTTAGTGGCGAGAGGAATAGTCGCCACTAAAAACTCTTTGGTGACGACTTTTAAAATTTCGCCACTGAAGATTTTCAGTGGCGAGGGGAATATTCGCCACTGAACTTTACTTATAAATATTTTATTATTAAATTTAAAAAATAAAATATATATCATTTACTTTCTTAAATAATATAATAATAAGTTTAGTCTTCTAATACTTCAATTAATCTTTTTGAAAATGTATTATTATGAACATCAAATAAGAAAAAGTAAAAATAATAATAGATAAACATATATAAAGAACACTGTATTTGATGGATATTAATTCTCACTTATTATTGTAATTTTATATCTTTACCTTTAGGTTCTATAAAAAAGAGGTATATTCATATAATTTGTACAACTCATCTCTTTTATGATTATTCTTTTTAATTTTTTTACATGTTTTATTTTTATATGATATAAATAAATAAAAACAATTAATTCTCACCCATTACATGTTTTATTTTGGGGAAATTAAAAATTATATATAAATAATTTTATATAAGTATATTCCTATTTGTCATCTAACTATTTTTAAATTAAAAATTATAAATAATTAAGTTTTTACCTTCTACAAAGTCGCCACAAAAACCTTCGGTGGCGACTGGAAACGTCGCAACTGAAAACCCTTTGACGGCGACTTTAAAAATTTCGCCACCAAAAGGTTTTTAGTGGCAACAGAAATGGTCGCCACTGAAAACCCTTTGGTGGCGACTTTTAAAGTTTCGCCACTAAAAACCCTTTGGTGGCGACATTTCAATTTTTGCCACTGAATTGTATTTTGTGGCGACAACAATGTCGCCACTAAAGAGGTTTTGGTGGCTACAAAATTGTAGTCGTCACCAAAGGCCTTCGGTGACAACTAAAATGCTGCCATTGAAGATCTTCAATGATGACATGAAATTGTCGTTACTTAAGGTTGACTTTCAGCGGCGACTCTTTTGAGTCGACTTTCAGTGGCGACTTTTTTTAGTCGCCACTGAAAGTCATCACTGAAAGTCAACCTTCTTATAGTGAACAATCAAGACTCACACACAGAGTACTGAGTACTATATCATTGAAATATGTATATAATATAATTTTCTTCTCAAGCCAACACAAATATTAAATTGATAAATAACAAGGAAATACACCCACAATCTATCAAAGATTAAGGCTAAAGTGTATGAGATGATCCTACCCCAAAGTCGAGTCTTTTTCGACAAATTCAACTCTGTGTGAACTTTGAAGTGTAGCGGATTGTTCCCTCTCTATTTCGTACATCCTTCTTCGTCGTTAGCTACGGCGGTTTCCGTCACCAGTCGTTATGGCGGATTTCCGTCGTTCTCCTTTTGTTTCTTTGCGATAAATTAGTTTGCACGGAAGGTTGCAAGATATCTCCTTTTGTTTTTTTGGGATAAATTAGAATTTTATTCCATTAAAGTATAGGGATTGCTTTTATGCATGATCCTAGCTTCCCAATTTATTTTATTAATTGTCCCAAGTTAACTTATTTGCGCTTGTTAGATTTTATTCAAGAAATATTATTCAACTTCATCTACAATTCTTCTCTAGTTATCTTTTTTTTCCCATTTATCTTATTCATTTTTTATTACTTAAAATTTTAAATATTTATTCTATTTTGTTTTTAGTTGTTGCTTTAAATTTATAAATTACATTTAAATCCCGATTTGAGAAATTGATCATTTCTCTCTTTATTTTAAAGTTAAATTCCATTTAATTATTCCCTTTGTAACTACAGAATATTCCCCCTTGGGACACGTGGCACTAGCTTTCTAGAAAGATAACATGAGCTCGCACCAGTGACACGTGGCACCACCCATCCGCCTCATACGTGACCAGTACCCACGTCTTCCTCTTAAGCTCTCGCGCCAAAGACATGGGAAGCCCCCAACCATCGTGGGTCGACCCACGATGAGCAGGAACATAGGTCGACCATGTCGTCCTCCGCACTTAATATAAAAGGCACTCACCCGAGGGACTCAAGGGCTAGACTTTGAACGCATAAAAGTAAGACCCAACACTCCAAATACGATACATCATCTTCTTAATCTTTGAGCTTGGCCTGCCACAGCACACACTCATCCATTAACACGCGTATCTCCGTCCCCGGGATCTCCATCAGCAAAGCTCCCAGCAGCTTAGAGAGACCCTTGCTCTCTCCTAGTCTTAGGAAACCTCCAACGAGTGGCTCGCCCGCCTGGAGTACCTTACACAAGTCCTAGCCGGACATGGCCACCTACAGCTAACTATCCTGCCTAACGGCTTTTTCGAACGTTTACACAGCGAATTGAACAACGTAGACTTTGATCCCTTCATAAGGGTATGTAGGCACCTAGGTCATCACCTAAGGACAAGTCTCCCAAGGTTATGGGCCCTTGCAGTCCATATCTCTTACTTAAAATTGTCTAAACCAAAAATGATAGTTACATTGGCGCCCACAGCGGTCTTTCTCAGACCACAATGCCTTGAGCTCTCTGCCGCTAAATGGCATTTCTTTTTCGGGGAGTAGGAGTATCTACTTAATGCTCAGAAACCCATATTTTAAATTTTCCTTACAAGAAAAATCTGAAGATGACCGACCTAAATGCTCCTACGGCCATAACCGATGCAAGTGCTCCAAGACGTAGCACAAGGAATAGGCAGGGAGCAACTGACTTTGCCACAGTGGAAACGGGAGTCTCAAACGCGACCCAACCGCTGAACGCCTTGGCAACACAAGTAACTATCACGGAGAACATTGTCCAAGCGCCGGCAACCAGGGAGGAAGCATGCCCTCAGGATCCTTATGGCATGCCACACATGCCATCCAACTAGCAATCAAGAGCTAGCGAAACCAGCGAGGACCTCGCATGAAATGGAGTTATCTCAACTCGAGGAAGAGATAGCAGCCATACATAAAAAACAATAGGAAGAGGACAGAAACAACCCTCAAGCAAACACGTGCGTCCAAATACCGGTAGCACCACACAATGCATCCGCGGGTCCATCATGCGGCCCTACCAGTCTACCCGCAATACAATTCGGAACCCTACCAATGGAATTCGCCCGGCTATCACAAACAGCACCAGGTGCCCCACCATTAATTCCAATGGGCCAACGATGGTCGCTAGACAAGTAGTACGCCCGCTCACGAACTACCCGCGACCACCTATCCCGAACTACCCACCATGATCTTATTTGCATATGCCTTGGGCAGGAGTCTACAACCCATACACTCCCTACGGCACGTCCACTTACTCAGGACAATATCATTGGTCCGGCTTCAACTTCCAAGGAAAAGGGAGACACCCCTTCACCCAGCAAGTCATGAACGAGCGTGCGCCAATGGGTTTCAAAATGCCCTTCCATATAGAACCCTATGGGGGAGAGACTGATCCACGAGACCACATCAAGACCTTCAACTCAGCCGTGTCAATACTCGGCATGACAGACGGCCAACAGTTTTCTCCTCGACTCTGAAGGAAGCAGTTTAAGATGGTTTTCACTACTGCCCACGAACTCGATTCACAGCTTTGAACAGTTGGCACAAAAGTTCCTCACCTAGTTCGCCAGCAGTAAAGAATACCAGAAGAACGAAGATTCCTTCATCGGCTTCGACCAGGCAGAAGGAGAAATGTTGCAAGCTTTCTTAGCTCGATTCACTAAGCTCTCGCTACAAGTCAGAGGCCTTGAAGACGTTGTTGCAATCTTTGACATCAAGCAAGGCCTCCGATGCTCACAGTTCTACGGGGAGCTCAACAGATGCCTTGTTTCTACTCTGCAGGAGCTAATGGACAGAGCAGAATGCTTCATCCAGGAGGAGAACGCTTAGGTTGCTAAGGATAAGATGAGGAAATTCCTAATTAGCAGGACTGACCCGGAGCGATCCGAGAAAAAGAAGGAGAAGACGGAGACCGACAACCAAAGTCCCGTAGAGAAAAATAATAGAAAGCGCTCGCCGCCACGACCTTAAACGCCTCCCAGAGGACGATTTAGCAACTGCACTCCCTTCAACAAATCACACGTCGGGGTCCTTGAGGAAATTTATCATTCAGACATGCTCAATTTCCCCCCACAGATTAAGAGGCGGAAGACAGGGAAACCAGTGTATAAATCCAAGTATTGCCAATTCCACAAGGACTACGGGCACGAGACTAATGAGTGTATTCACTTAAAAGAACAAATCTGATCCTCAAAGGACAGTTGGTAAGGTACATTAAGGAGGAAGACAGAGCCAATACGAAACGCCCAAGGGACACCGGTGACCAAGCACCTACCCACGGAGTTATCAACGTCATCGCAGGCGAATTGCAGAAGGGAACCACCTCACAATAATAGGGTAGAATGCTCCATACTCGCACTCGACTATGTCTCGAAACATAGGAAAAAAGGTGAAGAAGCTAACGGATACCCCATCACATTAGATCTTGCGAACCTCGAAGGGCCAGTTCATGATGACCCAATGGCGGTGACCGCAGTCAATGCCAACTACGAAGTCAAGCGAGTCCTTATAGACCAAGGGTCCTCAGCGGATGTCCTCTATTTCAAAACTTTCAAGAAGCTTGGGTTAAACGAGGGTAACATGAAGCCCTTCCCCGGCATGCTCATAGGGTTCTTTGGAGCTCAAGTTTTTGCAGAAGGAATCATATCAGCCCGCACAACTATGTGCACTTTACCAAAGGTAGCAAGCCTTGACGTGGATTTCATCATCGTCTCAGCTCTTTCGGCGTACAACGCCATCCTCGGGCGACTATCCCTGAACAAACTCAAAGCTATAGTGTCCACGGCACAGTTCATTATAAAATTCCCGACACCAAATGGGGTCAGAGAAATCATGGCGGACCAAAAACTAGCGCAGCCTGCTATGCGGCAAGCCTAGCGAAGACCACCAAGGTCACTCGCCCTTGTCCCAAAGAATCACGCAAGGAACCACCAAGGGCAAAGAGTCAAGAGCAAGTCCCCAAGAGTCCGCCCGCCTGGACCAGGCCTCCACCTAAACTTTGAACAAACTTTTCACACTCGAAATACCTCTTGGCTAACTTTCACATGTCTCCGTTTATTTCAAGTTAGGAACTACTATTTTCAGCCTGACCAAGGCTATCGAATGTAATCATTTTGTTTATCATTAATCGAAACTTTCCTTTTCCTCGAAAAAAAAGACATGGCCTATACTGAAAATGCTCGCAAAGTCAGCTTGTAAAAAGTCCCACCAAGGACGGGCATAGGGTCGACTGTCCAAAGAAAAACGCTTAAGAGCCACCAAGGCCAAAGCTAAGACTCCCTCAAAGCGCAGCTAACATCTAAAAAGCCTCTCGGGCGCGAATGCTCCAAAAAACCGAAGCCACGAAACGAACGTTCACATAAAACACGTTAGCAAAAACATGCAACCGTTTTGATCACACGGTACTCATATATAAATCTTTTTAGCCAGAAGTGAAAAGACAAGCAACTCAAAAGACTGTACTTACACAAAACCTTTTTTTCCCAGAAATAAAAAGAAAGTCAGTTCAAGAAATTGCAATTTAACATTAATTCTTATTAATGTAACAAAAGGGGAAGGCGTCCGCCTATTACAAGGAACAAAACCTAAAACACTACAGAAACCTACTCTTGGGCACTCCCAAGATCTACATTAGCTGCGACCTCCATAGGCTCGACATTGCCAGCATTCCCCGATGGCCTCCTCTGGACAACTTCGTCTAACTGCTGAGAAGTAGCTCCAATCTTCGGAGCACCCCCGCCAACAATGGAGAGAACTCGATGATCCAGCGGGTGATAAGCCAAATTGCGAAGGTAGTCTAAGTTCATGGGAGGATCGGTCTCTAGCAAGCCTCTAAGTTCACCGTCAATAAGCTCCAGAGAAGGATGTAGGGAAGCCACCCACTCAGCAAGGAATCTCTCCCCACGAAGACACTTAAGCGGCTCGACCACTAGCAACATCCCATACATTCTCTGCGCCAAACATCTCTCTTTGATGGTTAACAACGTCGACAACCCTGCTCTCAGCCTCCAGCCAGCCCACAAGATTCTCACTGGCGCGAGCCTCGGCATTCTTCAAAGCATCACGAAGAGAATGCAATTCATGCCGGCGCTTCTACTTGTCCTCCCGCTGGATGACAAGCTCCTTGCGA
Organism: Senna tora; assembly: GCA_014851425.1. Taxonomy (NCBI): domain Eukaryota; kingdom Viridiplantae; phylum Streptophyta; class Magnoliopsida; order Fabales; family Fabaceae; genus Senna; species Senna tora. Next base: position 33,818,590 of record CM026261.1, read on the forward strand.
ATCTTCTCCAACTCTGATTGTAGAAGCCTAACCTCGGAAGGCTAAGCACTCTCAGCTTTAAGGCGAGCCACCTCATGAGTCAAAGAACTCAACTCACGACTCTGGTCCTCACACTCCATCTCCTTCGCAGACAGCAGTCCGCTCACATCCTTCAAGCTTTTTTGAGAAGCCTCAAGAGCTAAACCTCTAGAACCTAGAAACCCAAGAAGTTGGTCTCGGTGAAGACAGACGTCATTCTTCACGAAACAGGAAAATGTCAACAATTTGAAAACCTTAAGTCAAGAACGAATAAGAGAGAGAGAGAATGCTTACTACTTACTTCTCCCACACAGTTCCAGCCTGGTGGAACTCGGCCAACGCCTTGGTGGCACTGCCAAAGGCACGAATAGCAATAGTCAAGGGATTTGTATCCAACCCCCTAGCAGCCTTCTCGACCATATCCACTGGAAAACACCTGCCCAAAGCTACCAGGTCGAAAGGAGACTCCCCCTCCAACAGCTCGACAGGTTCCAGCGGGTCAATATCTGACCCTGAAGAAACATTCTCCGTGGCGGTCGCTTGACTCACCACTACATTCCCTCCAACAGCGAGGGTTCCAGCTTTCTCAGCCGCTGCTTCACCAGCTCCAGCTCCCCCAGTTGGAGCCTCAGCCATTGTCTCGTCTGCCATGGCCCTCTCCCCAGCAGAAGAGGCACTCGCGGGTCGCTCGACCGCCCACTCAATCCGAGCTCTCTTGCTCGTGGGCCCCTCAAGACCTCCAGCAGAATCTGGAGTCACGGAGCGAGACGACAAAACTATCTTCATAGGTGATTGACAAACAAGTACAGGAGCGGGAAAAGTACCTTCCACCGAAGTAACTGCCCGAACATCCGCTGTATCTGATTTTCGCTGAGAAACCTGAGACAAAGACCTTGAATCAGCACCAGATGGCTTATTGAACCCCCCTTCTTTATTCTTAGGGCTCCTAGCATTTACAACCTCCTTCTTCTCTCTCCCTTTAGAGTCTCCGCCATCTCTGTTTTACTCTCCTCTCCCATCTTTCCTCTTCATTTTCCCTTTGGGATCCTCTTGTTGACGCACCTTGTCATGAGAAGATGAAGTATGCCTCCAGACAACTTTTCCACCACCACCGGTTGCTCCAGCAGAGGCTCCGGCTGTCACGACCTCCACCCAGAGGCACATGACCGGAACAGACAGAGGGCCTAACCCTGAGTCTGTTAGCCTTAACACCTATTTCATTTAACTATCATTCCCATTCGCATACACACATTATCAATATGTATGGCTCACATCTCCTGTGTGGCCTATCATACACTTGCAATCCACAGCCAACTGCTGCTTCAGTTTATATGTATACTCAAACACACATAATATATATATCTGTCATATACGTTGCCACACACTCCGGTGTGTGACATATCCTATTCACATGCAAATTCGTATACATAATTATAATAAGTCCCCAAAATAATCCTGTCTTCAAGTATGTGGAGCTGACAAGTCTAGAGTATAATAACCAAAAGTGTAATCAATTCATTACAATATCCAAAATAAAATCAAAGCCACCCACGAAGACAGAATGTGAGTGCTAGCAAAACGTCGCCTTCACTGAGCCGACGTGGAAGTCTGACCGGTACCTGTATCTGAAAAAGTAAACCACTAGAGGGTGAGTCAATGACTCAGTGAGTGACTCTCCCATCCTAGGCGTAGTAGCGGGTACCACTACGATCGGGAAGGGGAGAAACCACATTAACATACGCATACACTTCAATTCATCTTTGATAATTATATAATTGTTCTCAAGCAATAGAACATGTACAAACTCTACTTTAACCGTACCACAACATACATTAATCATGCATACTGATATACGTGTATCGAGAAGCACCGAACACATAGATTAACATTCAAGTGCGGTTCACCCGCCAAACTTACGTACCTTTGGTTACCTTGTTGCCGCCGTGACGTGTCGGTCCTCCCTATCTATCCCGATGCACTATAAGACTTAACCCATCGTCATGGTCGGTTGGATTTGAAATATAGTAATTTAAAAAACAAGGTTTTCCTCAACGCCACGTCAAGGCAACAATCGGCGTCATGACCTTCTTTTTATGAAAATAACTTTGTCTTGACGTCACGTGAGGATACCGGTCATGGGATGTTCAAAGAAAAGGAAATCTAGTCATAGTGCATACCAAGGACATTGAGGGTTTACACTAATGTCGAATACCTATACGCTCGGTATCTTACATCGATACGCATAGGCACACGACCCATTCCGGGACCGTCTCCACGGAATGTTGTGTTTGGTGGCGCACCCCGGCACCAACCCGCCGAGGTGTCCATCTACATCGGCACTTTCTGGACCATCGTCTCGGGAAGCCCGCTTGGTTCAATCCGGACCAACTCAACGGATTGACCAACTAGTAATGGTGGTATACTCCGGACCGGCTCAACAGAGTATCCACAAGTGTATATATACATGAAGGCAATTTCGAACCTTACCCGACGAAATGCCAACATGAAGGCACTTTCCGAACCTGACCCGACAGAAAGCCCTTACCCTTGGTACCATACATGTTATTGCCATAATTCTCGGGTCAAGCACATATGTGTGCGGAATTCTTCATCGTCACCCATATGTACTTAATCCACCATATTTCCACTTTAACAAACACAAACAATTCATTGTACAAAATTCCAGCAATCGCCAACATAATGACAGAGTATTACTAGCAAGCATAAAATTAAATATTTACAAACATTTACGTATAAGCAAGCCCACAAATCAAGGTTATCATACAACCCTTGGGGCTAGGATGGAAGGGTCCCTCACCTTGGCCGCTTTACTTAGTAACCCTTGAGCACTCTTGTCTCCAAGGAAGTACTTGAGTCCTAACAAATAGAACCACACAAATTAAACTACTTATCTACACATGTGTGTAGCAAATTTTCCATAAATTCCATATTAACCAATTTTCCACTTCTACACATGTCAATGCCTAAATTCCACTACCTAAGCTATGGTCATCATTTAGGAGTTGGTTTTTTGTTCAAAATAAATTTTACTTTAAGAAATCATATTCAAAAGTTTGGACACCATCTAGCTCCATCAATGGAGATTTTGCCAAATATAGAAATTTTACTAATTTCCACAAAATTCATAAATCACTATCCCAATCATTGGTCATTCTTCCAAATCATCTAGAATGCATAAACAAATTATTTAGCATCCACACAACCCAACAATTCTAAGAAATTAATAAATTCCCTCAAAATTTATAAATTTCGTAACTTATGAACCCTAGAGAGAAATCATCCATATAAATCATGATTTGGGTGTTTTCTATGTTCTAAAATAGTCCTAGGGTGATATACTATCAATGGGTAACTCATTTCTACCAAGAAAATTAAGATTGAAGTGGTGGAGACATGATTTTTAGAGGCTTACCTTCCCAAATCCGAGAATGAAGATTTGGGAGTGCTACCCAAGCTCTTTGATGCTCCAAGAGAGTAGATGAAGCTTGTGGGAGCCTTAGATTGTTGGGAAGAAGCAGGAAATTTGATGGAAGTGAGTGGTTTCTTCAATTTGTTCTTGATGCCCTAGAGTGAATGAGGAATTGAGAAGAAGAGAAGAATGAGAGGCGTGGGTGCTGGTGCTTCTGCTTATAAATTTGGGTTTGGGCATTTAAGGGTAGTTTGGGCAATTGACAACTTTTGAGGTATGGTGAAATAGCGTTTTCATTGGATTTTCTTAACTATATTTGTTTGTAGGTAAGATTAGGAAAATTTTGAATTTTTTGGCTAATCATAAGCCTATTAAAAATATCTGTAATTGAGTGTCTTGCAGATGAAAATTTCCTACCCAGTATAATCTTTATTTTCGAAAAATTCTCAAATTTAAACTATAAGCTTTGAATAATTCATTTGACCACTTTTAAACAAAATTATAATTTTTCTACCTAATTTTCGTGTTTTTTTTAAATTTCTTAAATTCTCAACTCTAAAACTATTAAAACCTTAATTATATCCCAAAAATTTTATTTCACTCTAAAAAATTTTATTTTTATTTTCTTTAGTCAAAATGCTTAATTTCAATTTCACAATTTTTTTCAATTTCATATTATCCCATAAATTTCTATTTAAATTTATTTATCTATATGTATACACAAAATTATTATTTATTTCTATTGTTCATTTATTTATTTATTTTGTTCTTACATTTCCACTCCAAATAATGGCCATGCTAAGTCTTACTATACACAATTGACCTGATTCTAAAAATACCCCTCGGGTATTACACCGGCGATTTTTTCTCGACTAGGGGAAAGGTCTTGCCCAGAGGAGGAGGGGATAGATCCCCCAAATCAGTGAATTCGAAAGGAAATAGACTGTCGTCATCACTAGCCATGATGAAGTTTTACAAAGGAGGATGAGAAGCTTTACAGAGGATGAGGGTATCAGAGAGAAAGGCTCTGAGAAACGAAGGAAGCGTTAAAGATGAAGAAGGTAAAACAAAAAACTTTCAAGTATAGGGTATTTACAAAAAGCTCAAAGGCACGATGATCTGGAAAGTCCCTGCATCCCTCGAATCCCGCAATCCAGTGCACTCACCATAGGCCGCAACGGCCTGTTTTAACCGGACACGTGGAAAGAAGGAGCGGTCCAAATCCATCGGCCAAGAACCGGAAGAATAAAGACCAAAAAGCCCCCAGAAACCCAAGAGTCTCTCGAAGAGACCAAAGGGGCTTTATGGAAAACCCATAACCAAGGATAATGATGACAATCCTCAGAAATGCATCAACATTAAATGAATAAAAAATGGTCGCGAGTCACTCGAAGCTATAAAAACCAGTCAGACCATGACGCGTGGTGACAACGACATCCCACTTCTCCAAAAGGCAACTCTTCACAAAGTCCCCTCTAGCCACAGCTAGCGGGCAACCTCATTCAGGGAACAACAAAGAAGCGTCACCTCCAAAAACTCAAGGAAAACGTTCTGGATGTCCAAAATACCCCTGACCTTTGGGTTTCCTCCACATATCCTCAGAGGGCATCCTCAGAAATTCCTCTCTAAACAATGATGACGCCTCCTCGGAAAGACGCGTACCTTCCTGCAGAGACGGCTCAAGAAACTTACTAGAGAAGCCAAGCAGTCAGCCGTTCAGATCAGGACGCGTGGCACTCTTAACATCCTATTGCTTCGAAAGAAATCAGAAAGGGGCACGCAAAACTCCTTCAACCAAACAACCGACCAAGACAACCAAACTAAACTCGCGGTCGGGCTCGTTTGGCCAAAGACATCTAGCGGGAAATTTCCTTTAAGTAGCTTGCTGAAAGAAACTTAAGTCCATGGGCGCCTGACACCCGTAGACTTGGGAGACTTATGTAACTACGAAATCTTCCCCCCTTGGGACATGTGGCACTAGCCTTCTAGAAAGACAACAGGAGCTCGCACCAAAGACACATGGCACCACCAATCTGCCTCGTATGTGGCTAGTACCCACATCTCCCTCTTAAGCTCTCGCGAAAGAGACATGGGAAGCCCCTAACCATCTTGGGTCGACCCATGATGAGCAGGAACATGGGTCAACCATGTCCTCCTCCGCACTTAGTATAAAAGGCCCTCACCCGGGGGACTCAAGGGATAGACTCTGAACGCATAAAAGTTAGAATCAACACTCCAAATACGATACATCATCCTCTTAATCTTTGAGCTTGGCCTACCACCTCACACACTCAACCATTAACATGTGTATCTCTGTCCCGAGGATCTCCATCAGCAAAGCTCCCAATAGCTTAGAGAGACCCTTGCTCTCTTCTGGTCTAAGGAAACCTCCAACAAGTGGCTCGCCCGCCCGGAGTACCTTACACATGTCCTAGCCGCACACGGCCACCTACAGGTAACTATCCTGCCTAACGGCTCTTTCGGACGTTAACATAGTGAACTACGTGGACTTTGATCCCTTCATAAGGGTACGTAGCCACCTAGGTCATCACCTAAGGACAAGTCCCCCAAGGTTATGACCCCTTGCGGTCCATATCTTTTACTTAGAATTTTCTGAACAAAAAATGATAGTTACACCCTTTAATTTCTTTTATCCCTAATAATTTATCCAAGCATTTGTATTATTTATTTATCTATGAAATATCTTATTAATCAATCTAACTAATTGAGTTATGTATTTTGGGAGTAAATGTTACAAATAAGATGATTGAAGTAAGAGGCGAACAATGCTGCAAAGATTATCATAATATTTCATTGTTTCTGTTTATTTGAATTAATATCTTCAGGCCAAAAAAAAGAAGAATGAGTATCTATCATTCATATATATATATGCATGCCATTTTTAATTATTTAATTGGCTCATATGTTTGGCATTTTCAGTAATATTACGGAAGTGCTGATAATTAGAAAAAGAAAAACTCTATATAATTTATATATTTTTTTTTCTAGTTGTGTACGTAGGAGGCCGACACTAAAATATTATGTTGGAAAGTATAAAGCAATTTCCAAGAATGACTCGATTTCTTTTTAATCAAATCAATTGTAAGACATACAAAAGGTAAAGAGAAATTGAGCCCGCGCCCGATCTTTAATTTTAAATACATCACATACATATAATCTCATCAGTCCACATTGCTTAAACACATAATCAACTTGATTAAAGGTACTTTAGGTATATTGCAACAACATAATATTCAACAACAATGTGAAGAAAGACTATAATGTAACATAACCAACTATATAATGTATCTATCATTTTACATAAACATGACTTTGATTTTTTTTAATGAAACCACGACATCAGTCATATTCATTCGTGTATCAGGTAAATCGGTACAACAATTTAAGGCTAACTCAAAAATTGATGATATATGTAATAATATGTTAACAATTTGATGGTCTCCCTGCAATAAGTTTGCATCCAAAACATTGATTATCGAATGTGGAGTTGATTTGCTAACCCAATCTTTTAAACTTAGACCTTCGACAAACATATCATCTATTGGCTTCTTCCGCGTAAACACTTCCATCAACATGATACCATAACTATATACATCTCCTTTCATAGAAACAACTCCTTCGGATCCATACTCTACATATATGTGAGTTTGAATGGTAAGTAAAGGAATTAATAAAAGATACTAAAAAATTTTGTGGTTGAAGTTTTCATATATATTTTATAAAAATATTCACATATATAATAGATAAATTAAATATTAGTAATTAAATAATGTAAATTAGATATTTGTATGTTGAAACATATATAAAAACATAAACTAAATAAATAATAAAGAAGTGGATCAATAAATCATCACCTGGCGCCATATAGCCAACTGTAGCAAAGGTCTTGGTATAAATTTGCAATTTCTCTTCACCTAATAGTTTGGAAATACCAAAATCACTAAGATGAGCTACCATATCTTCGTCCAACAAAACATTGCTTGGTTTTACGTCACAATGAACTATTGGTGTAGAAGAACCATGATGAAGATACTCCAATGCTGATGCTATATCAATCATTATGTTCAACCTTTGCAAGATATCTAAGCAGTAGTTATGAGAATATAGCCATTTTTCAAGACTTCCATTTGGCATGAATTCCATTATTAGAGATTTAAAATCAACATTTGAACAACTGCTGATGATCTTGACAAGATTGCGATGACGCAAATTGCAAATGGCAGTGCATTCAATATCAAAACTCCTTAATGCTTCTTCCAAGTGTAAGTTAAATATTTTAATTGCAACCATCTGTCCACTTGAAAGAACTCCTTTGTATACAGATCCAAAACTACCTTGTCCAAGAAAATTGCACTCATCAAATCCATTTGTTCCTTGTAGAAGTTCATAGTAGGATACCCTAGCTACCAACTCCAAATTCAATAAATCCCTCTTATTTAAATCATTAGCATCATTTCTCTTATATTTCAGAAAAATTATGCATGAAGCAAAAATAATCACCGCTAACAAGAATGGCAATAAGCATTTGATCAAAAGCATGTCTTTAGTTGATCTCTGCTTGCTTCATTTTTTACATGGTTTGACTCGTAGTTGGGGCTTCCCACAAAGATCTTCATTCATTACAAAAGATTCTGCTGTAAAGTTTTGAAAAGGCCCACCACTTGGAATTTCTCCATGCAATAAATTATAGGAAAGGTTAATATATTTGAGATGGACAAGTGACTCTAAGGACTTTGGAATCACTCCAGACAAATAATTTTGGGAAAGATCCAACAACTCCATACTTATCATACTACCAAATGATTCAGGAATTAACCCCTGCAATTTGTTATGCTCGAAAGATAAACTTTGTAAAGTTTGTAAGCCGCCAATGGTTGGAGGAATGTTTCCAGTAATTTGATTGTTTGACAAGTTCAACCATGTAAGCGCTCTCAAGCTCGAAATCTCAGGTGGAATTGTTCCATTCAAGGCATTGGAGGATAAATCAACCCCAATGATATCTTTGAGACTCCAAAAAGAATGGGGTATAGTAGAAACTAATTTGTTAGAACTCAAATCCAACTTTTGCAAAGAAGTAAGATTCTCAAGGCACCTCGGAATTGATCCTGTAAACATATTATTGGCTAGATGCAACTCACTCAAACGTCTAATTTGGCAAAGTCCATCAATGACGTAGCCTTTCAATCTATTGTTATTAAGATCTAAAAATTGAAGACCATGCAGTTTATTAATTGTAGTAGGAATCAATCCATTCAAATCATTCCCATTTAACCTTAAATCAATCAAGTTGGTTAAATTTCCAAGTATACTGGGAATAATTCCACTAAATTTATTCAAGCCTAGCCATAAACCAACAAGCTTAGAAGCATTTGATATGCTACTTGGAATTTTTCCTATAAATTGATTTGAGTTTAGATCCAATACATGCAGATTGGCAAGGCCACTTCCTATATTCGGTGGAATTTGTCCAGAGAGATGATTAACTCCAAAATTCAACCACATCAATGTTGAAATGTTGAAAACATTGGATGAAACAGCTCCGCTAAGATAGTTGCCAGTCAATTCTAATATCTCAAGTTTCTTGAGATTGCCGATCTCCTTAGGTATAGGCCCTAGAAATACAAAATGGTGGCTAATTAATAACATTTTGAGGCATTGAACTTGTAAAAAGAGGTAAAAATATGTGTTATATACACATAAGTATATCTAATATATATAATGCTTGAATTTATTTAGATAAAAGTTAAGAAACCTTATTATATAATTCTAAAAATTTTCATTTTAAACTGTACATAACCTATTAGAAGGGAAGAAATAAAATTTGATACCAAGTTCATTCCAAATATTATTGAAGATAAAGGATTTGCTCATGATAGTAGGAATGTGTCCATTCAAATGATTTAATATACATATACTTAAAAGCGTTTGAGATATGATCTTTTGTATTTTTTTCACTAAGCTCATGTTCCAATATAATAGCGGATTCTTGAAGTTATTTTTGAGATTATTATATTAGAGAAAACCAAAGAGGAAATTAGTTACAAAATAAATGAGTGTCAAACTTTGAAATATTGTACATGTTGAAAGGAATGAAGTCCAAACTATAATCACCCAAGTTTATCAAGTATAAAACCTAAAATATAATGCTTTTCTAGTATAGGTATGTTCGATGTCCTTTTTAATTTTGTCCCCTAAATTTTTGTAGTGTAGTGAACTTGATCTTTGATGTTTGTGTTACCTCAAATGTGTTCTAATTACTAATGTATGCATGTTATCCATGAAAAGAAGATGATTTATCAATTATGTAGTAAGATTATTTGTATTTGACCCTGTTTCAAGAGCTAAGCATGAAAAAAAATGTACTTTTTATATATACAGTTATCCTATTTTTGTAAAAGAATGGAATAGTGACACGAAAAATTAGTATCCATGCATTTCAGAATACTTACATTTCAAGATTGCTATCCAAGACTTGGATTAAAATTATATGCTAATAAAAAATAAAAATATTTTTTAATTTTTAAAAATTTATGGTCTCAACTATAAGTTTTTTTTATATGAAGAAAGAGTATAGGCTAGATTATTCTTGTGGATCTATAGTCTCAATTAATTTTGAATTGGGTTCTTATAATTGTAATTGAATGCCTATAATTAAAAAAACTTAGTCTATCATCAATTTTTTATGTCATTAGAAGTGCAAAGATTGTCATTGACTCATTGCATTCCTCCATGTCAAAATTAAAAATAAGTATGAAATACTAAATAAATAACTATAAGAATATGTCTTAATTTATTTAGTTTATTAAAAATATGACTATACTTATTTTCTTTCATGTTTGCATATTCGAACGAAATCAATAAAATAAATGGAAAAGATAGGGATGCGAATGAATGAGGAATATACCTGTAAATGAGTTTCCAGACAAATATAAACTTTTCAAAGATGTGCAGTTGCTTATTGATTTTGGAATGCTTCCTTCATATTGATTATCATGTAAATCGAAATCTTCAAGTAAAGAAAGTCGATGACACATCTCTTGCGGCAAAATACCATGTAAATTATTGCCCCCAAAGTTTATGTATGTCAAAGAAGGGATTTTGAAAAGAGAAGATGGAATTTCACCTACAAAACATACACATTTTATATATCTTTAGTTTGTTTCAAATATGAATTTCATACACATTTTGTATACTTAAGTTAACCAAATTTGATATGGTTAACAACATGATTTACATACTGTAACTACAGAATATTCTACCTATGGACACGTGGCACTTGCCTTCCAGAAGGTTAGTGGGAACGCAAATCAGTAACACGTGGCACCACTCTCCAGTCTCGTACATGGCTCCAACCCACGTTCTCCCACACACGCTCTCTCATATTAGAGACATGGGAGACACTAAACCATCATGGGTTGACCCACTACGAGCAAGGACGTGGGTTGGCCACGTTCCCCTTTACACTTAGTATAAATACCCTCACCTAAGGGAGCAAAGCAAGACATTCCATAACCAATACAAGACATACACAGAACATCTCACAACAGCATAAGCCTGATCACTCACCTTACAAGGTTAATTTATCAGTGCCCGTCTGCCATCGCTAGATACATCTATCCTCAAGCTCTCTCATTCGTCTAAGGAAACCTCCAACTGGTGGCTTGCCCACCCGGAGAACACATTCATGGCCTAGCCGCACACGGCGCTACAGGTAACACTCCTGCCTAACGGCCACCATGGACGCACCCCTTTCGAACTACGTGGACTTTGATCCCTACACAAGGGTACGTAGGCACCTAGGTCTTCACCTAAGGACAAGTCCCCCAAGGCAACGACCCCTTGCGGTCCCTATTTGATACTATGAATTGTCTGACCAAAAATGACAATTATGTTGGCGCCCACCACGGTCCTTCTCAGACCACAATACCTTGCGCTTCTTGCCACTAAACGGCATTATTTTTTGGGGAGTAGGAGTATACATCTAACTCAGAAACCCGTTTTTCTTTTTCTCACTACAGTCTCACTACAGGTAGCTTGTTACAAATGGATGACTAGAATGCACCCGCTGCCACAATCGATGCAAGCGCTCCAAGGCGAAGAACGCAGAATAGATAAGGAATGACCGACACCACTCTAGCAGAGGCAGGAACTTCGGTCGCAAGTCAACCACCAAATATCTCGGCACCCCAGGTGACGATCACGGAGAGCATTATTCAAACATCATCAACCATGGAGGAAACATGCTCTCAACACCCCTGCGGTATGCCTCATATTCCATGCCCACCAAGAAGCACCCAGGGACCAGCAGACCCAACGAGAGTCTCACGTGAAAATGAAATAGCCCGACTAAAAGCTGAGATTGCCTCAATACGTCAACGTGAATGGGAAATGTACGGAGGCCTCCCAGCCAGTGCAGATACCCAGATGTCAGCAACACTGCACAATGCTCCGGTGCCAACTCCTGTAGGCCCATCAAGCATAATAGCGCCAAAAGTTGCTAGTCTGCCATCGGTGCCCTCTATACGATTTGGAACTCTCCCGGTGAAATTCGCACAGCTATCATTCACAGCGCTAGCTCCTCCCCCAATCATTCAACCAGGACCAACAATGGTCGCTGGACAAGCAGTACGACTGCCTACAGACTATCCACGACCTCCTGTCTCGAACTATCCAACAGGCTCATACCTACATATGCCAGAGGTAGGTGCCTACAACCCGTATGCTCCCTATAGGGCATCTGCAGCCTATCCAAGTCAATACCAGTGGCCCGGATTCGACTTTCAAGGGAGAGGGTGACATCCCTTCACCCAATAGGTTATGAACGAGCACGTCCCCATGGGTTTCAAAATGCCCTTCCACATGTCGATACTCGACATGACGGACGGACAGCAGTGCTGAGTCTTCTCGTCCACTCTGAAGGAAGCAGCATTAAGATGGTTCTCGCTACTACCCATGAACTCAATCCATAGTTTCGAGCAGCTGGCTCAGAAATTCCTTACTCAGTTCGCCAATAGCAAAGAGTGCCAGAAAAATGAACACTCCTTCATTATTTTCACTAGGAAGAAGGAGAGACTTTACAAGCCTTCATGGCACAGTTCACGAAACTCTCACTCCAAGTCAGGGGCCTTCAGGACGCGGTCGCCATCTATGTCCTCAAACATGGCCTCAAGTGCTCACAGTTTTAGGGTGAACTCAACAAATGCCCCGTGTCCACTTTGCAAGAATTCATGGACAGGGCAGAATGGTTCATCCATGACGAAAGCACCCAAATAGCCAAAGACAAGATACAGAAGTTCCTAATAAGATGAACCGACCTAGAGCAGTCAGAAAACAAGAAAGTAAAAGGTCTTGCCGAGAACCAAAACCATAAGGAAAAGAGTACCAAGAAGCGCTCGCCACCTAGACCCTGCTCGTTCCCCCCCCCCCCCCCGGGGACGATTCACTAGTTACACGCCCCTCAATAAGTCCCACGTTGGAGTCCTAAAAGAAATCTACCACACCGATATACTCAGTTTTCCTGCCCAGATGAAGAGACGAAAAAATGGAAAGCTCATAGAGAAGTACAAATACTACCAATTCCACAAGGATTATGGACACGAGACCAATGATTGCATACATTTGAAAGATCAGATTGAGGACTTAATACGGAAAGGCCAGCTGGGAAGATACGTGAAGGATATGGACAACTCCAACATGGAACAATTGAAGGATAACGGCGAACAGCAACCCCCTCGAGGGGTCATTAATGTCATTAAGGGGGGATTACAAAAGGGGACTACCTCGTAGCCCCAAAACAAGAAGAGGCTGGAGCGCTCCATACTCGCACTCGACTACGTCCCCAAACAAAGAAGGAAAGAAGTTGGACCCAAAGGTGACCTGATCACTTTTGACCTCACCAATCTCCAAACCAGTTAACGATGATCCCATGGTCGTGACCGCGGTCGTAGCAAACTACGATATAAGGCGGGTGCTCATAGATCAGGTATCCCCAGCCGACATCCTTTACTTCGACACATCCAACAAGCTCAGGTTGAACGAGGCAAACATGAGGCCCTTCCCCGACACACTCATTGGGTTCTCCGGCGCCCAAGTTCCCACAAAAGGAATCATATCCGCCCGCATATCTGTAGGCAATTTACCAAAGGTGGCAAGCCTCGACGTAGACTTCATCGTCGTTTCGGCACCCTCAGCATAAAATGCCATCCTATGGCGACCGTCCCTAAATAAGCTCAAAGCCATCATGTCCACGGCACAACTCACAATGAAATCCCCGAAACCTCACGAAATCGGAGAAATCACGGTGGACCAGAAACTAGCGCAAGCCTGCTACGCAGCAAGCCTAACTAAGACCATCAAGGTCGCTCGCCCTGGTTCCAAAGAACCTCACGAGGAACCCCTAGAGGGAAAATAGTCAGGAGCAGAAATCAGAGAGTCCGCCCGCCAGGACATGGCCTCCGCTTGAACTCTTCGGCGAACTTTGCGTTTCACACTGGAAACACTTTTTTGTCTAAATGTCATACATGTCTTCTTTCATTCTAAAAGTTAGGATTTACTATTTCCAGCCTTTCTAAGGCCAGTAGGACTTCGAATGTAATCATTTTGTTTACTATCAATCGAAACTCTCCTTTTTGAAAAAGACATGAGTTACGCCAAGCACAAAGCTCACTTGCAAAGTCAACTCGCAAAAAAGCCCTACTAAAGGCAGAAAAGGGCCAACCAGCCCACGACACTTGAAAGTCGTCAAGGTCTAGCGAAAGTTCCCTCACAAAACGGCGAACACTTAAAAGCCTCCTAGGAACAAATACTCCAAAAATGGAGCCTCAAAACGAACATTCGTACACTACGCTAGGAATCATCATGCAAAATCGTCTTGATCACACGGTACTTATGCAAAATCTTTTTACCCAGAATTGAAAAGAGAACAATCAGTTCAAAGACAAAAGTCATTGCATTAATTCGATTAATGTAACAAAAATGGGGCATTCGCCTATTACAGTTGGCAAAATTTAAAAACCCTACAAAATACAATATTCTCTTGGGCATCCCCAAAGCCTGCATCAATCGCCAGCCTCGCAGGCTCAAAATTGTTAACACTTCTCGAAAAATCCCGCTGAACACTTTAAGCTAAGTTATGAGAAGTAGCTCCAATCTCTGGAGCACGCCCGCCTGTCACGAAAAGAAGGTGGTGACTCAAATGAAGCTCAACCAAATTACGGAGGCGGACGAGGCTTGAAGGAGGGTCAGTCGCCAGTCGACCCCTAAGCTCACCATCAAAGAGCTCCAGGGAAGGATGTAAATAGGCCACCCATTCGGCGGAGAACCTCTCCCCACGAAGGCACTTGAGTTGCTCGACCGCCAACAACATTCCATACATCCTTTGCGCCTGCATCTCTCCTTGATGATCAGCAGCATCCCCGATCCTGCTCTCACCATCAAGCCAGCCCGTCAAGTTCTCTTCGGCGCGGACCTCAACATTCCTCAAAGCTTCATGAAGAGAATGCAGCTCTCGCCTACGTTTTTCCGCGTCCTCCCGATGAACACATATCTCCCCATGAGCTTTCTCCAGCTCCAACCGTAGGAACTTAACTTCAAAAACTTGACCACTTTCGGCTTTGAGGCAAGTTACTTCGTGAGTCAAAGACTTCAACTCACCACTTTTATCCTTGCATTCCTTCTCCCTCGCCGACAGTTGCCCGTTCACTTCTTCAAGATGCTTCTGAGTAAGGTCAAGAACCCTACCCTTAGAATCCAGAAGTTTGAGAAGCTGCTCATGATGCGAACGAAGCTCGCCCTAGAGAAAGCAGGAAAATACTATTAGCGATAAACACTTACGCCAATCAGTTCAAACAAAAAATGGAGAGTACATACCGCTTATTTTTTCCACATAGTCCCCACTTGGTGGAAGTCAGCCAATGAGTTCATGACACTGTCAAAAGCACGAAGAGCGACACCCATGGGATTCATATCTAGTTCCCTAGCAGCCCTCTTATTTAAGCCAACAGGAAAGCGCCTGCCAAGGGCTACTAGGGCAAAGCGGGGCACCTCCCCTGGAGAACCCTTGGTCTTTGACAGTGTTCCCTCAGTCTTTAACAAAATATTTTCTAGAGCAAAACCTCCAGAAGCAGTGCCAGCCATTTGACTCAGCAACGGGCCTACTATGGCCACCCGCCGCTGAAACACTCTACTGCACTACAACCAACCTTGCGGGAGGAACCTCGGGAGCAGCAGCAACGTCCTATTCCACCGCTCCTTCCACTCAGGGCCTCTTGCTCCCTGGCTCTTCAGCACCACCAGAAGAGCGTGGACAGGAAGAGCTCGAAAAAATCACAAGGGCGAGTGACGAGTCTGCTCTGAAGAAGGAAAAGTACCCCCCCCCCCCACTGAAGTAGTAGCCCTAGTCTCCACCAGAGCGACCTATTGATGCTCCAATGTAGACGAAGGAACCTAAGAAGCAAGTCGAGAGTCCATCTTCTTGGATCCACCTTCTTTAGGATTCCCTTCTTCTTTCCTCCTCTCTTTCCCATGGGGGTTCTCCTTCTGCTGGTAACGACCTCCTGTGATGGCACTTGAGCCTTGCCTCCCATCACCTCCGGCAGTGTTACTCGAGCCATGCCTCCCTTCAGCCCTCCTATCAGACGCTCCAATAGGAACTCCGGTGATCTACTCTTGGATGGGGAAGAACCTTGTCTTGGCCTCTTCTCTCTGCCTAAGGTACTACCCCGAGAACGGTTAAGAGGAGGACGAGGAGGAGAGAAGAAATCCTCCAAATCGATGAAATTGAAGGGGTACAACCCTGCAATCAGCAAACCCTAAATCAGAAAGGGGAAGAAGAAAACACAAAAAGAGGAATCAAAGAAAGACAATACTCACTTTCATCTTCGTTGGCCATGGCAGAATATAGACAAGCAAGCAAGAAACTTCGACACAGATAGAGAAAAGAAGAACTCTTGGAAACGAAGGAACTCTCGAAAGCAAAAAGTCGAAAAGATTGAAGGTAAATAGGAGCCTTTCCCTTTTCAATCTTGAAAGTATTTATAGGGAGTTGGAGGCGCGACGATGAAAATCGCAGCACTCCTCGAAATCCGCAACAAAAAAGAAGTAATTATCACCTGCATCAAATAAAGGCTGAAGCCGTACAAAGACCCGCCTAGACGAACGGTCCAGATTCAAAGCTGTCGATTCACAATCGGAAACACCTAAATGCCCCCAGAATCCTAAAAGGCCTTCAAAAGGTCCCAGGGGTAAAAAAAGAACTCCGAAGGTAGTGGATAAATGACGGCGCCTCTTGGAAGCACACGGACATTAATGGAGAAAAACGGGTTCAGAGGTAGCATTACGAAACATTCGAAGCGACGACAACTGACAAGATCCTGACGCGTGGCACCTCCCCTCTGAAGTAATCTCCAGCAAAACATGAACCCTCCCGAGCACACACTCGGCCACTAGCGATTAAACGGACGACCCCGATTTGAGGGGACGGAATTTGTTACACGCGTTGATCCTCACGTCTAGGAAAAAGTTTGGAAAGCCCCTGACCTTTCAAATCCCCTCGAAGCTTTCCAAGGGCATCTCCAGAAAGTCACATTCCCTGCAATGATGACGTCTCCTTGGAGAGACGCGAACATTTCTGCGGAAACGGCTCGAGAAACTTGCTGGGAAAGTCAAGCAAAGGACCGTTCAGATCTGGACGCACGTGGCATCCTTGGTTACGCCCTCCTGAAAAATTCCAGAGCAACGCAAGTGCACACATGACCGTCCCGTCTCCTATGATTAGCGATCAATCTGGCTCTACGAACAATTCATTGCGGGCGACCTCGCTCCCAATGTTTTACAAAAGGCAGCTTAAGTCCACAGGCGCCCAGCACCCATAGACTTGGGGGACTTATGTAACTACAAAATATTCCACCTATGGACAAGTGCAACTGGCCTTCCAGAAGGTTAGCGAGAACGCAGATTAGTGACACATGGCATCATTCCCGGGTCTCGTACATGGCTCACAACCACATTCTCCCACACACTCTCGTATTAGAGACATAGGAGAAACTCAACCATCATGGGTTGACCCACTACGAGCAAGGACGTGGGTCGACCACGTTCCCCTTTACACTTAGTATAAATGAGGGGAACAAAGCAAGACATTCCATAAGCAATACAAGACATACACAGAATATCTCACAATACCATAAGCCTGATCACTCACCTTACAAGGTTAAGCTATCAGTGCTCGTCTGCCCTCGTTGGATACATCTATCCTCAAGCTCTGAACAGATCATAGAGACTCAAGCTCTCTCATTCCTCTAAGGAAACCTCCAATAGGTGGCTTGCCCACCTGGAGACCAAATTCAAGTCCTAACCTCACACGGCGCTACAGGTAACAATCTTGCCTAACGGCGACCATGGACGCACCCCCTTCGAACTACGTGGACTTTGATCCCTACACAAGTATACGTAGGCACCAAGGTCTTCACCTAAGGAAAAGTCTCCCAAGGCAACGACCCCTTGCGGTCCTTATTTGACACTATGAATTGTCTGAACCAAAAATAACAATTACACATACTATATTTGGGTTCATAAATAATTTGTTTCAAATGATATAGGAACTACTTATAAAGATATTCTTTCCATTTAATTGCCAATATTTTTTTAGTTTAATTATCATTAACCACCTGTAGTTAATGATATAAAAACTTTTTATCATTCCTATTCAACATTTTTTTTTAACTTGTTATATAAAATTCTATTTTCCATTAAAAATTTTTATAGGTTTTTTCTTTAAAAAATAATAGTGATAATTAAAAGATATTAATAATAATAATAATTTATATTGCATTTTGTAAATTAAAAAATTTGATATACACGTACGTGCATGTGAAACCTCTAGTATGTATATATATATATATATATATATATATATATATATATATATATATATATATATATATATATATATATATATATATATATAATATGGATTAATTTCAAAATTATGAGCATGTACAAGAAATAATTGGAAGCAATAAATTAGAGATTGGATCTCCTAAAATTTGTTAAAAACTATTTGAAGTGCAATGCTTGTTGTTGGCTCGTTGCATTTCTCCATGCAAATATTCATGTGACCAGTTTTGTGATCTAATACTCACTTTCTCTTTTGGGCTAAATTGGCAGAAATTAGGAATGGATACTATAAGAATATGTCTTAATTTATTTAATTTATTAAAAATTGGGTTATATATTTTTTTCATATTTACATATTTGAACCAAATTAACAAAACAAATGGAAAAATAGAGATGTGAATGAATGAGGATATATACCTGTAAATGAATTTCCACCCATATATAATTTTCTTAAAGATGTGCAGTTGCTTAATGCTTTTGGAATGCTTCCTTCAAATTGATTCTCATCTAAATCAAGAATTTCAAGTAAAGGAAGTTGATGGCACATTTCTTGCGGTAGATTCCCATGTAAATTGTTGCCGCCAAGTCAATCCATACCAAAGAAGGGATGCTGAAAAGAGATGATGGAATTTCACCTACAAAATATGTAACATTTTGTATATTAATAGTTTGCTTCAAATTTGGCTCATCATTTGCGTATACAAGAATAGGATGATCTACAATATTCAAGTTAACCAAACTTGATATAATGGTTAACAACATTTTCGTACTATATCTATGTTCATCAATTTTTTTTTTTTTTTTTTTTTTGCAAATGATATAGAAATTATTCATAAAGATTTGTTTTTTCAATTTAATTGTCATTATTTTTTGTAATTTAACTATCATTAACTTGACCATTAATCACGGGGAATAATATAGAAACTTTTTATCATCCTTATTCAATAATTCTTTTTTAACTTTAAATAAAATTCTATTTTACTAATAGAAAATTTATTTTATTTTTTAAAATAACAGTGTTAATTAAGAGATAATAGGATGACCTATAATTTTTCAAATATCATAGAAATGAATTAGCTTAATACTTTTCAGTTAAGTATTATCTTTTGCTCAGAGATGTTGATTATTTTTCCATGTTTTCAAGACCCGAAACAATGTAAAACGAGTTTGTTCAAGGCATTGCAGGACGCCAAAACAAAGTTGGAATCAAGAATGGAAGAAAAATACTAAGTTCAGAGTTTTGGGACAGAGAGATGGCACTATATAGCATCATTTTATGACGTTATAGCGCCATTCTACGACGCTATTGCGCCATATCAACAAATGTAGCAAAGGAAAAAGAGCAACAGAGGAGCAGTGGAGCAGAAACAAAGGCACGTCGCTATATACGCTTGGTATAAATGTATAGATGTAAAGTACTGTAGAGAGAGATAGAGAGAAAAATTAGGAGAGAGAAAAAGTATGATAAAAAGTGTGTTTGGTATGTATAAAATATGATGTAAAGTTTTTTTGAAAATCGTAAAATACCACGATTTTACTGTTTGAATTTTAGACCACACATACCCTAATGGTGCTATAGCACCGTGTCGGAGGGGTATTTGCGGAAATACAAAATTGCAAAGAAGAAATATTTAAACATAAATTTAGCATAAACACATAAATATATTTATATATCATGGATAAAATTAAAAAATTACCTTTTAAGTTGTTTTCATCAAGAGTTAAGTGATGGAGGTTGGTCAAATTTCCAAAGTCACTTGATATGTATCCACCATCAAATCCATTTAATTGTAATCCTCTCAATTCTTTGCATTGATGCCAAACAGATGGCATCTCTCCAGAAAAACTATTGTCATTTAAATAGAATAGCTCAAGTTTTGGAAGCGCATGACATATATTTGATGGAAGACTACCAACCAAATTATTATGGCTAAGATCAATTTCCTTTAGCAATGAGCTATTAAATATTGTTGATGGTATAGTGCCAAAAAGTTGATTGTAATCGAGATAAATTAATTTTAACTGTGGAAGATCACCAATCTCTTTTGAAATGTTTCCTGCAATTATGAAACAATAACAACAAAGTATCAATTAATATTTGACAGCAACATTAATATTGCATTATATCAAAATAAAATATAAGTAGTAGAATGGAGATCCATTACAACTTAAGAATAAAAACTTTTACGCATTGTCATATTTGTTAATGAAATGAGTTGAGAGATATTCAAGCTCAATTGGGTTTATAAACAAACAAATAAATTTTGAGTTTAATTTAAAACTCAAAATCAGTTATCTCATGTGTTCTAAATTTTATTTACTACAGAACTCATTTCACGAGAGATAGAATAAACCAACATAAAAGATGTTCAAGTTTTATTTTAGAGTAAATTACACAGACCTCTCTTGAGAGATTCAAAAATTACACAGACCCCCTCTTGTTTAAAATATTGAACTGATCTCCCCTAACACATCAAATACCCTACAATTTGATCCAAATAACATCATTTTCCCTTGAAGTTTCCATCCAACTGGATGATCTTTGTGAATAGTCAACTCAATTTTTTTTAAATGACCGAGATTCTAGCGAGGCTCCTCCAAATCCAACAACTCAAGAGAGTAGATCTTAAAATAAAATTGAGTTAAAAAATCACAAAATTCATTTATTTGGTTAGAAACTTCAAGGGAAAATGTTAATTGGACCAAAGTGTAGGGTACTTTGATATATTAGGGGAGGTCAGTGTGATATTTCAAATAAGATAGGAGGTCTATATAATATTCGAATCTTTCAGGAGAGGTTTGTGTAATTTACTCTTTATTCTATAACTTCACCGAACTGAGGAATCAGAATCGTTTAAATTTAAACGAAATTTATGCAAGCATGTTTTGATAAAAATTATAAAATAAAAAATAAGTATTATTATACAAGAAAAATAAGTATTTTCAACAACTTATATATATTTGGACAATCACCATTACTGTTGAAAAAATACAATTTTATCAACAATTAAATGACCGTGGAAATATAGATTATTAAAAATATAATACTTGGCGATGAGGTTATTATCAAATGAGGTTAATCAACAGTAAAGTTAAAAATATTTATATATTTATTAAATACTGAGTTAAATATAGACTAAAATATCAATGTAGTTTTTCTTAGATGAGACCTTTTTTAATTTGGTACTTTTTAGATGGTCTTTCTCAATTTAGTTTCTTTTAAATTAGTCTAATATCAATTTGATCCTTACCGTCAAAATTACTGACTACCTTTGCTATGGTGATTGGTGAACAATTTGGGTTAATTTTATAACTTTAAAACATCAATAAGGTTTTTGAATATAATATTTATTTGAAATAATTTTGTTTTTTTCTACAAATTATAAAAAAAAAAACACTACAAGAAAATAGATTTTCAGTGACGACTTTCAATGGAGACACAAAAAAGTTGCCACTGATGAAGTTCCCCTCAGTGCAACATTTTCTTGTCGCCACCAAAGATTTTTTTGTCGTCACCGAAGGCCTTTGATGGCGACTACGAGTTTGTCACCACCGAAGGCCTTTAAAGCATTGTGCCCGTGCCGGTCTTTTCTTCTCTTCTTCAAATCGCAGGTCTTACCACACCCACTTTAATTTTCTTCCTTCCATTCTTGTCGATCCGATCCCATCATCTTCCCTTCTTACCACAATATATAATGATTGTCTTCTTCCCCTCTTTTCCTCTTTTTAAATCCCCTTTTTCTTCCACCACCATGCTGCCACATGTGTTTCTTTTATAATTTGTAGAAAATAAAAACTTATCCCAAAATAATTACATTAAAAAACTTGTTAATTACATTAAAATGGAATTTCAATGACGAATTTCAGTGGTGACACAAAAAAGTTGCCACTGAAAGTCCTTCTACAATGCAACATTTTCTTATCGCCACCAAAGATCTTCAATGACAATTTGTAATACCCCGAAAAAATTTCGAGGATTAAAGAATGATTTATTTAAAATTTCAAGGATTTAAGAATGATTTATTCTGGGGCTAGGAATTAAAACTTTAAAAAGAATATAGAAAAAGTATGAAAGTTAAAAGAAATCGGAAAGAAAATTTTTTTAAAAAAATATTGTAATACCCGAGTAAATTTTTTGAAGTTTAAAATAAAATAAAAGGGAAGGAAAAGAAGTAAAAAAATAATTTTTTAGGATTTAAATTCAGGACCTAAGGAATTGAAAACCTGAGTTTAATAGGAAAAGGGATTAAATTAAAAATACATATTTGTTATTGTTTATTTAATTATTAATTATTTTATAAATTAATTATATTACTTTTTAGTTATTAATTAATTATTTATTATTTAATTATTAATTATTTTATTTTAATTATATTTATTTATTATAATTAGTTTATTGTTATTATTGTTTAATGGGGTTGGGGCGTGGGTTAAGAAAAGAAAATAGAAAGGAAAAGAAAGATGGCACTTGAGACCTCAGTTTCGGATTTGGTTATGCTAGCAATGTGAGACATCGACTAGAACAACGTCAAATGACACTTGAGACCTCAGTTTTATAATCACCATGACGATGGTCATTGCCCTATCCTGGTAATAGGGTCAGAAAGGATTTATATTGCTATGACGATAGCTTGAGGCTCAGAGAGTGCATCTGGACGGGTATATGAGTTATATCCTGTTGAGGATACTTGTACATATTAATAAGGAGAAGAATTGTTGATCCTTTGGGAAAGATACAAAGAATCCTATTAATATGTGAGACTGAGGAAATGAGACACGGGAGGAACCTACGGGTGAACCGTGAGCCTAGCCTAGTAAAAGAGAAATCATCCTATGAAGTTGGTCCAGGGTGTGTCAATGGCCATACTTCGAGATGTCATGCCATGCCCGCCATGTGGCCTGGTTGGGTAATGGACGAGTGGGCTCAAGCTATTGCCCCGCAGCAAGGGGTCAGGACGTGCCACGTGGTGGCTACGTATCAGTTGTTTGATAAATAGAAGTTGATTGTGTTTGATTAATAGAATTGTCACGAGGTGACTAGTAACCAAGTGAATGGGTTAAGTATTGTTTGATTAACATAATTGTCACGAGGTGATCAGTACCCGAGTGAATGGGTTAAGTATATTTTCCACGTGGTGGCCAGTAGCCCGAGTGCACGGGTTCGAAGTAGAAAGGCCACGTAGTGGCTAGTAGATACCCCAAAGTTGGGGAGATTAAGTAGATGTATGTTTAGCATCTGTGTGTATGTACAAATTGCCTGTGTTTGCATATAATTGCTAATTGTGCAGCGTAGTGGTAACGTACAGGATTACGTCACCACACGTTTTGTTTGATTCAGACATGCTAAAACGTGAGAAGACCGGTAAGTAAAAGCCGACACTATATGTTACATGTTTACTTGCTAATTGATAACGTGGAATAAACTGCTGCATGTTTACAGTTATTAAATGCATGTGAGTGTTTGGGTGAAATTTCTGTTGTTGTGTGATCACCAATAATGTATGCTAACTAACAGTAACTAGTTGTTTTTGCATATGGTTGTGTATGACTCCCAAACCCAGCGCTATGGTACCCACCTTGCGCCGGGGATGGGAGAGTCCTCACTGAGTCGCGTGGTTAAGACTCACACCTCATTTTTACTACACAGAGACAGGTTAAGTACAAGTGGAAGAAGTCTCGGTGGAGCGAGGAATGAACAAAACTTTCCAAGACCCACAACTTGTTCATGTGGGTGAATGAATAGTAATTGTAATTTAATTTAGTTTATCATGTATCATAAAGTAAAGGGTAGATGTACCCAACTATATTGTATCACAAAATCTAGAACTGTCAGCTTCACACACCTTAAAGATCAGGATCCGTTAGATTACCATGCAGGGAAAACTTATTTCTAATATATATATACATATATCTGTTGCATGCGAATAGGATAGGCAGCATCTTCGGATGTGTAGCCAGTACACAGGTTATATATTATGTGTGTTTTCCTATATCTATATCCTGAAGCGACAATGGGCGTGGATTTGCTTGCCTGGGATAGGCCACCATTTCGGTGTAGTCATGGTATTATAATGCATGTGAATGTATTTTTCAATAATAGCTATTATGTTAATTAGGTGATAAGGCTTACAGGCATAGGGATATTCTCTGTGTCTGTGCCGGTCACGGTCCTCTAAACGAGAATCGTGACACAACTTTTTTGTCGTCACCGAAGGCCTTTGATGGCGACTACGAGTTTGTCACCACCGAAGGCCTTTAAAGCATTGTGCCCGCGCCGATCTTTTCTTCTCTTCTTCAAATCGCAAGTCTTACCACACCCACTTTTCTTCCTTCCATTCTTGTCGATCCATCATATTTCCTTCTTACCACAATATATAATGACTGTGTTTTTCCCCTCTTTTCCTCTTTTCCTCTTTTTCCATCCCCTTTTTCTTCCACCACCATGCCGGCACATGTGTTTCTTTTATAATTTGTAGAAAATAAAAAATTATCCCAAAATAATTACATTAAAAAAGTTGTTAATGTTTTAAAATTATAAAATTAACTTAAATTGTTCACTTCATCAAATTCAGTTAGTCATTTTAATAATAAGGACCAAATTGATAACATACTAATCTAATAAGACATGTTCGTGGGCTTGGACTTAAGTCTATAGACTTTGAATATATAGGCTTTGGTTAAAGCCGAAGCCTATATAATTTAGTATTCATTATAATTGGCCAGGTATTTATTCAAGTCTATGGACTAAGTCTGGATTTAACCCATTATTATACATAATCATAAAATTAATATAATAACAAACTATTTATAATATTATTCATAAACTATAATAAAATCAAATAACAAAATCTGATTCTTGGTCTTCATTGTCATATACTATCTTTCATGTTAAAGGTATTAACTAAGAAAAACGAGGAAAATTATTTTTTTCCAGACTCTTTTTATTCTATTTTAATATAATTCTTAAAATTAAAGGTTTAATCCCTTCCTCTGAAAAAATAAATTAAAGAGGTGTGTAGCCTTGTAGGTTGCAAAAAAAATGCATAATTGTATTAATAAATATATCTAATAATATTAGATGTGAAGCCTTATGAGTTAAATGATGGGTGGTGGTGGACTGGTGGCCGGTGGGGTGAAAAAATTGATGGGTATAGTAATGGATATTTAATGGTTAGGGTTTAAGTACTATCTAAACTTTTGCTCAGGTATTTTTAAAAATTGAATATTTGATGGGTAAGATTCAAGTACTATTTATATCCTATTTTTATTGATGGGTAGTTAATCCATGAGTTTAGGGTTGGGTAGTCTCATGAACTACTGGGCCCATGAATAGATCAATCTAAACAAAAAACTCAATTAAAAAAGACCATCTAAAAAAGAACAAATTAAAAAAAATGCCATGTAAAAAGGATTACATTGATATTTTACTCGTTAAATATATCTAGTGTTCATACTTCATATAGCTTGACTCTCCTAAGACCATATGCGTTAGTATTGTATTATAAATCAAATATTTATATAGGGAGAGAGACAATAAAAATAAAAATAAATAATATAAATCATCATTTAACGACATACCTGATAAAATGTTGCCAGCTCAGCAGCTCAAGTGACGATAAATTGAAAATTGCATGTGGTATTATTCCAGAAAGTTTGTTATAAGCAATTCTTAGAATCTTCAAGTTCTTGAGTTTTCCAATCTCAGCTGGAATTGTCCCTTCAATGAAATTAAAATTCCAATCTAAAGTCTCCAACCTTGACAAGTTGGATACAGATAATGGAATAATTCCACTCAAACTATTATTACGGAGACTTAAATGTTGGAGTGCATGTAAACCCCCTATCGTGGTGGGAACTACTCCATCAAATTCATTGAAACTCAAGTTGAGTAGTTTCAATCTATGCAATTGAACCAACTCTTTCGGCAAATGACCATAAAAGTTGTTGTAACTAAGATCAAGTTCCACAAGAAATGAAAGATTTCCCAAATGAGGAGATATGGTGCCAATGAGACCCATGTCACTCAGATTCAAGGAATGAACCCTTCCGTGACCAACATTGCAAGTGATACCAGCCCAATCACATAGAGATGAAGAAGAAGAGACAGTCCAATTGGCTAAAAAATTGTAAGGATCAGAAGTGATAGAAGATTTGAAAACAAGAAGTGCAGATTCATCAGTGGTGATGTTTGTCTTACTCCAAGCTAAAGAAAGCATGAAACAAGACAATAATAACATCAAAACACAGAAACAACGTTTTTCCATATTTTGCATACCAAACTTTGTCAAAGATGGAAGCAATGAGTGGTGAGTAACAAGAAGAGAGAAATTGGAAGATTATATTCTCACTATGTTCATGCCAAGTCAATGTCTAGGAAGTAATGTAGTCAATAATTTTAAATGTAATTTATACTTAAAATGTGGCTACAGCTTACAAGTTACAATAATTAATTAGTCCATATGCGTGTCGTATAGATATTTTTCAGGAAATTAAATGCCTTCTCTAAAGTGAGAAATGGGAGAGTAAATGTTCAGTAGTACGGTAGTACTGAACTTTAGTACATTCTTAATTCATTCAAGGTGTGTCCTAATTAATGTGAGTTTTTATTAATATTAACAGATGGTAGTACATTCCTCTAATCAATTGGTCTCTAATTCAATAATACGATAGTACTGAACTTCATAGAATAAATATAAGAATTTGTGTACCTTTCTTACATTTAATTTTTTGTTTTTTTTAAAAAAAAAATCTCTTACAATTATAACATGTTGATAAGTCAAATTAAGACTTGACTTATGAAGAAGTTATATGTAATGGAAGAAATTAGTTTTTTTTTTTATAGCAATCACATGTCACATCATGACATATTATGGTTCGAAAAAAATGTCCATATTCAATATAGGCCAAATTACTCTTTTGGTCCTCAACGTTTGTACCAAGTTTAATGTTGGTCCTCAACGTTTCAAAAAGTTATTTTTGGTCCTCAACATTTTTTTTTGGGTCAAAATTGGTCCTCCAGCGTATCTCCGTCTGGTTTTTTTTTGTTAAATGCTGACGTGGAAGGCTTATGTGGCACACTCTCTCTCCTACATGTCATATTTGGATGATATGACACCCTCTCTCACTCCAACTCAGCAAAACGACGCCGTTTTGCTGAGTTGGAGTGAGAGAGAAGTGATGCAAAACGGCGTTGTTTTGCTGAATTGGAGTGAGAGAGAGTGTCAATTCATCCAAATATGACACGTAGGAGAGAGGGTGTGCCACATAAGCCTTCCACGTTAGCATTTAACAAAAAAAAACCAGACGCAGTTACGTTGGAGGACCAATTTTAACAAAAAAAAACGTTGAGGACCTAAAATAACTTTTTGAAACGTTGAGGACCAATATTAAACTTGATGCAAACGTTGAGTACCAAAAGAGTAATTTGGCCTATTCAATATTTGATATACTTTTAACAAGATTCCCTCTAATAGATACATAATTATAGGAAATAAAAAAAATTGATATTGATGATTTTAAGACAATTAATTTAATAAGACTTCAGACAATTAGTAAATTTATGTTAAAATGCATATAACTCCTCTTTCAAATATATAAAAAAATAATAATTACCTAAAATCTGCTGAAGCTTTGTAATTTATGTAGAAAAACTCCCTCATTTAATTATTTTCATCCAAAATTTTAGTGGAGAGAATATACATGTCAAATTAGTTAAAGGAGTTTTTTGTACAAGGTCATCAAGAGAAATTTTACGTACAAGACTTTAAAGTTCATGAGAGTTTTATGCATGCCGAAAGTTTAAGGATTTTTTTTATTTATTTTGGTATGACTTGATTTTTTTAACCCATCATCATTGTTCTATTAAGATTATGAAGGGAATAGTTAACTAAGGGGTTTCTTTGCACAAATTGCGAAATTTGAAAGGAATCTAAGTTATCAACATGGTCCGGCACAGTTGGTAGATGACTAGGTCTCTTAAGCATGTTGTCCTAATTAGTTCAATCCAGGCCATGTATGAAAAAGACTTTGTTGAGAGAGACAAAACTCACTTTAGTGATCTCTACGCTTCGAGAGGATTAATCTCTGAGTACCAGTTGAGAAATACCGCCTCATTTCTACGAAAATAAAAGAAAATTCTAAGCTAACTATTTTTATAATTGAAGGGATTGAAAGTGTCTATACTTGACACGTGTATAGTTACTTACATATAGTTAAGAGGCTTTTAACATTTTCGCCCTATATATAGTTATATAAGATCTATACTTAGCTTCTTTTATGATTACTTTTTGATTTATGTTTATGAAACTTAATTAAACCATATGCTTTAAGGAACCTGCGTAGGATAAATTATAATATTAGGTATATACATATTGCAGATATAAAAATGTTAACTTTAGTGTGAATAGTAAAATTATAATATTATAAGTCTTTGAATTTTATAGGCTAAAATGCACATACACTCCCTGAGTTTTGAGTCAGCGGCACATACACCCCCTGAGTTTTAAAATGTTACAAATAGACCCCCTGAGTTTTCACTTTGGGACAGAGACACCCCTTCTGTTAGGGTTCTGTAAAAATTAAGCGTTCAGTGCCACGTCAGCAAACATGTGTGAGGGCACATACACCCCCTGAGTTTTCACTTTGGGGCAGAGACACCCCTCACACATGCTTGTTGACGTGGCACTTAACAGCTAGTTTTAACAAAACCCTAACAAAAGGGGTGTCTCTGCCCCAAAGTAAAAACTCAGGGGTCTATGTGCAACATTTTAAAACTCAGGGGTTTATGTACCCTTGACCCAAAACTCAGGGGTCTTTGTGCATTTTAGCCCATTTTATATATAAAAATTATAATTAGTGATTTAGAGTGACTTGACTTATATGGGGTAGTTTTAGGTAGAGCTTTAATTGGATGGTAGGTCAGATATTTAATTAGTCTACTTTTTGAAAACTTAATTAAACCATATGCTTTAAGGAACCTGCGTAGGATAAATTATAATATTAGGTATATACATATTGCAGATATAAAAATGTTAACTTTAGTGTGAATAGTAAAATTATAATATTATAAGTCTTTTTATAGGCTAAAATGCACATACACTCCCTGAGTTTTGAGTCAGCGGCACATACACCCCTGAGTTTTAAAACGTTACAAATAGACCCCCTGAGTTTTCACTTTGGGGCAGAGACACCCCTTCTGTTAGGGTTCTGTAAAAATTAAGCGTTCAGTGCCACGTCAGCAAACATGTGTGAGGGCACTTACACCCCCTGAGTTTTCACTTTGGGGCAGAGACACTCCTCACACATGCTTGTTGACGTGACACTTAACAGCTAGTTTTAACAGAACCCTAACAAAAAGGGTGTCTCTGCCCCAAAGTAAAAACTCAGGGGTCTATATGCAACGTTTTAAAACTCAGGGGGTGTATGTACCCTTGACCCAAAACTCAGGGGTCTTTGTGCATTTTAACCAATTTTATATATAAAAATTATAATTAGAGATTTAGAGTGACTTGACTTATATGGGGTAGTTTTAGGTAGAGCTTTAATTGGATGGTAGGTCAGATATTTAATTAGTCTACTCTTGTAGACTTGGCTTTACGTCACAAAATTGAAAGTGTGGATAATGTTTGGCTAACAATTATTTTCGCAGAAAATTAAACAACTGTAATTATATGGTAGGGTCACATGTTTAAGGCTCAATCTGCAAAAAAAAAAAATAGTTGTTATCCAAAAAGCTAAGAGTGATATATATATATATATGTCAAAAAAATTAGGGATACTCTAATATGAACTTGTTACATATATGAAATAGGTTATGTGTCATAATTTTAGTTATTGATATGATTTAATGATATCTATATCTATATTCTATATATATTACTAAAGGAATGTACATGAGGTATTCTCATGACATGTGTCCTATTAACAATGCTTGCTCATCTTCCATCTTGCCATACTTTCTCAACCTCTACAAATTTTTCTTCCTAATTAATGTGTGATCCTAATAATGACATACAATTATTCTTTATTGCAGTTTTTCCCTTAATTTTTTTAATAAATCAAGTATTCATTATCTTTAATTACGTTTTCTGAATTTTAATGTCTTGATCTCAAGTCAACTAATGTAATCAATTTGATTATTAATATATATATAAATAAATCTATATCTTATATATATATATATATATATATATATATATATATTTGGCCTGAATATCTCTAATATATCTATATATCTATATCTATATACTATTATAAAGTAAGAGGCGTAAAGCCCCTACATGACACATCAGCATTTTGAGCTTCTGGTTTCAATCCACGTAGTACTGACTAGGAGCCAAATAGGACGTGAATTGGCATCCGATGTGTTAGTATTTAATCCGTTAACAGTTGACTATTTACTATATCATTGGAGTTTTTTTTTTAAAAAAAATCTGGTCTTATAGTGCATATATTTGAATTTGAATTCACAAATTTTAAAATATTCATATCATGTATTCATATTTGAAATCATAAATTTGATTAGATTACAAATCTTCATCGTCCCTCTTCTATAAAAATTGAAGTCTATGGCCTATCTCTCACTTGAACTCGATCCTGTACCACATCTCTGCAAAAGAAACTTGAAATCATCCATGGCTCTAACGAATTATCTGATCAGTTCTATCAATCCCTTAGAGCAGGAAGGAGACCTTAATTACATACATATGAATTATATATAAGGTCTCACACAATTGGACAAGTAAGGTGCACAAATTTCAGAGCCCGAATCTACAACGAGACCAACATAGAAAGCTCCTTCTATATATATATTCCATTGCAATTAACATTGTTTTCGGCTGAATTAGAGATGATGATGATGATGCGTGACTGAAAATTCTGCCAAAGGCACGTCTTTTTCTTCTTCTAATGCCTTAGATGATGATGAATGTTATATAGATGGGTACTTGAATATTACTCTCCCTTGCCTTGAAGTTTTTATAATTAAGGATGTTAGAAAAATTATATATTTGTAAATATGCCTTATTTTAGTTCAAAATTATTCTAATATGAGGATGAAGGCTAAGTAAATTTTCTACGGCATTTGTAGGCATTCCTTCTCTATTATATCAGCTCCAACAGATGACTATGTAAGCATTCACATTAGGACTTTGGATGACTCAACATCACAGATCAAATCTGTTTTTGCCAAGGTTTAACAACTCATACCATATCTCCAACTGTACAATATGTTTTTATCAATACCATATCAATTATTCCATATTACTAATTCGTTTGAGATCCTCCATCTCCATCCAAATTAGCATTTTTTAAATTTTAAATCATGAATTATTATTTTGTCATTAATATATATATAACAACTTCTGTTTCCATTAATTTTAAATTCTTTAATTCATATTAAATGCACCTAAATATATCCATAATCCTTATCATCTACAAATTTTAAAATTCAAAATCTGATTTTATAAAAATTAATTCCTTTTTTGTATAATTTTTTTTCATTTAAATTATTATTTATTTCATAATCTGATTTCAAATTCGGAATTCAATCTCCATTATTCTTAAAATGTGTAAGAATCAAACTATTATTTATTTTATAAAAAAATCTATTAATTATTTATGATTTCGGCAATGAATATAAAATTAAATTGATCAATTAATATATTCTATAACTATACCTACTACTAAATCTCTAATCATGACAATGAACCATTGAGTTCATCTCTCTGCCATCCTCAATTGACAATGCTTCATGCTGTGTTTTTTAAGACCTATCTAATTCTTTCTTAAGTTTTGATTAATTTATGCCATACAATCGTCTGATCATGTTTTAGTTTTTTAAATCTGGTAAGATGCTGTTGCTTTTGAATTTAATTGAATCCTCCTTCCTATTCGTCCGTCCAAATCTTTTTGGCAAAAGTCAAATTTTAAATTGATTTTGCTTTTCTTCTATTTAATTCCCATTGCATCATTCATATCAATTAAATCCCATAAATGTTGCACCCTAATGAAACAAATCTATAGTCCACCCTAAAAGAACCCTTTTTCATTACATAGTGTAACTACGGAATATTCCGCCTTGGGACACGTGGCACTAAGCTTCCAGAAGCCTAGCGGCAGCACACGCTAGCAACACATGGCACCACTTATCCGCCACTTACGTGGCCCTTGCCCACATCCTCTCACGGGAACACCCACTCAACATGACGTGGGAACTCCCTGGCCATCGTGGGACGATCCACGTCCCACTTGATCGTGGGTTGAATACGACCTCCCCACACTTAATATAGATAGACCCTCACCCGGGGGACTAAAGGATACACGTCCCACCTTATTTGTTTTGTGAGTTCAATGATCAGACAATCTAACAATCATGTAATATAAACTATAGTTTTTGCATGCACTAAGGTGTATGCAATAATTTTTTCTTGATTTTTAAAATTTAATATAAAAATATTATTATATTTTAAAAATAAATAATTCAATAACTACCTATATTTCTAACTCATCCTCATCCCATAAAAAAAACTCCTCATATCTCCTCCAATCATATTTTATTTTATATTTTTTAATTATAAAATATAGCTATTTTGTGAGTCCAATAACCAGAAGACCCAATAGCCATATATATACTAGAAGCTTCACATGTACGTGCATGTCAATATTTTTTTATTTACAAAATATAAAATAAAATACTAATTTATTTAAAAAAATTTTATTGGTCTCCAGTCCGAAAATGGAGATTCGACTATTCATAGGGTCCGGGGATGTGGATTAACTTTGATACCTGTTCAAATTGGGTCCGAGGATGATAAATATGGTATTTTATCCAAACCCTACCAATGATCATCCATAATTAAGAGAGTGGGGGATAGACACGGCAAAATCTTGAAGAAATGCCCTACAAATGAGTCAAAGCTTCGGGATTCTCTTAATGAAAGAAGAAGAATGTTTGGGTTATTGAGTTTGATTAATCTTTTTTTTCCCTTCACATTAATTAGGTTATTCTTATTTTTTAGGTTTTGCATTTCTAAATATTAATTGTGTCTAACATATTTTTTAGATCTCGTATACTTTGTGATCAAATTACTCTGTATAGAAAAAAAAGCTTCAAATATGTTTTACTTGCTTCAATTTTCAATGAATTTCTATTTCTCACATGATATTGATTTTCGATCTCAAGCTTTTCGAATTTCAAATAATATCATGTAGTTACTCCTAGAAATCCCTTGGGTTTCAAGGACGACCCATAGGTACTTACTACTTCCTATAATTATGTTATCTTTTAATACCAAAAAAAAATTTAGTTGTGGGATGACAAAGCTAAGATCATAGAACATACATGATTAGGGGTTGTCACAGGTCAGTCGGTTATGATTTGAGGACAAAATGGAACCGAACTTATTAAAAAGTAGTGGAGCCTTTGGTCGGTTTTGAAAAAAAAAGAGCTATAGAACTCGAACCAAACCAGCCCTTTAATGAACGGGTTGGTTTAGCTTCAACCAACCATTTTTTTTTTTCGTTTCTGCATTTTTTAGGCCTGTTTTCCTTCCCTTGCGTCCAAAATGTATACCTCCATGTTTCAAAAATCAAATTGCCATCAAAATACATACCTTCGTACGTCCAAAATACATATTTCCTACGTCCAAAATACATATTATTTATATCCTATACATCTTATTTATAATTGAAAGTATTGTTTTGTAAGCATGATGGACATCCATCCAACAAAACATATAGCGTTGTCTACAAGAAAGTTTTTCAGAATGTTAAGTAGTTTGTATCATATACATTTTGTGTATATTAATATATATTTGTTACGTTTTTCACGTGTTTACATCGTATATATTTTTTGTTTAAATTTAGTTATATTTATAATATCAATCGGTAAGGTTATACATCTAAATAATCAATATCATAATATTTGTCAGGTATCAGTTGAGTCAAAGTATTTTTTGTACTATGTATTTGTTATTAATATGTATGATTAATAGATGCTTATAATTTTTAAATTTAATTATAAAATAGTCTAAAATTACATCCCGTTGTACTGCTCATATTCATTTTATTATCTTTGCCAAGGAAATTTATCTAATTATCTTCTATTCAAAATTGCTAGATAATCAATTTCGTTGCTTTCACAATTCTATTTTTATTCATTCATGTATATGGCCAATCATCCTTTATCATCTTCTATATCTTTGGTTTGTTTAATTACACGTATGATTTATTAGTGAGACTCTAAAAGTTTTAGAAATATTTACTACATACAGATTTTTATTTGATATAACTTTACAAATTAGATTCCTTACATGGTGCACTATTGAGCATTGTGTTGATGTTTAATTTTTCAAAAGTATCATATGCATTGCACAAATAAATTTTCATAAAAAGTATTTCAATACAATTAATTGTTATATATCACATTGAACGTAGCTATGTGTATTATGAATAACAATTTCACAAAAACTTATTGTCTTTCTTTGTTAACAGAATTTTCATACCAATATGTTCATACCTATAGACATAACCCGTGCAGGGCACGAGTACAAAGACTAGTATCTTACTAAAGGAATGTGCATAGGCTCTTCTTTTGACACGTGTCTTCTCTACATATCATGTTCATTCTCCACCTACACATCCTCTAACATTCTCCAAAGCTTTTTCATATGCTCTTAAATGATTCTAATTGAATACCATTTAATATTATTTGATTGTGAGTTTTGAAATAGGAATTACACCATTACTGTCATTAATTAGAAATATCAACATTATATATATATATATATATATATATATATATATATATATGTTCATACCTAATTAATACCCCCTACAGCTCACCAAAAAAAATAAATCTATCTATATATCTATATAATCTATATATCTATATATCTATATAATATATTAAACCAACCTACAAGCTCACTTTCTGAATGCATCCTCATATTGTCATCTAACACAACATTGCCACCTAGGATTTTGAGACCATCTAGCATACCAACTTTTTTACGGTCCATTGCCAGCAAAATTTTCAAATCTCATAAAATTGTAATATCAATGAATAATTAACAATTAAACATACATTTAATTCCATTTACAACATATGTTGGTTACAATTCAATCAAGTATATATCAATCATTTCTTAAATTGATTCACCCATTAATTGCACATCAAATAAAAACAAGTATATATATTATGATTTTCTATATCGTTAACAGCATATTTCATTGTCATTTTTGTGATATGGTTAAGGATAGATTAACGTCATATTTAAAAAAAATAATGTAATCATCTAACATTTGGCCCATGCATTTATGAAAATTGAACCAAGTGAGTAATGTGTATTTTTAATACAATTACCCTTGACGGATAAAAGTTCAATGGTACCGTACCATTGAACTTCAGTGCATCCCTCCAATTATGTAGTGCCATTTGTTAATGTTAATAAAAACTCACATTAATTAGGGTCCACCTTGAATGGTTTAAGGATCAACTGATTGGAGGGATGTACTGAAGTTCAGTACTACCGTACCACTGAACATCTACTCACCCTTGACACACACTTTTTTTGTATTCATTCATAACTGTCCTTTTTTTTTTGTCATGGCAATGAATTTCTCAGTAATTATTTTGTGAAGATATATTCCACTTTTTGAATTAACTCATACTTTGTGAATTACACCCAAAATTATGATGTTAAGCAAATTTTTTTTTTGAGCTGTTTGTAGAAGGTAAGGGATGCATCATCTATTTCAATATTGATTCTTTTTTTAATAATCTATTTCAATCTATCTATATATCTATATACTAGAGGCTTCGCATGCACGTACCGTGCATGTAATTTATTTTTTAAATTTAAAAATATATATAATGTAAAATTATTATTATTTAAAATAATAAAATTAAACATGTAATAAATTTTAATTTTAAAATAAAAAATAAAATAATAATGATTATATTTTAAAAAATAAATTAAATATTAGGAAATTATTTACTCCCCTACTTTTTTAATAACTACCTATCATATATACTTTCTCTCTCCCACATTCTCCCACCATCACATATTTTTCTTATATTTTTTTAATTAGAAAATGCCTATTTTGTGACCCCAATGACCAGAAGGGGTCACAGCCATATATATATAGATGTATATATATTACTAAAGGAATAAACATCCAACAAATCCTTGACACCTATCCTTTTGAACAATCTATGCAGTTATGCCATATCAGCACGTATAAGCAATTCTAGCAAAAGAACCACAAAAAACCTCACCGTGTGCCCATTCCAAAAAAAAGGCATTGAATTTCGATTGAAGCAGCAAATTAAATTATAAGACTTACAATAAAAGACATTAATTGGGATATCGTGTAACGCTAATTTTGCGATCTGATGCTGAAGCAAAACGGCTATATTAGAGGCTAATCTAATTGAATGAGATTAAATACAATGACTAGGCCATTGAAATTTGATTCACATAGTGATTACTACTTAAATGCCATAGTAAATTCATTGATTGCGTATTTGAATTGTGAAACTTCAAATCGTTTGAATCCATACTCAAATCAAGACATTTGACCTTCGCATCAACAAATATATTAATTGCATTTCCGGTTAGTGAGATTTTATTACTTTTGAATTTGTAGTATATAATGAGGTGAGCCCTTAATTGCTTAGACCTCTCATGCATACCATCCGTGAAGGTTCAATTGTTAGCATTTTGATTGTAATGTAGTATTTTATTTGCTGTCGTTTTCTGAAATTTTTGAATGCTTATTTGAAATATCCCTGTAATACCCGGGGATATTTTAACTAGCATCGGAGATTAAATTAAATTAATTAATGTAAGAGTGGAAAATATTATTATTATTTTTTCTTTATTTTATTTTATTATTACATCAGATTTTCTTTTGTGATAGGAAATCACATATATTTTAATTATATATATATGTGTGTGTGTGTGTGTGTGTGTGTGTGTAATAGAAAGAAAGAAAACAAAAGAAAAGAAGCAGAGAAGAAAACACACGGAGAGAAAGAGAGGGCTAGCCATCGCACGGAGGAAGCTGACGAACGAAAAAACGCACGGGCTGAGCACGGTGGTGGCCGGAGTCGCGTCCACCGGAGCCGTAGTCGCCTTCATTGTGCTAGAGAGAGAGAGAGAGTTCGGGCTAGAGAGAGAAACAAGAGGGAGAGAGCTTTCTCGTCGGAAAATGCCGTGTCTTCACCGGGGAAGGTAGCTGGGAGTCTCCTCTACTCCGTATCATCCTCCTAACCGGTTGAATCGAGGTGAGAAGTCCCAAAACTCTCAAACCCCAATTTTATCAATTTTAGGGATTTTTGGAAAGACCCCAATTGATTCAATCTGAGTATTCTGGGTCCTAAATTAAAGTATTTGCATGTTAGGAAGTGAGTTGGAAGCTTAGGAACCAGAACCAAATTGATGGAATTTATCCGGGTTGGAAAAAGTGTAGGAAAATATGGTTGTTAAGGTTTAAGGGTGTTGTGGAATGATTTGGGGTGCATTGAAAGGTTGAATGATAATTATATAATTATTAAAAATTATTGGAATGTACGAGGGATTAAAACCCGAGTAATTCCCGTCTTACCCGGAACCCCGTTCGGGAAAAAAAGAGGCAATTTTCTAATTTTACACGTATTCGGGTATACGTATTCATGTGTAGGTGAAGTGTTCAAGGTTATTTTGATAAATGGAAAGCTTGGACAAGTAGGATTTATGATTCTCTTGAGCCATAAATTCAAGACTTGGGTCATGGAAGTTTATATGGACACATAGAGGTGGAATTGGGTAACCTTGCATTCCCAAGTCAAAGCTTCCGAATAGTGTGATTAAGAAAGGGTTGGACACGAATAGAAGCATGTTAGGTGTTCCGAAAACTAGTTGGGGGCATTCCAAGCCAACAACTAGTTGGGGGCATTCCAAGCCAACAACTAGTCTATGGAATTAATTAGAGAGAACTTGAGCATTAGCGTTACATGTACATGATATTGGCTAATTTTCAAGCTTCTGAATCTCTCAAGTATATTGTATAGGGCACCATACTGTGAGTGGACCTTCGGGCACACCGAGAGTCAATCAGAGGGGCCAAAAAGGTGAGGGGCTTTCCTATCCTTGACCCATAGGGTTGACTGCGGATGTGGATATATGGTTTGCCTTCTTGCCTATTTGTAGCTCAAAGAGATGGTGGCTCAAGGAGCCTTATATGAAAGGAAGGTCCTCGGGACCTATATGACATCGACGGTAGGATCGAGTCAATTTTAATGGGGAGAGTCTTGTGGTACTAGAAACTCACCTTACTAATTATTATCTGAAAAAGTGTGGTGGTGTATGTAAACTCTCAAAGAAAATGAACATAGGTGACCTTGTTTTAAACCGAGGGATTTCAAGATTAGAAAACCACTTGGACACTTAGAATTTCCTAAGAAGAATTAAAATAAATAAGTAGTAGTCCATAGGGGTCATTTATGGTACAACGCGGGAACCGAGTCTATCACGGGTGGTCCGGGTAAATCGAGTTTGTTATCTTCAGTCAAACCCTCAGAAATACAAAGTATATGAGTACACCACATTGTGACTATTGCCTTGGGTAAACCGAGGTCAGATGAGTCGCCGGCTATGCTCCAAGTGAAGTCTTGGGGTCAGGTTAATGTTCCAAGTAAAGTCTTGGGACCAGGGGTTCCTAGAATGATCAACTAGGTTCCTATATTGCTCATGTGAGATATTGCCTTCGGGCCAGATTCTCTCCTAACGGAGATATGCCTTCGGGCCAGTTTATGATTACGGTTAGTTGAATATGGATATCCACCTGAAGTGGTATGTTAAACTATGATACGTTGTATGTGTGAATTTAAATGTATGTAGAACCATGCTTTAAATTCTATATTGTGAATGTAATATATGCTAATTGCCTGACCACTTAATATATGGAAATTTAAACCCGTTATATGCGAATGTGTTTGTGATTGGCTCCTCTTCCCCAGTTGTAGTGGTACTCGCTACTACACCAGGGATGGGAAAGCCTCTCACTGAGTCTGTTTGACTCACCCCAACGTTACATGTTACAGACACAGGTGGTATAGGCATCGGGAGCGCTTCCACTTCATCTCAGGGAGGCGGACAGACTTAGAGACCGCACGCATTGTTTGCGTGGGTAGTATTGATAAATGTATTTTGTCAGGATGTATATGTATATGATTCTTTTGGTATAGAATTGTTTTGTACAGTTGCTATATGCATATATGTATATGTCTCACTCTAGAATTGTCGGCTTCATACAGATTAAAGATTGGTCTTGTTATTGGGAACATAGGTTGTGATATGATGAATATCATGTGTATATATATATATATATGAATGTGGCTTTCGCATGTGAATAGGATAGATCACACGCACTGAGCGTGTGGTCAATATGTAAATTTATATATACGTGTGACTGAATACTTGATTGTGTGAAAATACGGCTTCCGCATGTGAATAGGATAGGTCACACGCATTGAGGCGTGTGATCAATATGTATATTTTATGCAGGTGTGTGATTGAATATATATACTTGACTGTACACAGGAATTCTGCATGTGAATAGGATAGAACACCCGCCCTGAAGCGCGTGGTCAATATGTATATTATATTTACGTGTGATTGATTATGTGTATATGTATAGACTGAAGCGGCGTTGAGCGAGCCGTGGATTGCGTGCTACTTAGGTCACCGGATAGGGATGACCATATATACTATATATTGTTTGTATTAGAAATGGGTAGTTATGCATATATAAGAATGTCAATCAGGGATTAGAGGCTTGTGGGATAGGAGAAATCCTACCTCCCGTGCCGGTCACGGACGTCCGATAGGGGGTCGTGACAAACTTGGCATCAGAGCCAGGTTACTTTAAACTGTATGAAGCCATAGGTATGACCGGGTGTCGGTCAATCCCTCTATGTGTACCCGGGCACAACGTGGGAGTAAAAAGCACTTGTGGGAGTACCCAGGAAATTGTGTCAGCCTTTCTTTCTACTCTCTTTTATACGAAATGTCATTAATATACGTGTACTTATTAGGATTGGTCCTTGTGCAGTATAGGGATGTCACCTATTACGAGAAGGACTAGGGGTGGAGGGAGAACTCCTACTGAAATTGATCAAGAGTCAGTTCGGGAGGAGGTAATGCCCACCCGAGGCTGAGGTAGAGGTCGTACCCGAGGCCGAGGTAGAGGTCGTGCTCGAGGTCGAGGTAGAGCACAAGTAAAAGGGGAAGAGAGGAGACAGTCACCGGAACCTCAACCTCAAGTAGAGACAGATGCACCTTCCGTGGCGGAAATGCTCATGGCAGGATTTCAAGAACTAAGAGAGGAAACGACGAGGCAAATACAGAGGGAGGTACGCCGGTTAGTAGTCGGCGAGGAAGAACAAGAGAGGGTTCCTAGCAATCAAGAGATGGAGGTTGTTGAGGAAGAGGATAGGGAATGGCAACAACCACAGGAAATGCCTCGTGAACCACGGGTAGCACCCCGAGAGCTGCCAATTTCAAAATTTCTGAAGCTTCATCCACCCACCTTCTGCAGGACTAGTGAGAAAGAGGATTCGCAGTACTTTATCAGAGATGTGGTCAGAATTGGGCGCATGTTGAGGTGCTCAGGCCATGAATTAGTGGAATTAGCTTCATTCCAGCTAAAGGGAGCGGCTAGAGTATGGATAGAGTCTGTACAGACGAGGTATTCACGCAGAGTGGCACCGATGACCTGGGAAGATTTTCAGAGGGAATTCCTGGGTCAGTTTTTACCTGAAGGCACCAAAGATGCGAAGCGTCAGCAATTCGAGGAGTTGTGGATGACGCCTAACATGACCGTGACGGAGTATGAGTTACTTTTTACTGAACTGGCTCAATTCTCACCTGAGTTAGTTCCTGATGAAGAGGCGAGGATCAAGAGGTTCATACACCGAATCACGGAGCCGTTGTTTACTGCTTTGTTACCTCAGAGGAGACAGTTTGAGACTTTAGCTCAAGCAGCAGACTGTGCTAGAATGATTGAAACCAGGAAGAGGTATGGGACGTCTGTTGATCCCAAAGTGAAGTTAATTACAGGCAGTGACAACCAAGGAGGTGGAAGTAAGAAGAGGAAGACAACAGATGGAAGTGCAGGATATTCAGGGTCCGTAGGAGGACAATCCTCAACTACCATCTATGAAACAGGTACAAGAGGTAATTTTCAAGGGGGACAGAGGGAACAAGGGGGTGGAAATGCCGGTAAGACAAAGCCCCAGTGTGTGACTTGCGGCAGATTTCATTTTGGTATATGTCAGAGACTGACAGGTGGATGCTACCACTGCGACCAGATGGGTCATATGGCTAGAGAGTTTCCAAAGAAGAAAGAAGGTACAAGTGTGAGAAGCAATCCGACGCCGAGGGCCGCCTATTCCAGCTCCACCAGTGAGAACCGTGCCACCACAGGCAGCAAGTACAAGTGCAACTAGAGACCGTGGTGTAGGATCTAGTGGCCGAGGGCCAGGGGCGGTAGGTGGAGGATAAGCGCGGGTATTTGCACTCTCTTAGCAGGATGCTCATGCATCAAATGCAGTCGTGACAGGTACTGTTATTGTCTGCTCTCTTGAAGCACGAGTTTTATTTGATTCTGGCTCCACTCATTCCTATGTGTCACATGCATTTTCCTCTAAATTCAACAAAATTCCATCTAGAATGGAAGAAACAGTACTGGCCTCTACACCAATGGGAGAATCGGTACAGGTAGAGTATGTGCACAAGTCTTGCATTGTGGAGGTCGATGGTCATGAGACTGTGGTAGACCTTCAGTTGTTGTGTATGGTTGATCTTGATGTGATCCTCGGAATGGATTGGTTGTCTTCCTGCCATGCGGTTGTAGACTGCAGGGCTAAATGCTTGAAATTTAATATGCCAAACGAGGAGCCTTTTGTGATACGGGGTGATGGAGCTGCACCGTATCCAAGCTTGATCTCGGCTTTGAAGGCGTCCAAGTTACTTGCAAAGGGATGCAAAGGGTACTTGGCATTCGTCCAAGATACCACGAAAGAAGTACTTTCACCGACTCAAGTACCAGTAGTGCGAGAGTTCTTGGATGTATTTCCAGAAGAATTGCCGAGGTTGCCGCCCGATCGTGAGATTGAATTTGGAATTGAGCTGCAACCTGGCACCCAGCCTATCTCCACACCACCTTACCGTATGGCTCTGAAAGAGCTGAAGGAGCTACATACACAATTGCAAGAGTTGCTTGACAAGGGTTTTATGAGACCCAGTTTCTCTCCTTGGGGTGCACCAGTCCTTTTTATAAAGAAGAAGGACGGATCTTTGCGGTTGTGTATCGATTACCGAAAGTTAAACAAGGTGACGATTCGCAATCAGTATCCACTGCCGAGGATAGATGACCTGTTTGATCAGTTTCAGGGTGCGAAGCGGTTTTCTAAGATTGATTTGCGATCTGGGTATCACCAATTAAAGATTCGAGAATCAGACATACCTAAGACCGCATTCCGGACCCGATATGGACATTACGAGTTCTTGGTGATGTCTTTCGGATTAACTAATGCTCC
This sequence comes from Senna tora, assembly GCA_014851425.1. NCBI lineage: Eukaryota > Viridiplantae > Streptophyta > Magnoliopsida > Fabales > Fabaceae > Senna > Senna tora. The sequence goes on from CM026261.1 coordinate 33,861,537, forward strand.
TGCAGCGTTCATGGACATGATGAACAGGGTCTTTAAACCATTTCTGGACCGATTTGTCATTGTCTTCATTGACGACATATTGGTTTATTCAAAGAATTCTGAGGAACATGCTGAACACTTGAGACTAGCATTACAGAGGTTGAGAGAGTAAAAACTGTATGCCAAGTTCTCTAAGTGCGAATTCTAGCTTGACAGAGTTGCCTTTTTGGGTCACGTGGTATCATCAGAGGGAATCCACGTTGATCCAAGTAAGGTAGAGGCAGTGAAGAATTGGTCTCAGCCTACCTCTGTTACCGAAATTCGCAGTTTCTTGGGTTTGGCAGGATATTATAGAAGATTTGTGTAGGACTTCTCTAAGATTGCTGCACCTATGACTAGATTGACTCAAAAGGGGGTGAAGTTTGTATGGGATGACAAGTGTGAGCAGAGTTTTCAGAAGCTGAAGGACAGTCTCACTACCGCTCCGGTGCTGGCATTACCTGAAGGCACAGGAGGGTATGTGGTATACTGTGATGCGTCGAGGATCGGGTTAGGGTGTGTTTTGATGCAACATGGCAAGGTGATTGCGTATGCATCGCGACAACTGAGGAAGCATGAGAAGAACTACCCGACTCACGACCTCGAAATGGCGGCTGTAGTGTTCGCTTTGAAAATATGGAGGCATTACTTATATGGTGAGACTTGTGAAATCTATACAGACCACAAAAGCCTCAAATACATTTTCGAGCAGAAAGACTTGAACTTGAGACAACGTCGATGGTTAGAGTTGTTGAAAGACTACGACTGCACGATCTTGTATCATCCAGGAAAGGCTAATGTGGTAGCCGATGCTCTGAGTCGGAAATCCATGGGCAGTCTTGCTCATATAAGTGAAGAAAGGAGACCGTTAATTAGGGAACTGCACGAGCTGGAGCAAACGGGAAATTAGTTTGAGATTGGAAGTTCTAACTCACTTTTAGCCCATTTGCAAGCTAAGTCCTCTTTGGTAGAAGAGGTGAAGGCTAGGCAAGATGAAGATACCAACCTCAAGCAAATCAAGGATACTGTTACTAAAGGGAAAGGGGACGACGTCCGATTCTCTATAGATGATTTTGGGATACTTCAGTTGGAGGGACGGTTGTGTGTCCCTATGGTTGATAACTTGAAAGAAAGAATTCTTGAAGAAGCACACCGGACATCGTATACAATCCATCTGGGAGCTAATAAGATGTATCATGACCTGAAATAGTTGTATTGGTGGAATGGCATGAAAAAGGATGTCGCAAACTATGTAGCCATGTGTTTAGTGTGCCAGCAAGTCAAGGCTGAACACCAGATGCCCGCCGAAACATTACAACAGATAGAAATACCTGAGTGGAAATGAGAGAAGATAACGATGGATTTTGTAATAGGGTTGCCAAGATCACAATGGGGATTTGATTCAGTTTGGGTAATAGTGGATCGCATGACTAAGTCCGCACACTTTCTGCCAGTTAAGACCACTTACGGAGTGAGTCAATATGCACAGATTTACCTATCAGAAATCGTTAGATTGCACGGTGTGCCAGTGTCCATAATATCTGATAGGGGCCCACAGTTCACTTCCAAGTTTTGGAAGTCATTGCAGGAAGTGTTGGGAACTAGAGTTGATCTGAGTACTGCGTTCCACCCACAGACCGGCGGGCAATCAGAAAGAACCATTCAGATTATTGAGGACATGCTTAGGGCGTGTATTATGGATTTCGGCGGAAGTTGGGAAAGGTATTTACCCTTGGCTGAATTTGCGTACAATAACAGTTATCAAGAAAGTATTCAAATGGCACCCTTCGAGGCTCTGTATGGTCGTAGATGCAGATCCCCGATTGGGTGGTTCGAGGTCAGAGAAGCTAGCCTAGTCGGCCCGAAATTGCTACAAGATGCCTTACAGAAGGTAAAGTGTATAAGGGAGAGATTGCTGACAGCTCAGAGTAGGAAAAAGTCTTATGCAGACAATAGAAGGAGAGAACTGGAGTTTGCCGTTGGTGAGCAGGTGTTCTTAAGAGTATCACCGATGAGAGGCGTGATGCGGTTCGGTAAGAAGGGGAAATTGAGTCCTTGGTATATCGGACCGTTTGAAATCTTAGAACGAGTTGGGAATGTAGCGTATCGGTTGGAATTGCCTATAGAATTGGAGGGGGTACACCCTGTCTTTCATATATCAATGCTTCGGAAGTATCTTCCCGATCCCTCGCACGTGATCCAATCGCAGGATGTGCAACTAACCGAAAATATGACGTATGAAGAGGAGCCAGTGGAAATCTTAGATCGGCAGTTGAAGAAACTCAGAACGAAAGAGATTCCATTGGCTAAAGTTCTGTGGAGAAACCACTCGACCGAAGAGGCTACATGGAAAGTCGAGGGTGAAATGCGCAGGATGTATCCTCATCTATTTCGAGACTAAGGTTAGTAGTTGTTTGAAATTCAGGGACCGAATTTCTTAAGGGGGGAAGATTGTAATACCCGAGGATATTTTAACTAGCATCGGAGATTAAATTAAATTAATTAATGTAAGAGTGGAAAATATTATTATTTTTTCTTTATTTTATTTTATTATTACATCATATTTTCTTTTGTGATAGGAATACACATATATTTTAATTATATAAATATACATATATATATATATATATATATATGTAATAGAAAGAAAGAAAACAAAAGAAAAGAAGCAGAGAAGAAAACACATAAGGAAAAGAAGCAGAGAAGAAAACGCACGGAGAGAAAGAGAGGGCTGGCCATCGCACGGAGGAAGCTCACGGACGAACGGAAAATGCACGGGCTGAGCACGGTGGTGGCCGGAGTCGCGTCCACCGGAGCCGTAGTCGCCTTCGTTGTGCTAGAGAGAGAGAGAGTTCGGGCTAGAGAGAGAAACAAGAGGGAGAGAGCTTTCTCGTCAGAAAACGCCGTGTCTTCACCGGGGAAGGTAGCTGGGAGTCTCCTCTACTCCGTATCATCCTCCTAACCGGTTGAATCGAGGTGAGAAGTCCCGAAACTCTCAAACCCCAATTTTATCAATTTTAGGGATTTTTGAAAAGACCCCAATTGATTCAATCTGAGTATTCTGGGTCCTAAATTGAAGTATTTGCATGTTAGGAAGTGAGTTGGAAGCTTAGGAACCGGAACCAAATTGATGGAATTTATCCGGGTTGGAAAAAGTGTAGGAAAATGTGGTTGTTAAGGTTTAAGGGTGTTGTGGAATGATTTGGGGTGCATTGAAAGGTTGAATGATAATTATATAATTATTAAAAATTATTGGAATGTACGAGGGATTAAAACCCGAGTAATTCCCGTCTTACCCGGAACCCCGTTCGGGAAAAAAAGAGGCAATTTTCTAATTGTACGCGTATTCGGGTATACGTATTCATGTGTAGGTGAAGTGTTCAAGGTTATTTTGATAAATGGAAAGCTTGGACAAGTAGGATTTATGATTCTCTTGAGCCATAAATTCAAGACTTGGGTCATGGAAGTTTATATGGACACATAGAGGTGGAATTGGGTAACCTTGCATTCCCAAGTCAAAGCTTCCGAATAGTGTGATTAAGAAAGGGTTGGACCCGAATAGAAGCATGTTAGGTGTTCCGAAAACTAGTTGGGGGCATTCCAAGCCAATAACTAGTCTATGGAATTAATTAGAGAGAACTTGAGCATTAGCATTATATGTACATGATATTGGCTAATTTTCAAGCTTCTGAATCTCTCAAGTATATTGTATAGGGCACCATACTGTGAGTGGACCTTCGGGCACACCGAGAGCCAATCAGAGGGGCCAAACAGGTGAGGGGCTTTCCTATCCTTGACCCATAGGGTTGACTGCGGATGTGGATATATGGTTTGCCTTCTTGCCTATTTGTAGGAATTACATATTAGATAATATGCTATTGTTGTTCCTAAATTTTAATATATGTGAAAACGTGCTATATGTGTTTATGTGAATTGTAAAAGCGATGGTGGCTCAAGGAGCCTTATATGGAAGGAAGGTCCTCGGGACCTATATGACATCGGGGGTAGGATCGAGTCAATTTTAATGGGGAGAGTCTTGTGGTACTAGAAACTCACCTTATTAATTATTATCTGAAAAAGTGTGGTGGTGTATGTAAACTCTCAAAAAAAATGAACATAGGTGACCTTGTTTTAAACCGAGGGATTTCAAGATTAGAAAACCACTTGGACACTTAGAATTTTCTAAGAAGAATTAAAATAAATAAGTTGTGGTCCATAGGGGTCATTTATGGTACAACGCGGGAACCGAGTCTATCACGGGTGGTCCGGGTAAATCGAGTATGTTATCTTGAGTCAAACCCTCAGAAATACAAAGTATATGAGTACACCACATTGTGGCTATTGCCTTGGGTAAACCGAGGTCAGATGAGTCGCCGGCGCTGTTTCCAAGTGAAGTCTTGGGGTCAGGTTAATGTTCCAAGTAAAGTCTTGGGACCAGGGGTTCCTAAAATGATCAACTAGGTTCTTATATTGCTCACGTGAGATATTGCCTTCGGGCCAAATTCTCTCCTAACGAAGATATGCCTTTGGGCCAGTTTATGATTACGGTTAGTTGAATATGGATATCCACATGAAGTGGTATGTTAAACTATGATACGTTGTATGTGTGAATTTAAATGTATGTAGAACCATGCTTTAAATTCTATATTGTGAATGTAATATATGCTAATTGCCTAACCACTTAATATATGGAAATTTAAACCCGTTATATGCGTATGTGTTTGTGATTGACTCCTCTTCCCCAGTTGTAGTGGTACCCGGTACTACACCAGGGATGGGAAAGCCTCTCACTGAGTCTGTTTGACTCACTCCAATGTTACACGTTACAGACACAGGTGGTATAGGCATCGGGAGCGCTTCCACTTCATCTCAGGGAGGCGGACAGACTTAGAGACCACACGCATTGTTCGCGTGGGTAGTATTGATATATGTATTTTGTCAGGATGTATATGTATATGATTCTTTTGGTATAGCATTGTTTTGTACAGTTGCTATATGCATATATGTATGTGTCACACTCTAGAACTATCGGCTTCATACAGATTAAAGATTGGTCTTGTTGTTGGGAACATAGGTTGTGATATGATGAATATCATGTGTATATATATATATATATGAATGTGGCTTTCGCATGTGAATAGGATAGATCACACGCACTGAGCGTGTGGTCAATATGTAAATTTATATATACGTGTGACTAAATACTTGATTGTGTGAAAATACGGCTTCCGCATGTGAATAGGATAGGTCACACGCATTGACGCGTGTGATCAATATGTATATTTTATGCAGGTGTGTGATTGAATATATATACTTGACTGTACACAAGAATTCTGCATGTCAATAGGATAGATCACCCGCCCTGAAGCGCGTGGTCAATATGTATATTATATGTACGTGTGATTGATTATGTGTATATGTATAGACTGAAGCGGCGTTAAGCGAGCCGTGGATTGCGTGCTACTTAGGTCACCGGATAGGGATGACCATATATACTATATATTGTTTGTATTTGAAATGGGTAGTTATGCATATATAAGAATGTCAATCAGGGATTAGAGGCTTGCGGGATAGGAGAAATCCTACCTCCTGTGCCGGTCACGGACGTCCGATAGGGGGTCGTGACAATCCCGATCTCACGTATGTTGTTTCTTTACAGCAGCGCAACCAAATTCTTAGCATTTCCTGTCGAGTAGAGAAATGAAACATATGTTTGATGCAGCTAGGGGCATAAACAGATTCCGAAATAATCGGACAATCAAAGTCCGCGTCGTGAGGATGTGACAGACTCCTTGTATGAATTCTCCCTCTGCGTGTGTGAAAAAGAATGTTTTCCTTTTTTTTTCTTCTTTTTTTGAATTGTCATTTTCATATCTCATAATCATAATTTGAAACTTACAATGCGTAAAATTATGTGCAGACCTATTGCTTTGCGTAGTGGTGGTAAGTGATATTATATTTTCCCTACTATGCTTTACGGATATTGATTATTATTGTTTATATTATTGTCTGGAAATTTGAGATCTTGGTTTAAAATTGTTGAACACAAGGAAAAAGCATTTTCCGATGAAGCTTCTAAAAAGAACATGTGTCAATGTTTTTTGTGGTCGTTCTTATATCTTTCTGCATTCCTTTTCTTTCATCGTCTCATTCGTCCTTTTTTCTCTTCCTTATTCTTCTATTTTATTACCCCAAAAAGTGAAAAATTGACGTAAAATTATGATGTATATATATATATATATATATATATATATATATATATATATATATATATATATATATATATATATTCTCAAGGATTGGCTACACGCCAAGTTGGCCATCCTCTTCCAATACTTTGTAATCCTGTTGCAGCATGTAGATCCATTTCTGAAATAAGTCTTAACTCTGAAGGCTATTATTGTAATTTAAGTTATCTTCTCAAAGCATCCATGTCTATTGATGAACATTTGGAGAATGAAAAAGCCCTTAAATTGAGTCAATTGCAAATAGTGATTTGAATTATTAAAATTGTCAAAAATTATTTAAAATTTATATTTTTCAACATTCTGGTCGAATAGAATTGAGGATATCTCACATAAAATATTAGTGTTTCAGAATAGATTCTTCTCATATTTAAGTTCCATTTTCCAACATAAATTATTCAATCGACTGAATTATGCATCATAGAACAATGTATTATTCTCACACTTAAGTTTGTTTCAGCTGTAATAATTTTAGAAGTTCGATATTGAATTTTCTGCTTTTAAGCAGAAAATATTTAAGATGCACAGTAATATGATTCATTGGGCGTTGGGACGAATGTTTTGAGGAACAGATGAACCCATGACCTACATATCAATTATGGAGGAGGAAAACATGTCATACATGATATTTTGTGATAAAATATCAGTATCAATTTTTATTTGCTTAGTGAAACTGTAAGGGAAAAGAAAAGAAATAGATCATAGTTTGCATTGGGGATAGATTTTCTTGGTGAAACTTTAAGGGAAAAGAAAAAAAAATGAGATCAGGTGGGTTAATTACTAATTAGTTGTTTATTTACTGATTACTGAACAATAAGCCATTGTAGTGTTTCAATCTTTTGGTTATATGTCTGAGATAGCAATTTGACCTCACCTTACACCTAAAACAATAGAATTACTTCATTTAATTGTCAAAGAAAATGGAAATGAATGGAAATGAAAGGAAAGGAAAGGAAAGGAAACAAAGGATCATGAAAATTTGAAATAATGGACTGTATATTGATATATTTGGGTACAAATCATAGCAAATTATTGTTGTACAATCTTTCATTATCCCTTCCTAGCTCACTGCTATGATTTGATTCTAAGGTGTTTGAAGTACGGCCGTTAGTTAATACCTCGAGTATAGAAAAAAAATATACCAAGGAGTGATATATGTAGTTGTTCTCAAGTAGACAATAACATTGTATATATCTAAAAATGAAAATGGAATTTTGGGAATATGGGATCCTTGCTTTTGGCCTCATTTTTAGAATGCAATCTTTGCTTTATGCAAGACTAAAAGCAAATAGCAACACTATGGTAGCTTTTATTAAAAAATTTAATTTTTTTATAATCACGGTATCTATCAGGGTGGGCCTGATGACTAACCTTTCGAATACCGCGGGGCCCATTATTACGGACAACCCACCTAATGAATAACACTCCATTCCTATTTCTTTAGTCATCGAACATGAGAGAGAATAGTTAAGGGAATACAAACCCTTTATAATGTTATCTGATTGTCTGCATATGATGTCAAGGCAAAAATCAGCAACTGCTGCTAATGATTCAAATTCCATGGTGATTATGATTTCGTTGGATCTTTGATGCTATTGAGATTCATATATATTGACTTTGTTACTTCATTAATTATCTGCAGGAAAATGCGTGAACACCTAAAAGTACTAGGAGGCAAATAGAAACTTACCATAGAATTGAAAATTTTTATTTAAAAGTAAAAAGTCTGAAACGCCATGGAATTGAATAAGATGTTAGCAATGTTTAACTGAAACTGTGTCCACTTTGTTAATTTCTAAAAGATTAAGTATCCTTGCTATTGCTATCCCCAAACTTTGTTGTAATGTTCATTCCTACCCCCAGACATTTTTTAGGTTCATGCCTACCCCCAAAAGTTCAATTTTGTTCATGCCTACCCTTTTTGTTAACACCGTTAACATGTTTGACGGAATTTGTTGATGTGGATGATGAATGTGTATTTCTTTTGCCACATCATTGTCCACTTCACATTTAATTTTTTTTATTAAAATAAAACCTAACCCAAATAAAAAAACCAAACTATTACCATAACCCATTTTTTAAAAATGGGTAGTAAAAATGGGTTAGGGTCAAATTTTGGTTTTTTTTATTTGTATTTAGGTTTGTTTCAATAAATGTTAAATGTGTGGTGGAAAATGAGGTGGATAGTGAGGTGGCAAAAGAGATACCCATTTATCGTCCATGTCAACAAATTCCGTCAAGCATGTTAACGGTGTTAGCAAAAAGAGCAAGCATGAACAAAACTGAAAGTTTGAGAGTAGGCATGAACCGAAAAAAAGTTTGAAAGCATAAATGAACATTGCAGCAAAGTTTGGGAGCATCAAGGATACTTTACCCATTTCTAAAATGATTCAAATTCATGCATTTTATTGGTTAGCTTTTCTATTATCTACCCTAATCAAGTCTTTCAACTTGCTACACAATTACATAACTCTCAGTTATACAAGCATTTCCATCAGTTTACTTATTTACTTTATGTGCACACAGAAGCATCATATCACATTCAAATGATACAGGAGATGAATAAAACAACACACACAAAATAGAAGTCATTGTAAGTATATTATAAATCTAATATAAAATGTTCTTGATTGTGTCATTAAAGAACCCCTTTAAATATAAAAACCAATTATGGAAAAAGCATATATAAAAAAAGACTTTAAATATTTTATTATAAATTATGCAACTTATGATATCATTAGTTTAAGTAAATTATTGTTATCAAATTTGGCATGTAACTGACGTGCAATATGTCCAAACACAAGAAACAAATATGAAAAAGCATCAAGAAACTAAGAAAGCAAATGTACCAATAATTGCTTTGCTTTCTTTCATTGCATATGACAAGAGTGAAAATACACACGCCTCTCTTGGTGTTTAATAATATTATAATTAGTCTTTTATAATGGGTTAAAATTATAAAGACTTTCCTTGATATAGGTAGGAGAATTTCCATATTTTATACTAATTTACCGAAAATATTAATATTTAGGCGTAAATTAACTATTTTGTCACTTAAGTTCATATGTAGTTTTAATTTTGCTCTTTATCATTTTTTTTATTTTTTAAGTTCAATTTTGTCTCTTACTTTTACTAGCTAATGCAATTTTTCCATAGCTATATATGAAACCAAATTACTCCTTTTAGAATACAATTGAGCTACCATAAAAGTTCAATTGAGATCAAAATTAAAGAGTGTGTCAAGTTAGTCCGTATGCAATTTTTAAAATATTTAGACATTCTTAATTCGAGGTTTCAAATGCCCAAATTAACATTACATGGCGTTTTGACTAGAGTTCATGTATGATTGATGACATTTGTTTAAAGAAAGGATGAAATTGAAACCAAAGAAAGAAAAATGACAAAGTTGAAACCTCATAAAATTGAAGGATAAAAAAAATTGATTTTGGCCTTAAATATAAAATAAAAGTTGATAAAGACTGAGCAAGGGGAACATTAAAACGAGCTTAAAAGGGGGAAGAACATGCCCCTAATGTACCACATGAGTCACTGGTGGCCCATTGATGTTAGACTCCATCAAATGTTTTTTTTTTTTTTTTCAAAATTTGTCTTCAAGAAGTTCTTCATAATGTTAATTAGTTTGTATCAATTTTTTTAAGTAGTTTGTATCAATTCTATTCATTGTGTATACATATATTAAATATTTTATTTAGTATGTGTTGTCATCATATATATATATATATATATATATATATATATATATATATTATTGGGTTTATCATACTTTCTACATCAACCATTAAGCTTATACAATGAAACAATCAATATCATATCATTTGTTAAATGATTTTTTCACATAAATTATTTTTATGTATTTTGTATTGTTATTACTATTTTGAAATTAATAGATAGGATGCACAGTAGCAACAACATTAGAACCAATATAAGATTATTGACAAATAAAAAATAGATTCTATTTATTTATGAAAACACAAAAAACTCATATGTCGTAAATTATATGTTTACTTCTTAAAATGTACAAAAAGAAACTCAAATTAATATAAAATAATTTGTAGTCATATCCCGTGTATCGTACAGGTTCAATACTAGAAAATTACTAAAGCAATAAGCATGAAACAAAATCTAAACATGTATCCTCTAATACAATCTTTGTACAAATGCCACGTCAGCGCAAAGAAGCATCCTCAGTAAAAGTGCATCAGAATGATTTTGGACTAAATATGGAATTCAATCTCAGGTAGTATTCAAATTTTGTTTTTTGTAGCATTAATCACTTTTAATATTATTTTTTAATAATAAAATTACAAAATAAGTTATTTATTTTGTTAATTTGAAAATTAAATTATTTTAAATGTAATTAAGTTAAACATAAATTACTTCTCAAATATTAATAAGAATATATATTATCAATTATTTATATTTATATAATTACGTTATATTTGATCTCAATTAATATATGTTTAATTTTCTCTTAAACTAGAGATTATGACCGATTGATTATTCCAGCTGTATCTTTTCTAGCAATTGTGAGCTTCTAATCAATTTCAATTTCTCCCTTAATCTTATCTTTAATATTAACTACAATTAAATTTGCCTGAGATGTTTTGATTCAAAATTAAAATGAATTTTATACGATTTTCTAAACCCTCAACGCTTCAACTTTTCCGTCCAAATTCCACCTTTCACTCCTTCCTTTGAAATCTCTCTCTGTTTGCACACACAAACAGAAAAGACTGAAACAAGATATGGTTATGAAAAAGAGAAGCAAGGCTGACAAGAGAGATGGTTATTGAAAAGAGAAGCAAAACGCTTCCAGAAACAACGATCCAATGTTCACTTTCGTCTTTGGCTTTTTCACAACGACATTAATCTTAACCTCTCAGGTACTTCCTTTTATTAAGATTTTCTGCGTTTTCATAATTTTTATTCTTCACGCCAATATTGCTAAAGGTCTCTCTGGATCTTCTCATCCCTATTATTCATACAGATTTTTCCTGCGTAAATTCCAAAGCATATCTTGGTTATTGGAGAGAATTTCGATAAAGCCTGAAGTTGACACAGAAAGTCTGAAATTGATACATTTGTAGAAGAAATAAAAACACTCCAGGTTATATCTTATTTTGTGTGATGCTATAAATTGTATGTCTGAGTATTTAATCGTCCCACCGAATGCGCTTCTTCCAAACAATTTCACTGGATTGTGCTATGATGGAGTATAATCTACTGATTGCAAGCAAACTTCACACAATATCAGGTTTGAGACATTATGGTGACAGTTCATTGCTCACCTTCTTGCTTAGTTTATTTTAACATTAATGCTGGATTTATATATATATATTGAATTTTGTCCCAATTCTATATGTCTTTACGCAGCTTAATGAATTAGGAACTCTGTTGTGGATTCCACCACACAAGGTAAGCATTTTGCCTCTATGTTTATGTTCTAGAAAAGTGCAATGAATTAATATTAGAGCCCTTCGTAGAAAACATAATTAGTTCTCATTTGAGTATTGAACTTCATGTTTATAATAGATGTTATATTTATTGTCAAATTTAAACGGTAAGAAATGGCCAACAAGTAGTTTCTTCATGTGATAATAGTTGTGCAAATTACTGAAGAAGATGTATTACTAAGACAATACCTCATGGAATGTTCTGCATTTTCAAATGGTCATTGAGTTTGTTAAATTTAATATTTCATTACATGATTTTTGTTGAATTCCTATAGCAATAATTTTGCTTACAAATAATGGTTGATGATAGCATCATGAATGATATATGAGGAAGGGTGTTCTACATTATCAACTTTAATAATTTACCTATCTTATCTGCATTATTCTCATATATTGCTTCATTAGTCTTCCCCATGGGTCTCCTGTTAATTCTATACACCTAACTTATTTTCTTTCCCATTTTGCCAGTGATTCACATTGCTCCAACCAAGGAAAAAAATGAATTTATTAGATTCTTAAAGAGGTAATTGAAATCGTCAGACCATCAATGTTTATCTAAATGATTTACTATAGAAAAAAGGTTTCAGTTTAATATGTGTTCTTTTGTTGTGCATTACCATGGTTATGAGCTATTTTTAAAATGAATAATTCTTCACTTTTCTCTATTTTGTATTTATTATGCTTTATTTATTAATTTTAGTCCTGAAGTTGATGCTTTTATTTCAGTTTGATAGATACAGAATGCTAGATCCTGCGGTAGCAATCAACTAGAAAATCAAAATTTATCACACATTTGCTTAAAAGTAGTTGTTTAGGCAAGTACAGTTCTTCCACTTTTTATATCACTGGGTATATATATGTGTTGGCCTACATATATCTGTAACATGTTATTGATTTTTCTGTTGTTTTCCCCAAATTGTGCATAGGAGATCATATTGGACCTGAGTCTATAATTGATAAGTTTATTGTTGTTATGGTTTGTGCATAGCCTATTTCTCTATTATGAAACCCAATAAAGACTCGAAATATCACTGATAGTTCCAATTTAAATATTAATTTGATGACTTCTAAGGCTTTTTTTTTTTTTGAGATTATACATCTTCACTAAGTTAATGCTGGTGGGAAAAGCAAATGGTTGGATTTCTTTTCTCTAATATGAAATCTATGTTTAAAGAATATCTTAAAGTAAAAGAATGTTAGAAGTAAAAGATATCCTCCTAGGAGAAATTAAAACTACAAAATCCAAATTAAGAGAATTAGGAGTTAACTTGATCTATTATCACTCTTTTCTTGAAAAATGATAAGCTCAAATAGATATGTTCTTCTATGTTTGATTTTTATGTTTTTATGAATTTTTAATGTTGTTTGCCATTTTTATACAGATATGTTTTTCATTCTGTCACCAGAGCTGAAAAATTAGCTGAAAGGTAATCTATTGCTAATTCATTCTTTTTAGTCCACTTGAGTAAATATTTAATTTCAAAAAAAGTAAAATCATTATCAACTTTAATGATTTACCTATCTTATCTGCAGTATTCTCAAATATTGCTTCTTTAATCTTTCCCACGGGACTCCTGTTGATTCTATACACGTAACTTATTTTCTTTTCCATTTTGGCAGTGATTCTCCTTGCTCCTTCTGAGGAAAAAAAGAATTTATTAGATTCTTATAGAGGTCATTGAAATTGTTAGACCATCGAGGTTTATCTAAATGATTTACTTTAGAAAAAACGTTTCAGTTTAATCTGTGTTCTTTTGTTGTGCATTGCCATGGTTATGGGCTATTCTTTTTTTGATAAACGTTATGGGCTATTCTTTAATATGAATAATTCTTTCACTTTTCTCTATTTTGTATATATTATGCTTTATTTATTAATTGGCAAAAGTACCTTTCCTAACCCCAACGTTTGGGGGTCCTGTCAGTTTCGCCCCTAACGTTTTTTTGCTGTCAATTGTACCCCTAACGTTTTACGTTTCTGTCAATGTCACCCTTTTCACTAACACCGTCAAATATTTAACATTTTTTGCTGACGTGGCATCCTATGTGGCAAAACGTTTCTTTTTTCTGTCAATTGTAACCCTAACGTTTTACATTTCTGTCAATGTCACCCTTTTCACTAACACCATCAAATATTTAATAATTTCTGCTTATGTGGCATCCTATGTGGCAAAAATATCTAACTTGGTATATTTTTTTCCACATCAGATTTCCTACTCATCTTTTCCCCATCAAAGTTGTGTCGTTTTGACCTCGGCGTATTCCTTCTAAAATATAACTCAAACGCATGCGCTATTTTGCTCATAAAAACATCGGAGACGTTATCCATTCTCTATTTTAGGGTAACGTCTCCGACAAAGTAGAGAATGGGTAACGTCTCCAACAAAGTAGAGAATAGATAACGTCTCCAATGTTTTTGTCTGCAAAATGGCATGTACGTTTGAGTTATATTTTAAAAGGAATATGATGAGGCTAAAACGACACGGTTTTGACGGGAAAAAGATGAGTAAAAAATCTGGTGTGGAAAAAAATATGTCAAGTCAGATATTTTTGTCACATAGGATGCCACGTAACCAAAAATTATTAAATATTTGATGGTGTTAGTGAAAAGGGTGACATTGACAGAAATGTAAAACGTTAGGGTTACAATTGACAGAAAAAAGAAACGTTTTGCCACATAGGATGCCACGTCAGCAAAAAATGTTAAATATTTGACGGTGTTAGTGAAAAATGTGACATTGGCAGAAACGTAAAACGTAGGGGTACAATTGACAGCGAAAAAACGTTAGGGGCGAAACTGACAGGATCCCCAAACGTTGGGGTTAGGAAAGGTACTTTTGCCTTTATTAATTTTAGTCCTGAAGTTGATGCTTTAATTTAGTTTGATAGATACAGAAGGCTAGCTGCTGGGGCAATAATCAACTGGAAAATCCACATTTATCAAACATTTGCTTAATAGTAGTTATTTAAGAAAGTGTTCTTCCACTTATTATATGGATCACTGGATGTATATATGTGTTGGCCTTCATATATATGTAACATGTGTTACTGATTTTTCTATTGTTTTCCTCAAATTGTCTGTAGGTCATGTTGGTCTTGAGCCTATAATTAATAGGTTTATTGTTGTTATGGAAACACAATAATGTCTTGAGAAGTTGCTTGTCATGAACAAAGAAATCCTGTATTCATCCTATGGTATTTGATTGAGTGAAAGGAATGAGTATTTTTAGTGTTGTGTTCTATTTTAGTATGTTCATAAAAATAAAATCAGTTTACTTTGTGATAATCATAGTCCTTAACAAAATGTATATTTACTTTTAGACTTCATAGTCATATTTTTCACTCCTCTATTTACCTTTGATTGACTTGGTGCAATAGAGAATATTAAAAAGGTTTATCTAGGACATGTAAGAATTTGCAACATTTTTGCTTCACTACTTATATCCTAGGCTAGGTTTATACAGTGATATAAAAATATTTTATAATTTGTCCAAAATTTAAAACTCTACTTAGTTTTATTTTATATTTTAATTTTGAAATTAAAATTAAAAAAAATAGAGATAATTACTGACATACATGTCTTAAAGAAAAAGAGAAAAAAAACAAAAAATATATATATATTAAAATTAGAGAGAACTAAAAATAATTTTAAAAAAAAAAAGAGACTGTAGAAGAATTATGAAGTAATTTTAAACTTTTAGTTAAATTAACTTTTTTTTTACAAAAAACAGTAAACCTCTATTATATTGCAAAAAAAGCTAAGCGGCACTTGCAATAATTTAAAAAACTTCAATCTAATACTACTGAAGAATAAATCCTAACAATTGTTGAACTAAATAAACAGAATGTAAGCTCAACTGATCCTATTTTTCAGGATGAAGAATCTCAACGTCTTTGGTATTGCCAACAAAGTTGTTACTCCTAAACTTTTTGCATATCAGATATAAAATAATCTTCGAAGTTGACAATGTCGTAGGCTCTTCCAACAATATGATGAAGAGTGAAAATTTTCAAACATAGATGATCCATAGATTTTAGATGATTGTAACAACCTTGAATTTTGGGTCCAACTGACTCGCTTTTGTATCCGGTTAGCGGTTGGACCGTTCAGTCCGGTCCATACAACACTGATTATAATATATCTATTAGAATAGATATTCAGTGGTACGGTAGTACTGAACTTCCGTACATCCCTCCAATCAGTTGGTTCCTAAACCATTCAAGGTGGGTCCTTATTAATGTGAATTTATATTAATATTAACAAATGGTTCTACATGATTAGATGGATGTACTAAACTTCAATGGTACGGTACCATTAAACTTTTATCCCTATTATAAAATATAAAAGTAAGAGGCAAGAACTTTCAAGCTCACACATTAGCTTTTTACAATGATTGTAATTTTGACATGTCGCGTCCAATAGGGTCCAGCTAAGATATAAAACAACATCTATTTACTTATCCCTCCAAACATGCTTTCAGAATATTCTGTTTTTTAAATCATGATAATATGTAAACTTCTAACTAAAATCATGTTTTTTTAAAATTGACAGATAATCAAATCATCCCATTAATTTTATTAGATTACCCTGAGTTTTGAAAATCAAATTAGGGATAAAAGTTCAATGGTACCGTACCACTGAACTTCAGTGCATCCCTCCAATCATGTAGTGCCATTTGTTAATATTAATAAAAACTCACATTAATTAGGGCCCACCTTGAATGGATAGTAAATGAGACTTGTGAGAGTTGTTTGAAGATCCCATTGATTTCGCTAAACAATTTGTGAAATCATTTCTGGTTTATCTTGACCAATCTCACTTTAATTCACTGCTACTGTGATACTCATCTACGGCTCAAATCAATTTTCCTTTTATCTTTCTATAGTTCCCATACCAAATTGCAAAGAGGATGCAAATTTGCGAAGAGAGAGAGAGAGAAAACACGAAAAAAAAAATTATGTAAAGATGTACAAAATAATTACACATATATATTTTTAATTAAAAAATATTTAAAGTTCTTTAATATTACACGAAACAGTTCAATTGATTCAGGTCGAGTCATTCTAGCTAACTTGATGAAATAATTTTTTTTAGGGAAAAAATTAAGCCCATCGAAACCCGATTGTATACATTTTTTGGCGGGTTCAATCGGTTTAAATGAGTAAGATGATGTAGGCTCACCCCTACAACCTCATACTTAGCTTTTAAGGAGAGTTTTATATATATCGAGATATTCTAATGAGATATTTAAATTGACAGTGTATGATTGCAATTAACAGCGAACACAATTTCTTTTTTGACAAAAAAACTTATAATTTGAAAAAAAAAATTGTCCTTTTGTCTTTTTTATTATAGCTATACTTGAATGTTATTTACATATAATTAATATTCAATACTATGTGAAATTGAAATTTGTGGTTAAAATTATTTAATAATAATTATTTGAATTGTGTAAACTATTTTTATGTGATTTAAAAATAGGCAATTCTCATGATCCTCAATCATGAGAAATTATCCGTAATGGTCCATCATTCCCTAACAATTGTTTACCATTGTTGTTATTACTTGATATGCATATACTTACTACTTTGTCACATACAAAGAAAATGCGCAATAGAACTTACATGTATAGAGAGATATTTCAAACTTATGATTGCATTAATAGAAGATTCTTAAATGTATTAGGTCAAAATTAGTACTGCTAAAATTTTTTTGGACATCTAAACCGTGAATTAAGATTGTTTGCGTTTTCGTAATTATTATATCTGATTTTTTAAGTGTTCTGTCATTATAGAATATACAGTATTTAACAACAACATTAGTACATGCATAAGATTATTGACGAGTAGACATTAGACAATGGACTTTATTTATTTACAAAAACTCCAAATTATATGTGTCTATTTTTTTAATTTACAAAATGATTCAAATTAGTATAAAATAATATGTATAAATATCACGTGCATCGCACGGGTTCAATACTAGTTAAATAATAAAGAAGCAACTAGTTAAAAAGGTAAACATCATGTTTTTAAAAAAATTAAAGTTTGACCCTTCAGAATATGTAAAATTATAATACTGTTCAAAATATAAAATAATATTTTAATTTTCTTTTTAAATAATTGTGATTAAGAAATAAATATTCATCAAAAGGCAACAAACATAATTAGAATAGTTATAATTGAAGTA
This sequence comes from Senna tora, assembly GCA_014851425.1. NCBI lineage: Eukaryota > Viridiplantae > Streptophyta > Magnoliopsida > Fabales > Fabaceae > Senna > Senna tora. The sequence goes on from CM026261.1 coordinate 33,879,461, forward strand.
AAGTCCAAAATATAATACTAGTTAGTCACATGTTACACTAATGAAAATGACTTTTTATTTTTCATAAGCATAATAGTTGACTATATCTATGCAACAGTGGACTGTTACATCATCTTTTTGTATTTTTTTCACACAACACCATTTTTTCCAGCAAATAATTTTCTATTTTATTGTTAAACCATAACTTTCTACATAAATTTCAAATCAATTAATTCTAAAATAAAATAAATTATAATCTAATTAATATTACTAGTATCATCTTCACTTTCTTCACCTCTATTTCATCTTCTTCTTCCTTCTTCAATGGTGGAGCATTTTGTTCACTTATTTCCTAAATATTTCATTTTCTTGTGAGTACATGTCTTCTTATCAGCAAGGATGAGATTTGTCACACCCCCGAAAAATAAAGGAGGAGCGACTGGCACCGGACCCAAAGGAAGACATATTGTCCGGTAAGCCGACCCACCGAAGTCAAAATGCATGGTTTTCTAATATAAACCCTTTAATCACATAGGAGGATTTTTACCGAAAATTCGGCAGAGTCTCCCCTTAAAATTGAACATTTCCAAAATTTCAAAGCAGCCCAATGACATATACAGATAACCTGCTAGAGAGCTCCGCTCTCACCAATCAAAAAAATAACATGCAGATGATATACAACAATCCATGACACATCAAAAGAATACTAGGATCCTGCCTGTGACTAAAGGAACTATCTAGAGTCAAATATACATATACTGGAAGAAAACAAGTAAATCATAAACCACGCACAAAGTGGGCTCACCAACAACAAACGAACGTCTCGAACTACACTGAGGGAGACGTGTTCGGAACTACACATGAATCTGAAAAATATGAAAGGAAGGAGGGAGTGAGTCTAACGACTCAATGAGCAGACTACACATACCATACAAGAAGGGAACAACCCGAAGGCACGAGTTCTTCACAAACTATGTTCGATAGTAAAATACAAGTTTACTTATAAATTAACAAATCCGTTCAAAATACGGTTGATCCTTCTGTTCTTCAAATTCATAACCCAAAAGTCATATTAAGAGAAACATCTATACAGAACCAGTCATAACAGACATGAGCACAAGGCTCATGAAATCAGAAAAGCCTATGGCTTTAAATATTCAGATGAGCATTAAGCTCAATATATCATATATCCAATCCACGTGTGTCGGCCGACACACGGGGCTAGCAACACCCCTGCTAGCTGGGGTTCCAAGGTGCACCAAGGGCTAATGATACTGCGTTAGCATCAGGGTTCCGTACTAGATAATTCCTCAAATAAATTCTTTTACAAAGAGAAAAATTAGTACAATTATAATTTATCTAATCAAAATATAATTTTCCTTGAAAACAACAGAGATGCAGAAATAAGCATTCACAATTTAATTTCTCATATCAAAGAGAGTAAGTTCTCCTTGAATGCCACAAAATAAACATATATGTGAAATATTTCACTGAATAATAACTGAAGCATCATTAAGAATATGTTTTCAAGGCTATCCAGAGCTTTCTTACTAAAAGTTTCATAAAACATTATAATTAATAATAATAATAGTAATAACTATAGTAATCAATTCATCAGCTCGAAATGCAGAATTTGGCAAATGAAGAACAAAAGAGATGTGAAAGTATAAAATTTTGGGTTGTTCCCCATACTAAACTAATGAACGTATCAAAAGCATAGATAGAATAGAGAAAGAGTACAATATGCATCATCCACTCACAGATAACCCAAGTTGGGAGGATGCACTTTCAGAGTTCTCCAATCAAGCCTCTACGTTGGGAGTATCCTCAGAAGATCCTAAGATTTATAAAAGTTGTAGAATGTTACTTCACATCCAAATAATTCATCAATATTCTTCATACAAATCTTTCCCAAGCCCTTCCTAATTTCCATTTTTCCACTCCCAAGTCTTACCTTGTGGTCCTAAGTTTAGTAATCCTTTCACTCCACCTCTTAACACTTTATTGTCTTACAAAATGATCTTTACACTTCATAAATTTTCCAAACTTATATGGAAGCTCCTTTGGCATTGAGAATTACTGAGAAGACCCAAAATCTCTGGAAAATTCCATTTATTCCCCATAATTTCGAAAATTTTCAATTTAGTCCCTACTCCTCAAACTTTTAATCTTTGCATCACTCTTACCCCATTTTCAATTCCATTCCATTACTCCCATTATTTTAGCAACATACCAAGGATCCACATATTTCAGAAATGCACCAATATATATTTTTTTCAAGAGTGTAGATTTGCTCTAATATTTTCAAAAAATTTCAGAATAGTCCCTAATCAAGTGAAAGCTTGCAATAACCTTCTAATCCTAGATCAAAGCACTTAATCAACCTTCAAGCATCTTAATATTCATCCCCATGAAAAATTTAGAGTTCAACCTAACCCTATTTCCAAAATTTTGCATAAAGAAGAAAAAGAGATGTATTGAAGAGAGAGAGAACCTTGAGAGATGAGAAAAATGAAGAGAGAGAGAGAGAGAGAGAGAGTGATGGCTGACAACTCGCGGTGGCCGGTTGCGGCGTGCTATTGGGATATTTGATATATTAGAATATATTTTATGATAATAAAATATATTATGTTACATATCATATCCTTATCTATATATTGTAAATATTTAAAATTCAGTTTGTATTTTAATTTGAATATCCTGTAAGTTAGGAATATTAGTTTGTTTGTATCCTATATATATAACTTTACATAGTTGAATGAAGTAGACTCTCCGCCAATTATTTTTGGCTTCCACCACAGTATTTGCATATGTGAAGCCTCCTTTAGCATGGTATCAGAGCCTTGACCGGAAACACGATTTCAACGAGAACACAATGACCGGCGGCGAAGGGAAGAAGGATGAAGCACAACCACAAAGGAAAACCATCTCTCCATATGATATTACCTCTCTAGACAACCCAGGCCTTTTGATTACGCAAGTACAGTTGAAAGGCGAGAATTACGATGAATGGGCACGTTCAATTCGGACTGCCTTGCGAGCCCGAAAGAAGTTTGGATTCGTCGAAGGAACAATCAAGCGACCCGACGAGACGTCGGATGACCTCGAAGATTGGTGGACGATTAACTCGTTAGTTTCTTGGATAAGAAACGCCATCGAACCCACGTTACGCTCTACAATTTCCCACTATGAAGTCGCACAGGATCTCTGGAAAGATATCAAAGACAGGTTCTCCATCACCAACGGCCCCCGAATCCAGCAGCTTAAAGCAGACCTAGCGTCATGTACACAGAAAGGCAAGACTATAATGGATTACTATGGACGACTCAAACAGCATTGGGATGAACTTGACAACTTCGATCAGCTTCCAACGTGCAAGTGCGGCAAGTGCAGCTGTGACCTGAACTCGGCACTGGAGAAACGACGGGAAGAAGACCGTGTGCATCTATTTCTCATGGGCTTGGACGATATGATATATGGCACGGTGAGGTCCAACATTTTGGCCCAAGATCCCTTGCCCAGCCTCAACAAAACATATTCCATTATCATTCAAGAGGAGCGCGTTAAGATTATCGCTCGAGGAAAGGAAGATGGTGGCGAGGTGATGGCACTGGCAACCCGAAGTCGAGATGGAAGAGATCAGAAAGCTGTGTGCACTCACTGTAAAAAGGCAGGACACGACTCCAGCAACTGTTTTGCACTAATCGGTTATCCTGAATGGTGGGGCGATCGATCTCGAGGCGACAGTAAGAGTGGTGGAACTAGTCGGACTAAAGGTGATAAGAACGGTGCATGCGCTCATGCTATCCAAACTCCTCCAACTGGAGGTTCATCCAAAGAGCCACCCACGGCGGGATCCATGGGGTCTGGCTTGCCTGGACTGAATGAAGAGCAGTGGCAGAACTTGTTGAACATGTTGAACACAACAAAACCAACAACCAAAAAGATGAGCGGTAAGTGTTGGATAATTGATACAGGTGCTACAAACCACATGACGAGTATACTTGATGAACTTTGCGGTGTCAAAGAAATCCCACCATGCCCCGTGGGATTACCTGATGGGAGTAGTACTACTGCAACCAAGATGGGATCAATACTTCTTGATGGATAACTTCGATTGGACAATGTTCTTTTTGTACCCGGATTAAATTGCAAGCTAATTTCAATCTCATAATTAACTGACAAATGTCATTGTATTGTCCAATTCACTAATAAATTGTGTGTTATACAGGACCGCACTACGAGGATGCTGATTGGTGTGGGTGAAAGACGAGATGGATTATACTATTTTTAGGGTGTACCAAGACAACGAGCCTTGAAGACTGACGTAGTTGGCTCACTTGATCTCTTGCACAAGCGTCTTGGGCATCCTTCATTTCAAGTAACAACATTGGTTCCTGGCGTTAGTAATCGTGGCAAAATTTTGAATACTCCTTGTGATGTTTGTCAACGAGCTAAACAAAGTAGGGATAGTTTTTTGATTAGCGAACATAAAGCTTCTAGTATTTTTGAACTTATTCATTGCGATGTATGGGGTCCTTACAGAACAATTTCGTCCTGTGGAGCGTCTTATTTTTTGACAATAATTGATGATTTTTCACGTGCTGTGTGGATTTACTTACTTGTTGATAAATCTGAAGTATCACGTGCTATGAAAATGTTTTTCTCTTTGGTAAAAAGACAGTTTGACAAAGAAGTTAAGGTTGTTCGAAGTGACAATGGAACTGAATTTACTTGTATGAAAGGATATTTTCTTGACCAGGGAATTGTTTTTCAAACTTCTTGTGTTGGAACGCCGCAACAAAATGGACGGGTGGAACGAAAACACCGACACATACTGAACGTTGCACGAGCATTACGATTCCAAGCTTGTCTTCCAATTGAGTTTTGGGGCGAATGCGTCTTAACCGCCGGATACTTGATTAATAGAACACCATCGACAGTGTTGAATGGCAAAACTCCTTATTATATGTTGTATGGGAAAGAAGTTGCCTATGATAACTTGCGCGTATTTGGCTCTCTTTGTTATGCACACACCAGGACAAGTGATAAGTTTGCTAGTAGAAGTCGAAGGTGTGTGTTTGTTGGCTACCCATATGGAAAGAAAGGGTGGCGGTTGTATGACTTAGAAACAAAGACCTTCTTTGTCTCTCGTGACGTCGTGTTCATAGAAGATTCTTTTCCTTTTGCTGCAATTCATTCTCCTGACACTCATATAAGCCCTCTGGAAGTTGTTATTGATGATGAAGAAAGAGAGGTTAACGACAGGGGGGGTACTGTCGTGAACATGGAGAACCCAGTTGAGCATGCCCAAGTTGAACAACAAGATATTCACTCCGATACAACACCCGCAGTTGAGATTTCTTTGCTTGGTCGAGGACAAAGAAAGAAAGAAACATCTGTACGTCTACGTGAATATGTCACTCACACTGCTCAATGTATATATCCATCTGTCTCCTCATGCACACCTCAGCAACCGTCAGGTATGCCTTATCCTATCGCACAATATGTGAACTGTGATAATTTTTCCGTGTCCCATCGAAAATTTCTTGCAGCAGTTACAGTAGACCAAGAACCTATGCATTGCGCGCAAGCCGTGAAGGACGCACGTTGGCGAGATGCGATGCTCCATGAGATCGACGCCCTTGAAGCCAATGGGACATGGTCCATTGCAACGTTACCTCCTGACAAGAAAGCTCTAGGGTGCAAATGGGTGTACAAGATCAAATACAACTCTGATGGAACGATTGAACGTTATAAAGCTCGGTTGGTCATCCTTGGAAATCATCAAGTTGAAGGAATTGACTACACCGATACATTTGCTCCCGTCGCCAAGATGGTCACTGTTCGTATGTTTCTCGCTGTTGCCGCAGCTTTGAATTGGGAAGTACACCAAATGGACGTTCACAATGCCTTTCTTCATGGCGAACTTCATGAGGAAGTATACATGAAGCCACCTCCTGGTTTTCATGTTAGTGATCGCAGGAAGGTATGTCGGTTGCGCAAATCCCTCTATGGCTTGAGACAGGCGCCGCGTTGTTGGTTTGCCAAACTATCCACCGCTCTGACGTCCTATGGGTTTGTTCAATCCCAATCTGACTACTTCTTGTTCACCTTTACACAAGGACCCGTGAGGCTCAATGTCCTAGTATATGTGGATGACCTCATAATATCCGGCAACAATAGCGATGTCATGACAAGGTTCAAGACCTACCTCAGCCAATGTTTTCACATGAAGGATCTTGGTGTTCTCAAATATTTTCTGGGCGTCGAGGTGGCTAGAGGCCGCGATGGGTTTGTCCTGTGTCAACGAAAATATGCACTCGACATCATTAGTGAGACGGGTCTTCTTGGGTCTCGACCAGCAGCAACCCCGTTGGAACAGAATCATCGTCTCGCCACATCAAACAGCAAGCCACTCGATGACCCAGAGTCATATCGACGGTTGGTAGGACGACTAATCTATTTGTGCTTCACTCGGCCAGACTTGGCTTATAGTGTTCACATTCTCTCTCAATTTATGCACGCCCCTCGTACCGAGCATTGGGATGCCGCTCTTCGAGTGGTGCGATACTTGAAAGGTCGTCCGGGGCAAGGAATATACCTTGCACGACACAGTGACCTCCAGCTACATGGATGGTGTGACGCTGATTGGGCTGGCTGTCCTCTTACTCGACGCTCTCTCTCAGGTTGGATGGTGTTTCTTGGACAATCTCCAGTGTCCTGGAAAACAAAGAGACAACATATTGTATCTAGATCTTCCGCTGAAGCAGAATATCGCTCAATGGCTATGGTGACGTGTGAGCTGAAATGGCTGAAAGCCGTCTTAGCAGACCTAGGCGTCTCCCATTCCCAACCCATGTCCCTTCAGTGCGATAGTCAAGCTGCTCTTCACATATCTCAGAATCCAGTGTTTCATGAACGAACCAAACATATTGAGGTCGACTGTCATTTTGTTCGCAATGAACTTACCACCGGGAACATTAGTACCTCCTATGTCTCTTCTGCTGCGCAACTCGCGGATCTCTTCACAAAAGCCTTAGGCAAAAGTCAGTTTGAGCATTTACTGTCCAAGATGGGCATACGAGATTTGCATGCACCACCTTGGAGGGGGGTATTGGGATATTTGATATATTAGAATATATTTTATGATAATAAAATATATTCTGTTACATATCATATCCTTATCTATATATTGTAAATATTTAAAATTCAGTTTGTATTTTAATTTGAATATCTTGTAAGTTAGGAATATTAGTTTGTTTGTATCCTATATATATAACTTTACATAGTTGAATGAAGCAGACTCTCCGCCAATTATTTTTGGCTTCCACGCACAGTATTTGCATATGTGAAGCCTCCTTTAGCACGTGCCGATGACGGTGGAGCTTCTGGTGGGAGGGATGGAGTAGAGTGATGATGATGAGAGAAGGAGAAGATGAGAGCAAGAAAAGAAAAGAAATGGCGTGCGTGGAGGCTTCTGGAGAAGAAGAAAAGAAGAAAGAGAAAAAGGGGAAAGGGGGGAAAAGAAAGGAAGAAAAAAAAATTATTATTTTAAGGAGCATATATGATTATTTTGGGTATCTAAAATTAGACTTTTTGGCCTCCAAAAATTTTTAGAAGGATAACAAAAACTCCCAAAACTAATTTAAACCTCAAAATTATTTATTTGGGTTACTTATTTTATACTTAATTCATTCTTTGAAAGCCCCATAATATTGGGTTATTACAAGATTGTTCCTCCGTTTTACTTTCACAACAAAGAGAACCAATAATTTTTTTACAAAAAAGAGGGTTCAAAGCATGAAAGAAGAAAATTGAGAGAGAAGGCCGTGAAATATGTGATTCTTTGTTTTTTATTTAACCTCGATTAAAAATCTAAATATCATAAAATTTGGGGTAGAAAAATACTTAAACCTCCTCCTCAAATCATCCTTCCACATGTCAGAATTTTATTGGTAAAAAATTCATTGCATCCCTACAACAAAAGCTATATTTTGGTTTGGGCGATTTGAAAAGATTTTCAAACCAAACCAATCACTTTTTATTTTGGCGGTTTAGTTTGGGCAGTTTAATTTTATAGCGTCAAACCAAACCAAATTAAACCAAATCATGAATGATCGGTTTTAAGCAGTTCGGTTTAGCGATCTTATGCGGTTTAATTGTACAAATTTAGATATTTAAACTCATTAACAAATAATAAGAAAAAGAAACATTTCATTCACTAAAAAGAAAAATCATAGATTATCTTAACTAATTGATAATAAAACAACGTTACAATCAAAGTAAATAACACTTGTATTATTTTTTCAAATTTAGTCCAAATAGAATTAAACTAGTTTCAAAATTAAATTAAAAAAATTATATAAACTAATTAATTAACCAAATATATTTTAGAAAAAACTAGCAATTACTTTCTAAATATTCATATTTATATATAGCAACTGATTCAATTACTTGACACAAGTTGGAGCGGTATCTTTCTGGTCATTGGGGTCACAAAATAGGCATTTTCTAATTAAAAAATATAAGAAAAATATATGATGGTGGGAGAATGTGGGAGAGAGAAAATGAATATGATAGGTAGTTATTAAAAAAAGTAGAGGAATAAATAGTTTCCTAATATTTAATTTATTTTTTAAAATATAATCATAATTTTTATATTGTATTTTAAAAATTCAAAAAATATATATCACATATCCAATATGTTATTATTTAAAAATATAATAATAATGATTTTATATTATATTTTAAAAAAATTAAATAATAAATTATATACACGTACGTGCATGCGAAGCCTCTAGTATATATATATTACAATATATTAAATAATATTTATATTTTATAAAAATAATATTTTTATATTTTAAATTATGTAGTTAATTTGATAAAAATATTTTTTTATTTTTAATATTTGAAGTTATTATTAAGGTGTGTTTGGTTAGTGAGGTGAAGGATGTAATGGGAATGGAGGATTAATGGGATTGCAGAAGGGAATGAAAAAAGTAATATGAAAATGATGGATATGGTGTGAATGGAATAAAAGTAGGTAAAATTATCATTTTACCCTTATATTAAAAGTGAGAATGAAATAAAGTGGGTAAAAAAATAAGGGAAAAAATATAATTTCATCACATTACAAAAAGTAGAGTGTGTTTGGTTGGAAGGATGTAAAGAGATTACGTCTATGGTTACATCGACCAAACATTCAACCAAATGTGCTATAATTATAAAACATTAAAAATTAAAAATGCAATTAACAATAAATAAATTTTAGAAATATAATTAGAGCAGGTTTGGTTGAATGTTTTGTCGATGTAACCGTAGACGTAATCCCTTTACATCCTTTCAACCAAACACATTCTACTTTTTGTAATGTGATGAAATTATATTTTTGCCCTTATTTTTTTACCCACTTTATTTCATTCCCACTTTTTAATATAAGGGTAAAATGGTCATTTTACTTACTTTTATTCCATTCACATCATATCCATCATTTTCATATTACTTTTATCATTCCTTTCTACAATCCCTTTAATCCTCTACCTCACTAACCAAACACACCTTAATAATAACTTCAAATATTAAAAATAAAAAATATTTTTATCAAATTAACTATATAATTTAAAATATAAAAATATTATTTTTATAAAATATAAATATTATTTAATATATTTTAATATATAAATATATATGAATGACCTGGCCAAGCCGCCAAGGTCCATTCATATATAAATTAATGTGCAGGGCCTTCGCCCTCACTACTTCTCTATTAAAAAAACTAACACATTATCCAAAAATCTCAAATAGTTTTTTTTTCCAAAACTTCCTTTCAACTGAGAAAGCACGAGAAAATGTGAGAAACATTTGGTCACGAATCACAGACTTTGTATAATTTGTTTTTCTTAAAGAGCTCAAGAATTGTGGTGATTAATTATAGTTGCTTCTGTTTCTTGAATTTCTTTTGAATTTCTCAAATCTCAATCATGGTTTTCTTTATGATAGAAAAATTGGTCCAGTGGCATCATCTCCTTTGAAACAAGTCGAATCGAAGGCAACCACAAATTTTGAAAATTTGACAAATAAAATGTGTTAATGGGCCAACCGATTTGCCATGTCAGATTGTTAAACAAAAATGATATTCGTATTTCTACTGTAACAGTCTCATCCAACGACTCATGCTGTGCAATTTACACATTTTATGGGATCTGCACTTTAGTAAATCCGGTGGAACATGCCTATCTTGATGTGCAAAACATAGGAGCTATTCTTTTTCTACTCAATAAATTTGTAAATATATTATATTTACCCATGTATTTATATTATTTAATTAGACATATATCTTACCGTATGTAATGAAATGTATTGTTGGGCATATAAATATCATAGCAACCATAAAACACATATATTATATGATTATCTCTTAGTATTAATAATCTCCATGACACACTTTGAGGCTAACCACAGAGCATACAACAACTAACAAGAAAAAAAAAAATTTACATAACCAATTATAATGCATCTATCATTTTACATAATCATGCCTTTGATTGTTTTCAATGAGACCACGACATCAATCATATTCATTCGTGTCTCAGGTAGATCGCTACAACAATTTAAGGCTAACTCAAAAATTGATGATATATGAAACAAAATGTTACCAATTTGATGGTCTCTCTACAATAAGTTTCTATCTAGAACATTGACTATTGAATGTGGTGTTGATTTGCTAACCCAATCTTTCAAACATAGACCTTCGACAAACATATCATCTGTTGGCTTCTTCCTTGTAAACACTTCCATAAGCATGATACCATAACTATATACATCTCCTTTCAAAGAAACAACTCCTTTGGATCCTTACTCTACATATATGTGAGTTTCAATGGTAAGTAAAAGAATCATTATATAAAATTTTGTGGTTGAAGTTTTTCATATGTTGTTTGTAAAAAGATTCACATGTGAACATAATAGATAAATATTAGTAATTAAATATTGTAAGTTAAAACATAAATAAATAAAAACTAAATAAATGGACTCACCTGGCGCCATATATCCCAACTGTAGCAAAAGTCTTGGTATAAATTTGCAATTTCTCTTCACCTAATAGTTTGGAAATACCAAAATCACTAAGATGAGCTACCATATCTTCATCCAACAAAACATTGCTTGGTTTTACGTCACAATGAACTATTGGTGTAGAAGAACCATGATGAAGATACTCCAATGCTAATGCTATATCAATCATGATGTTCAACCTTTGCAAGAAATCTAAGCAGTAGTTATGAGAATATAGCCATCTTTCAAGACTTCCATTTGGCATAAATTCCATTATTAGAGATTTAAAATCAACATTTGAACAACTGCTGATGATCTTGACAAGATTGCGATGACGCAAATTGCAAATGGCAGTGCATTCAGCATCAAAACTCCTTAAAGCTTCTTCCAAGTCTATGTTAAATATTTTAACTGCAACCATCTGTCCACTTGAAAGAATTCCTTTGTATACAGATCCAAAACTACCTCGTCCAAGAAAATTGCACTCATCAAATCCATTTGTTCCTTGTAGAAGTTCATAGTAGGATATCCTAACTGGCATCTCCAAACTTAATAGATCCCGATTAGTTGAATCATTAGCATCATTTCTCTTATGTTTCAGAAACATTATGCATGAAGCAATTATAATCACCGCCAACATGATAGGCAATAAGCATTTGATCAAAAGCATGCCTTTAGTTGACCTCTGCCCGCTTCCCTTTTTACATGGTTTGACCCATAGTTGGGGCTTCCCACAAAGATCTTCATTCATCACAAAAGATTCAGCTGTAAAGTTTGTAAAAGGCCCACCACTTGGAATTTCTCCGTGCAATAAATTATATGAAAGGTTAATATATTTGAGATGGACAAGTGACTCTAAAGACTTTGGAATCACTCCAGACAAATAATTTTGGGAAAGATCCAAGAACTCCATGCTTATTATGCTACCAAATGATTCAGGAATTGACCCCTGCAATTTGTTATGCTCCAAAGATAAACTTTGTAAAGTTTGTAAGCCGCCAATGGTTGGAGGAATGTTTCCAAAAATATGATTGTTTGACAAGTTCAACCACGTAAGTGCTCTCAAGCTCGAAATCTCAAGTGGAATTTTTCCTTTCAAGGCATTGGAGGATAAATCTATCACAATGATATCTTTGAGACTCCAAATAGAATGGGGTATATGAGAAACTAATTTGTTAGAACTCAAATTCAACTTTTGCAAAGAAGTAAGATTCTCAAGGCATCTCGGAATCAATCCTGAAAACACATTGTAAGCTAGACGCAACTCACTCAAACTTCTAATTTGGCAAAGTTCATCTATGATGTGGCCTTTCAATATGTTATTACTAAGATCCAAAAATTGAAGACTTTGCAATTTATTGATTGTAGTAGGAATCATTCCATTCAAATCATTCCCATTTAACCTTAATTCGATCAAGTTGGTTAAATTTCCAAGTACATTGGGAATAATTCCACTAAATTTATTCAAGTCTAGTCTCAAATGAATAAGCTTAGAAGCATTGGATATGCTTTTTGGGGGTTTTTCCTGTAAATTGATTTGATTCTAGATACAAATCCTTTAGGTTGGCAAGGTCACTTCCTATATCCGAGAGAAAAGGTCCAGAGAGATGATTATATCCAAAATTCAACCACGTCAATGTTGAAATGTTGCAAATATTGGATGAAATAGGTCCACTTAGATAGTTGTATGACAAATCTAATATCTCAAGTTTGTTGAGATTTCCTATCTCCTTAGGTATAAGTCCTAGAAATACAAAGTAAAAAGAGGTTGAATTAGTAAAAAGAGGTAAAAATGGTGTATATATTTACATATGTATATCTAATATATGAATGGTTAAATTTATTTTACATCAAAAAGTTGATAAACCTTATTAATTCTAAAAAGTTTCCTATTAAGCCAAACATAACCTATTAGAAGGGAAGAAATGATGTTTGTAATTAACCAAGTTGCAAGGATTTATTCATGATAGTAGGAAAGTGCCCATTCAAATAATTTGAAATGCTTAAAAGCATTTGAGATATGATCTTTGGTATTTTTGCATTAAGCCCATTTTGAAATAATTGCATATTCTTTAGGTTGAAGTTACTTCTCATCTATATTAATATGGCTGTGGGGTCTTCCCGTCAACGGTCTCCTAAAATAGTCAATTAATTAATTAAAAAAGAAAATAAAAATATGATGTGAGAAAATCATGGGTGAGAGAAATTGAGAAAATAAGAATAGTGATAACTTCCCAGGATTCCATTTATTATTTTAAATATAATAAATATTTTATTTTATATTTTAAAATTTTAAAATAATTTAATATATAATATTTTGTTAATTTAAAAGCAGACAACACGCACGGTAAAAATATATAATTTAATATTTAATTTTTTATTAATATTAAACACATAGGAAAAGCAGACAACACGCACGGTAAAAATATATTTTTTTATACGCGCACATATTTAAAAAAATAGATTAAACACATAAGAAAAACAGACAACACGCACGGGAGTGCGTGTTGAATGCTAGTATTATTATATTAGAGAAGACCAAAAAAAATTTTTTTTTTCAAAATAAAAGATTATCTAAAATATAATCAACCAAGTTTATCAAGATTCTCTAACACATATATATATGCATGCGTCATGATTGCGTATTTTAAATTTATGTTTCAAAAATCTGATTAATTTTTTAAAATTTTATATATTTTTTGTTATGCTAATTGATCCATAAATAATTATATTATAAGATAATTGAAGAAACTAATTATCTACCAACTAGACAATTTGAAATAAATTCAGTGGTATTAATACATCCAGTATTTTCATTAAAAAATATGAATTCATTGGTTCCATTTATAATTTTATATTTAGTAATTAATTAATACCAATATATAGCAATAGCAACTTTTTATTCATTATAAACAAATTTTACATTTCAAGATTGTTATCCAAGACTTAAATTAAAATTTTATGATAATAAAAATGTAAATATATTTAATTTTTTTATAATTTATGGTCTCAACTATAATGTAATAATCTAATATATATTACGTGGCATTCAAAGAATTAATTTAGTATAAAATAAGTTACTTAAATAAATAATTTTGAGTTCTAAATTATTTTTTAGAGCTATTCTTTTTTTTTTTGTAAAAATTATTGAGGGATGAAAGATCAATTCCATGTGCCAAAAATACTAAATATGCATATTCCAAAATATTTAATTTGTTTGACTATTTCTCTTTTCCTTTTTATCTTTCTTCCTCCCCATTCTTTTTCTCTTCCGGTAGCCACCCCACCCCATATGCTTCTTCATCTTTTTCTTCATACATCTTGTTTATCAAATCTAACTCCCAAAGGTAATTTTTATCTCCAACAATAAATTTAGTAATTATATGTTGATTTAGGAATTTTTGAGTAAAGTATAAGAAGGTGAAATATTGGATAATTGAATTGGGGTGAATGAAAATTATAGGATGGAAATAAATGGGGGAAATGGTGAAACACAAGTGAAAAGAAAAGAAAAGAGATGTGGGATCATCTTATTGAAGAATAGGGACCAAATTGAAAACTTTATAAAGCTTGTGTAATTAATGTAAATTATATAAATCTGGATTCTTAAAATAGTATTGGTCCTGATAGTATTTTCGAATAAATTGGGTGAAGATTCAGAAGTGTTAAATATCATATTCGAAAGTAAGAAGTATGGTTGAGTTATTAAGAAATTGGAGTTAAGCAAAAATGTGAATAATTTATCTAAAGGTGAGAATAACAATAATGACATTTATATTTTAGAGACCTCAGGGTACTTGTAATAGGAAAGCTTGATTGGAGAATTTTTGGGACATATTCTTTTAGTTTGGATTATCAGTGAGTGGATGATACATATCGTACCCTTTTTTATACCATGCATCCTTGTTTTTTTATTATTTTATTTTGAAATATTTTTTTAGTATGGGAACAACTCAACTTTTTGAATTTTGTCTCTCCTTATTCTATACATGATAAAATTTGCATTTCAGACAAATGATTTGGTTATTATTATTATTATCTACAATGTACTGTGAAATCTTTTATAAGAAAAGAACCATAATATACTCTGAAAGGCATTTTAAGTGATTCTGCTAAAGGGATGAAGTATATTTTTACATCTGATTACTAAATTGTATTAGATGAAACCTTACTTCCTGAGAAAGTATTTTTACTATTTATGTGATTCTGTGATTTTGAAAGTCAGTGTTTTAATTTGATTAGACATTTATATTTATGTGGAGCTTATATTATGAACTATTTTAATTGGGAAATTGTCTAGTACGGTAATTTGTAGCTAAGACAATATTCATTAGTCCTTGGTACACCTTGGAAACTCCAATTAGCAGGGGTGTTCCTAGCCTCGTGTGCCGGCCAACACAGATAGATTGGATTTGTCTGAATATATTGAACTTAATGCTTATGTGATTATATAAAGTCATAGGCTTTTCTATTTTCGTGAGCCTTGTTGCTTATTTCTGTTCTAACTGGTTATGTATAAATGTTTCTCTAATTATGATTTTGGTTATAAATTTGATGGATTTGAGAATTAACCTTACGTTGAAAAGATTAGTATTTAATTTGCAAATTTATGTTACTATCAATTTACAATGTTTCTTGAAACGCCACTACCGATCATGGATTGTGAAAAATTCGTGCCTTCGGGTTGTCCCTTCCTCTATGGTATGTACCGTCTGCTCACTGAGTGGTTAGACTCACTCCCTCCTTCTGTTTATTTTTCAGATTCAGGTATAGCTCTGAATCCGTCTCCCTCAGTGTACTTTGTGCGTGAGTTATGATTTACTTGTTTTCTGTCAATATATGTATATTTTGACTCTAGATAGTCCCTTTAGTCAGATGTAGAATTCTAATATTCTTTAATGTGTTCTGGACTGTATACTATTCTTTTAATTAGCTGAGAGCAGAGCTCTCTAACAAGTTATCTGTATATGTCTTGGGTTGCTTTTGAAAAATTTGGAAATGTTTAATTTTCAAGGGAAACTCTACCGAATTTTCGGTAAAATCTTCTTATTTAGTAAAAGAGTAATATAATATATTCATTTTGGCTTCCTTGGGTTTGCTTACCGGACAATTTGCCTTTCTTTGGGTTATATTAATCATATGGACCATATAGTTTCAATTAATTTTGAATTGGGTTATTATAGTCGTAATTGAATCTCTATAATTAAAAAAAATTAAATTACGTCTGTTGTCAATTTTTTGTTAAATATTATTAGAAATGCAATGCTTATCGTTAGTTAATTCGTTGCATTCCTCCATGTGAATAAGTTTGTGAGATCTATATAATACTCACTCTCTCTTTTGGGATAAATAATTAGCCAAAATTAGAAATAGGTTTGACACGAAATACTAAATACAACATGTAACTACGGAATATTCTGCCCAGGGACATGAGGCACTGAGCTTCCAGAAGCTTAGTGACAGCATAAGCCAATGACACGTGGCACCACTCGCTTGCCTCTTACGTGATCGTTGCCCACGTCTCTCCACGAGGGCTCCCGTCTAAGAGACGTGGGAGACCCCCTGGGCGTCGTGGGACAGCCCACGCCCCGCAAGAACGTGGGTCAAGCACGTCCTCTCCACACTTATTATAAAAAGACCCTCACCCGAGGGATTTGAAGATCCAATGATCAAAATCCGAACACTTAGAGAACATCATTTGTAGCCATTTCGGCAGATGTTCTGTAGGCGTTCAGAGATCCTCTTACCTAACTCACATCACACATCTCGAGCTCTGCCTATAGCACCGTCAGGTCCCACCACCGACAGATACATCTCCGTCCCGGAGTATTCTGCCAACAGAGCTCCTAACAGCTCCTTGACACTCAAGCTCTCTCATACTCTAAGGCAACCTCCAACGAGCGGCTCGCCCGCCTGGGGTACCTTACGCACGTCTTAGCCGCACACGGCCCGATACAGGTAATCACCTAGCCTAACAGCTCCTATAGACGTCACCATGACGAACTACGTGGAGTTTGATCCCTTCCTAAGGGTACGTAGGCACCTAGGTCTTCGCCTAAGGACAAGTCCTCCAAGGCAACGACCCCTTGCGGTCCTTAATTGCAAATAACAATTGTCTGAACTAAAAACGACAGTTACAGTGGTGCCCACCACGGTCTTTCTTGGACCATAATGCCTTGCGCACTCTGCCGCTAAACGGCATTTCTTTTTCGAGGAGTAGGAGTACCCACCTAACACTCAGAAACCCGCATCATTTTTGTTCGATTCAGTATAGTACTTACATGGCCAGCACCAGCAGATCCTCGAAGTCTTTGCACGGCCAGCAGAATGACATCGATGGTGACCAGCATAAGCGGCACAAAACACACCTCGTGACCTTCGAAGGCATAGGCAACATCACCGAGATGAACGAGACATTGGTTATCACGGCCAACATCTCAGGATTTAATAGACTCCCGAATCGGCTGCTGACATACTCTTCACAAGGACCTTGGAGGAAATGCACTACTGCAAGGACCAGCTGACGCCAGACGAAAGAACTCTTGTCGATTTCTCAGGTTTGGCCGTTAAGACACGAGGAACCTTCACAACATGGCTCATCCTAGGCGCACCACCAAAGGTCGCCCGCGCCAAAGTTAGGTTCGTTATATCGGCAGCCCCGCCGATATACAATGCTATTCTGGGTCAACCAACCCTCAGCCGACTCAGAATAGTCATATCTACAGCTCATCTGATGATAAAATTCCCCACATTAGCCGGGGTCGGGGAAATAAGAGCGAACCAAAGAGATTATGCGTGCTACACGACTGACCGTCCCAAATGAGACAAAGTTGAAAATAACACCGGGAGCTCTCCCAGGATAGTGGACCTATGCGATGAAATCCCTTGAGCTCGACCGCAGCTAACGGAAGACCTTGTGAATATTTGCATAGACCGAGCAAATAACAGGGAAATCCGCGTAGGAGCCCTTCTTGACCAGGCAGCCCAAAAGAAGTTCCAGGAACTACTTACCCAATACAGGGACGTATTCACTTGGAGCGCCACGGACATACCAAGAATAGACCCCGCACTCATATGTCATTCCCTCAACATCAGAGACGACCCCGGCGTTATCCAGAAAAAGCGGCACTTCGACGAGGAAAGACAACAGGCAATCGACGAAGAAGTACAAAAGCTTCTCGACGTCGATTTTATACGCGAATCGCAGTACCCCGACTGGTTATCAAATGTGGTGATAGTAAAAAAGGTGAACGGGAAATGGCGGATGTGCGTAGATTTCATGAATCTAAACAAAGCTTGCCCAAAAGATGCCTACCCGCTGCCTAACATAGAAAAGCTAGTGGATGGAACAGCCGGGCACCGGATGCTGAGTTTTCTAAACACCTTCTCAGGATACAACCATATCTAGATGACCCCGAAGGATCAAGAAAAAACATCCTTGACCACAGACAATGGCATCTACCGCTACAAAGTCATGCCCTTCGGGCTAAAAAATGCTGGTGCTACCTACCAGAAGATGATGGACATCATTTTCAGAGATCAGATAGGCCGAAACCTTGAAGTTTACGTCGACGAAATGGTGATCAAATATATGGAACTCGAACAACACTTGGCACATTTGGAGGAAATCTTCCTAGTCTTGCAGGCGCACCAAATGAAGCTAAACCCGACCAAATGCGCCTTCGGCATATCAGCGGGAAAATTCCTGGGATTCATGATCACGCAAAGGGGAATCGAGGCTAACCCCGAGAAATGCGCAGCCATCCTCAACATGGAGCCGCCTCGAACGATGAAAGAGGTACAAAGGCTAAATGAGAGGCTAGCAGCCCTTAACCGATTCCTATCAAGGATGGCCGACCGACGCCTCCCTTTTTGCAAAATCCTGAAGATAGCGCCGGCTTTCAAATGGACCAAGTAGTGCAAAAAGTCTTTCTAGGACCTTAAGGTTTACCTAGCTAAACCGCTGGTGCTAGCAAAAGCAGTCAAAGGAGAAATCCTTATACTATATCTAGCCACCACTGATCACGCTGTAATCTCAGCTTTGGTGAGAGAAAAAGGGGTCGAGCAATTCCCGATTTACTACACAAGCCACGCTTTGCAAGGAGCCCAACTCAGGTACCAACGGGTGGAAAAACTCGTACTCGCCCTTGTCCACTCGGTCAAAAGGCTCCGACCCCACTTCCAACAGCACACGAGCATGGTCCGAACTGACCAACCCCTGCGGCAGATACTACAAAAGCCAGACTTAGCAGGGCGAATGAAAAACTGGGTCGTCGAGCTATCCAAATTCGACATCCAATATGAGCCCCGACGAGCGATCAAAGCCCAAGCATTGGCAGACTTCTTCACCGAAATGACTCCATTAGAATGCCTTCAGGGGGAGGCCCCAGCTTCAAACCATAACGAGACCATTGAGCCACAGCTAGAAACATCCCCATGGCTAGTCTACGTAGACGGCTCCTCGACCGAGAAATCCATGGGCGCCGGCATCATAGCGGAAAGCCCCGACGGAATCAAGGTGGAACAAGCCCTACTTGTGTTCAAGCTGAATATGAAGCCCTCATAGTCGGACTAGCGCTAGCTCACGACCTAAGCGCCTCAAAGGTCAAGCTATTCAGTGACTCACAACTTGTGTTCAGGCAACTCAATGGAGACTTCGAGGTGAAAGACGCTACTATCATCAATACGTAGAGCGTGCCAAACAAGAAATCAACAGGTTCAAATCCATCCTGATCACACGGATCCCCCAGAACCAAAACACCCAAGCCAACGCCCTCTCCAAATTGGCAACCACGTCGAGCCAATCGGGACTTAAGACGGTCTTGCGAACAACGCTCCGTGCCCCTAGCAGTTGACAATTCTTGTATGGCTCTCATAAAAGCATACTTAACGGCAGGCACCCTGCCTACGGATAAAGAGCTAGCCCGAAAAATAAAAAGGCAAGCAGCTTGGTATTTTTCCAGGGGAAACGACCTATACAGAAAGGGATTTTTGTCCCCGCACCTCCGATGCATCTCGATCGAAAAAGCAAATTATGTGCTGAAAGAAATCCACGAAGGTATATGCGGCACTCACCAATCCGCAGGAGCGCTCTGCAAGCAAGCCCTACGATCCAGATTTTATTGGCCCACAATGAGAGCAGACTCAGAAGGTTTGGTTACTAATTGCAACCAATGTCAGCAGCACACCGCGTTCATACACCAGCCCCCTGGTGAATTGAAGCCCATCGAATCTCTGTGGCCTTTCGACACTTGGGGCATGGATATACTGGGCCCCATCCCGCAAGGTGCACTCCAGAGGAAATTCCTCATAGTGGCCGTCGATTATTTCATGAAGTGGATCGAAGCTGAACCCGTAGTCACCATCGGTTCTCAAAATGTCCAAAACTTCCTTTGGCGAAACATTATAACTCGATTCGGCCCGCCACATTGGTTGATCACTGACAACGGACGCCAGTTTATCGGCGAAAGGTTCGAGGATTTCTGCAAGGATTGGCGCATTGACCATAGAACCACCTCGGTCGAATACCCGGCGACTAACGAACAAACGAAAAGGGCAAATCGCATCATCCTCGAGGGACTGCGGAAGCGCCTGAAAGATGCAAAAGAAGGTTGGGTGGATGAGCTCCCATCGGTCTTATGGTTCTACAAGACGACTATACATTCGGCAACAGGAGAAACTCCTTTCGCTCTAACATATGGGCAAGAAGCGATAGTTCCCGCAGATATTGGGATCCCCTCAGATAGAGTGCTAAATTACTCTGAATCAAACCCAGACAACCTATTGGTTAGCCTGGATATGGTCGAGGCTGCGACACTCAAAAACGTCGCTTACAAGGAGTTACTTGCGCGAAAATATAATCGAGGCGTCCGACCTCGAAAATTCGAAAAAGGTGACTTGGTCATGCGGACAACGATAAACAATAGGCATGACCGCATGCACAGCAAGCTCACACCTAATTGGGAAGGCCCACACAAGGTCATTGGAATCGCTTCGCACAACGCATACAAGTTAGCATACCTGACGGGAGAACACGTCCCGAATACCTGGAACGCTAGCAGCCTCAAATATTTCACTATGTCTTAGTCCAAAGACAAGTTTCACAAATATTTCACTATGTCTTAGTCCAAAGAAAAATCTACTATGTACCCCCCCTGTCTTAGTCCGAAGACAAATGTAATACCATCAATTTAAATGAATATAGAATGCAATGCGATTGACCAACTCTCATACTTGAAATTATTTTTGGTATTTCAAAATTATATTTACACAAGGGGGACCAGCGCCCCAAAAATACAAAATTACAACGCAGACACTGCGAAGTCCAAATCAGGAAGGATCCCAACTTGAAGGACGTGGCGCCTCGAACGACGGCAGGGGATCCCTTCGAGGATTAGGAGATACATCATAATCTTATATCCTTAATGGAGAATCTCCTCAGGCGCGGACGTGAAACTCTCTACCAATATTCTCCCAGGAAGGGTGCATCCTCGCCCTGACCTCCAGAGGGATAGAAATGCCCATCAAATCCTCCAACTGTGCTATACCATTTTGCATCCCGTAGTTGGCAAAACGTAGGAAATCCTGACGACGAGCCCTCAGAGAATTATCCTTGCTCTCCGCCAGCTCGCCCTCTAACTCTTTCACCCGGGCGACCAGTTGGGCATTCTCATCCAACAAGCCCTCCACCACTTCCTGCATAAAACCAAGATGGTTCAGCCACCTATCAAAGCTATAAGAAAGCAGCCTACCCCCTCGACCTCCCGCTAATAAGCAAAGCCCGCTAGACAGCTTAACAACAGTATGATCTCCTTGGTCATACGCTCTAAAGCATAGTCATCCACATATTCTAGCGGATAATGCTAACGAGCTAATATGACCCGCTCTGCCTCAAAGGGAATCAACTTCCCTTTAAAAGAGATACCCTCGCCTAAAAGACGGACGGGCATCTATTCGGGGGATACGGGAGTATAAGGAACCCTCCTACGACCGCGACGGTTCAAGCTGGATTCACCCACCTGATTTGTGGCTTCCACATTCGTACCCTCAGGGTCCTCGTCCGACCCAGCATCCTCATCCGCTCCCGAGGGCAGAACGACAACACTCGCAGGCCCTGACCGCCCATGCTTCCGACTCCGAGAACTAGGCGGGGGATTCAGCCTCCCTTGAATGCCACCCAGGGTCAATCCTGCAAAATGGGAACATTCAATACTTAGTGGGATCCAAAAGCACAAAGACACGCAGCTCACTATCAAAACATAAGCTTACCCAAAGCAGTGCCTGTGACCACGGCCCTCTACAAAAGCTCGAAAGCTATCTCTTTGTAATCCTCCCGGTCGTATCGAACCCAGAGAGTAGGATTGGACCACTTGAGGGGGAAGTGCGGGCGCCAGTTAGAAGGTCGAACCCAAGGCGAGCAAAAACCTTTCTTGGGTACCACCTTGAAAAAGTATGAACGCCAGGCATGGTTATTACCAGAAAGATCGGTAATGGTAAAATCTTTGGCACGCGATTGAAAACACACCCATCCGTGTGCCTCGCGGATGGAGTAGAGAGAAAGAAACACATTAGGCAGAGCCTCCAATTTGTTCGACTGGAAGTACCTATAAAAAATGTTGAGTATCGACCATGCGTTCTGAGTCAACTGTGTGGGGCAAACATTCAGCAAGTTAAGCATGGCTTCCACGAAGCGGGAGAAGGGAGGAATAAAAGTTTCATTATAGGGGACGCAGAGGGGAAGGACGAAGCTGACGCCGTCGCTCCAAAGAATAGTCTCTCCCTCCCCCATCGGCCTTATTTCGTAACCCTCGAGGAGAGAAGGAGCAAAACGCTCCCTCCATATCTTCTCAATGCCAGGGCCCGGCACCACCCGCGACTCCACACCGGCGTCCACCGCTGGAATTCTAGCCGAAGAACCAGGCTCTGGTTTGGCAGAATACCATTCCGCTGAAGCTGCTAGAGGAGGTACCACCGGGTTCTCACCTTCCTCAGACAGAACCCCCCGGAGGTCCACGGAATCCCGCAGCATCGTGAGACTCTCCACTCTCTCTCTGATCCCCTCCGTGGTAACCAGTAGCAGGGATTGCTCAAAATCCAGATCCATGGAAGAACACACGGAGGGGGTAGCGCTAGCCGAAGCCATTTCTGAAAGATTAAGGGCAGAGAATTGCTAAAATCAAAACTAGAAGAAAGGAGACTGCAAAGCAAAGGAATGGGGCTCTTCCGCTCTCAATAATAAAATAGGCCCAACAGACGCTTCGGAGTCCAACCAAGAGGCACGAAAACGGGTAAGACTTTGAAACTGAAGGGAATGACTAAAAAGCCCCTAACCTTTGAATTTCCTCCGCACACCCCCAAGGGGCACTTCAGGAAATTCTCCTCTGAGCAATGGTGACCCCTCCTCGGAAAGTCGTGTACTTTTTGCAAAGACGACTCAAAAAATTGCTAAGGAAGTCAAGCAGTTAGCCACCCGAATCAATACGCGTGGCACCTTTAACGTCTCCACTCCCTTGGAGTAAACCGAGAGACACAGCTTCGCAAGTCGGACGACCACCCGTGATGGCCAAACCCACTTGCGGATGGGCTCTTCTTAACAAAAAGCGACAGGCAAAATTTTCTAAGTAGCTTACTGACAGAGAACTTAAGTCCACAGGCGTCCGACACCCGTAGACTTGGGGGACTTATGTAACTACGAAATATCTGCCCAGGGACACGTGGCACTGAGCTTCCAGAAGCTCAGTGACAGCATACGCCAACGACACGTGGCACCACTCGCCTGCCTCTTACATGGTCGTTGCCCACGTCTCTCCACAAAGGCTCCCGTCTAACAGACGTGAGACCCCCTAGGCATCGTGGGACGACCCACGCCCCGTAAGAACGTGGGTCGAACACGTCCTCCCCACACTTAGTATAGAAAGACCCTCACCCGGGGGATTTGAGGTCCAATCATCAGAATCCGAATACTTAGAAAACATCATCTATAGCCATTTCGGTAGACATTCTGTAGGCGTTCAGACATCCTCTTTCCCACCTCACATTACACATCCCGAGCTCTGCCTACAGCACTGTCAGGTCCCGCCACCGACAGATACATCTCCGTCCTAGAGTATTCCGTCAACAGGGCTCCCTTCCTAAGGGTACGTAGGCACCTAAGTCTTCACCTAAGGACAAGTCCCCCAAGGCAACGACCCCTTGCGGTCCTTAATTGCAAATAACAATTGTCTGAACCAAAAACGATAGTTACACAACACTATAAGAATATGTCTTAATTTATTTAATTTATTAAAAATAGATTATACTTATGTTTTTTTCACTACAACAAAACAGAGATTTACCTCAGGAAAAATCCGTTGGTAAAATAGGAGAATTCCTGGCGTAGGTAAAAATTTTCCCATAAAATTTAGAGTCCGTGGAGAAAAATAGCCACGAAAGTATCTCGTTGGAGATCCGTGAGGAAATAGCCACGGATCCATTCTGCGGGAAATAGCACGGACCCAACCGGCGTTCGTGGAGGATTCAAAGACAGGACATCATGCATGGTGATGGTGACAACAATCACTAGGCAATTTATCACTTTTTGATTTATTAATGTAAAACATTTTATATATATACATCTAACATATGGTTTAGATATATATTTTTTATTTAGTCCCTAGAATCATACAATATAAAATATAATAGAGGATAATTGAAAGTAGAGAATTAGTTTTTCAATTATATTAAAATTTTAATTTTAAAATACAATTTAGCTTATGTCAAATCCTTTAATTTTATTTTATTGATTTTCTAAAATTAAATTTTCTACAGTTATGTAATTTTTATTAAATTATTTATAATTTGATTTTTTTAATTATTATAAGTTTTTTATAATATATATATATATATATATATATATATATATATATTAAAAATTATTGGTTGATAAGTGAATTCTTATAGTTTTTATTGTGTATTTGATATACTGTATACTTCAACAAATATATAAAATGTTTTACATAAATATGATTAATATAATCTTTTAAAAAGAATAATTTTGTTACTTTTAATAAAATTCTAATCTTTGATCAACAGTAATATTATGTATTATTTTAGAAGAGGTAAATGTAATTTTTTTTCAATTGAAAATTTAAATTTAAGTTATAAACCACTAACGCACGGATTAGCCGCGGATTATAAATTCGTGTCTAATTCACCACTTACCGACGGTTTGTATTGTAAATCCGTGGCTAATTCTAAAGAATTGCCCACGGAAATTAAACAGTGGCTAATTGACCATTTACCCACGGATTTACAATCCGTGACTAATTTCAAGAAATTGCCCACAAAAATTAATCAGTGGCTAATTTTTTTAAAAAAAAATTGTTTTTTTCTTTTTGTTTTCCCACGGAATAAATTTCGTGAATAAAATTCCATGAGTAAATCCAAATTTTGTTGTAGTGTTTCCTCATATTTGCATGCTTGAACCGAATTAACTAAACAAATGGAAAAGATAGACATGTTAATTAATGAGGATGTATACCTGTAAACAAGTTTTCACCCAAATATAATCCTTTCAAAGATGTGCAGTTGGTTATTAATTTTGGAATGCTTCCACCAAATTGATTCTCATTTAAATCGAACACTTCAAGTAAAGAAAATTGATGGCACATTTCTTCGGACAGATTTCCAAATAAATTGTTGCCGCTAAAGTCAATCCATTTCAAAGAAGGAATGTTGAAAAGAGATGATGGAATTTTACCTAAAAATTAGAACATATACGCATTTTGTATATTAATAGTTTGTTTTAAATTTATTTCTTCATTTGCATGCAAGAATAGGCTAATCTACAATATTTATATTAACAAAACTTGATATGTTTAACAACATGATTTACGTACTATATCTCTAAGTTCATCAATTTTTTTCGAATGATATAGAAACTAATGTTTTTTCAATTTATTAATTACAATTATATTTTTAATTTAATTATCACTTACTTAAACATTATCCACCGGGAATTATATATAAACTTTTTATCATTCTTATTCAACAACTTATTTTTAGCTTCTTAAATAAAATTCTAGTTTACTATTAGAAATTTTATAGGTGTATTTTTTAAAAAAAGTTAACGGTGTTAATTAATAAATATTAATAGTTTAAAGACATTTTTTAAAAAGCAAAAATCGGGATATTTTTATATGTTCTATACAAATATTTTACTCTAACCTTGTTTACAACCATAACCTAACACTATATCTAAGATGGCCTCTAATTTTTTAAATAATATGAAAATGGCCTATAATACATTTTTAAATTGCCTATAATATAGTTATCCTATTTTTATTATTATGTAAAATGAATATTTTTTTATAAATATGTAAAATGAATGTTAAATGTCAAGGATGTAAGATAAAACAGAAGTTATGCACTACTTTTTGTAAAATATAAAATCCTTATATTCAATCAAGAAATGTTCTGTAATTTTTTTTTATATATAAAAAGGTTATTAAAGAACATAATTTAGAGAAAATTTATAAGTTATAAAAATATGACTCGGTTAAATATTAATTACAAATATAAATATCTTTGCGGTCAGAGATGGAAAAAGAATAAAGATTTCTCCAATCCTAACTGTAACATCGGAAAACTCAAGTAACTAATTTTCTTTAAATCTTTTTTTTTATAAGAAATATTTCCTTTATATGGTTAGGATTTAATTTTATTGCAATGCTTTTTTGTATAAAATAAAATAAAATATACATACAGTACTACAAAAAAATTAATATTTTCAACAATTTATTTTTTGAATATCACTTAATTGTTAAAAAAATATTTTCTTTTAAATCAAATTTTGGCGGTCAAAATAAGTTATTGAAGAAAGACAATAATAATATTTTTTATGATCAATAATTGTTGATAATACTTTTTTCAACCGTACTTCTTTTTAAGGTTGTCGTCGAGGATTAGCGAAAATAATATTATTGATAAATATCAAAAATTGATGACCATCGAAAATACTATTATTGACTTTTTTCAATAACTTACTTTCACAGCCATAATTTAATTGTTAAAAAAATACTTATTTCGATGATCAAAATTTAATTTTTGAAAAAAATATATTTTTTCAATAAATAATAGTAATCGTTTATATAAAAATACTCATTTTTCTTGTTATGATATAGGAAAAGAAAACTTTTGAAAAACTTAATTATAAGATGTGTTACAAAAATCATACACATTTATATTCTAATTGCAGAACAGAATAAAAAACTAAAATTGTGACTACATTCTTTCTTTTGTTAAGCATCCTAGCTAAGTAACTGCTAATTTCACACTTTGTTTGAATTACAATTATATATAATCAATAACTTTTCTTGATAAATTAAAAACAAATTCAAGTCTCAAATCTCAAGTGTCAACACTAGAGAGGAATTGAGTTTGGTATTATGAGAGTTCTTAAATTTTGATAGTTTATTCATTCATTATTTATCATTTGTCAAATTTAAAACTGAATGAATACAAGGACTTAAAAAAATTTAGTACATTCGTAGTACAAGATTTTTATTTCAATACTTGAGGCTTGACAACTATAAAAGTCGCAATCATTTTCATTAATTTTGAAACATAACATAAAATAATAATTATTTTATTTTGAAATACTAAATTAATTAATAAGAATTTATTTCTCAATATAAATATACAAGGCTAAAATGCACATACACCCCTTGAGTTTTGAGTCACGGGCATATACACCCCCTAAGTTTTAAAATGTTGCACATAGACCCCCTGAGTTTTCACTAGGGGTAGAGACACCCCTTCTGTTAGGGTTCCGTGAAAATTAAGCGTTAAGTGCCACGTCAGCAAACATGTGTGAGGGCACATACACACCATGAGTTTTCACTTCAGGGGCACATACACTCCCTGAGTTTTCACTTTAGGGACACATACACTCCCTGCGTTTTCACTTTGGGGCAGAGACACTCCTCACACATGCTTGCTGACGTGGCACTTAACGTCTAGTTTTCACGGAACCCTAACAGAAGGGGTGTCTCTGCCCCAAAGTAAAAACTCAGGGAGTCTATGTGCAACGTTTTAAAACTCAGGGGGGTCTATGTGCCCCTAACCCAAAACTCAGGGGGTCTATCTGTATTTTAGCCAATATACAATTTTTTTTTTCTCATTTTTTACACTATTACTCCAATGACGAGAGACATCACTTTTTTATTTATTAATTTTTAGAGATACTATTCTTTATTGATTTTCAGAGATACCAGCTCTCGAACTATGCATTCATTAGTACAAGCAAAGCATTGAACCGCAAAGGCAAGGACTAGCTGGTAAATATAGGCCACTTTTTTCGAAAATCTATTGCCCAAGCTTTTTATCAATGTTTTTAAAATCAGACCGATCATTGAACCGATCGAGTCACTGGTTCACGGTTCAATGGTCCAACCATAGTCGAACCGGTGACATTTAAAATATATTTTTTTAATTAAATATACTAAAATATATCATAGAAAAATTATATACTTCATAATTATATGTCTCCATCTCGATCTAAATAAGATAAGAAATAGAACAAGTTACAAATTACTACAATATCATATTAAACTCTTCAAATAAGTTCAAGGATCAACATATTTAAGTCTCAAGCCTTATCACAAACCAAACAATAAATACTAAAATAGAACAATCCTTACAACTACAAGTCACAACAAATTCTCAATAAATACTAAATCATAAACAACACAATTTTTTTTTTTAAAAAAAGAACAACCGGTCAAACCGTCTAAACCACCGGTTCTGACCGGTTTGGACGGTTTTTCCGGTTATTGACCGGTTTTATATCTGACCGATTCTTTGGTTATTCCGGACCGGACTGGCAGGCGGTTTACCGATTTTCCGGTCCGACCAGCCAGTCCGGTCCGGTTTTGAAAACACTGCTTTTTATTAAGCCAAAAATTTGGACTTTAGAAAAAACTAGTTTTTGGACTTTTTTTAGGCTTCTACTTTCTGTAATAAGATCTAAACATATATTTGTAGTCATAGAAGTTTTGTATAAGTTATTTCAATACTAACAAAAAGCTAATTTTATATATCTTGACATATGTCATATATAATATAATATGATAGCATAGATAAACATAAATTAAGACTATCTTAAACCATTCCTACCGAGCAAAAGCATGAATTCATGCAACATTATTTTGTTGGGATTAAACACACGTCTTATAAAAAAAAATATTGAATAAAATTATATTAGAAATCCCCTTCATATATAAACAAAAAATTAACTCTCACATATTATAATTAACCATATATATGCATAAACTCATATCTCACCATGAGAAAATTTTTTTAGTTTGCTGATTTATTTAAATAAGAGTATAATAACTACACATGCAGCAATCATTAAAACAAATACAAAATCACAAAGAAGAAATCTAAATTTAGCATAAACACAGTTAATATATATATCTGGATAAAAATAAAAATAATACCTTTTAATTGTTGTCGGCAAGATATAAGTATTGGAGGTTTGTTAAATTTCCAATGTCACTTAGTATGTATCCACCATCAAATCCATCTAATTGTAAACTTCTCAATTCTTTGCATTGATGCCAAACAGATGGTATCTCTCCAAAAAAATTATTCTGGTCTAAATAGAGTAGTTCAAGTTTTGGAAGCCCGTCACATATATTTGATGAGAGACTACCATACAAATTATTATAGCTAAGATCAATTTGTTGTAGCAATGAGCTATTAAATATTGTTGATGGTATAGAGCCAACAAATTGATTGTTACTGAGATAAATTATTTTTAACTGTGGAAGATCACCAATCTATTTTGGGATGTTTCCTACAATTATAATACAATAATAACAAAGTATTAATTAATATTTGACAACAAAATAATATTGCATTATATCAAATTCAAGTGTTTATAGCTATTGGCTCTCCATACATTATTGTTAATTATTATCACAAATCAAATAGATATATATATAAAATAAAAATAAGTATAAATAGAAAAGACATACCTGACAAACTGTTGTAAGCCAAACTCAATCCTTCAAGTGAAGATAAATTGGAAATTGCATTGGGTATAATTCCATTAAGTTTGTTTCCAGCAATTTCTAAAATCTTCAAGCTCTTGAGTCTTCCAATCTCACGTGAAATTATCGCCTCAATTAAATTATCATTCAAATCTAAAATCTCTAACCTTGACAAGTTAGATTTAGATAATGGAATAATTCCACTCAAATTATTGTTATGAAAACTCAAGTTTTGGAGTGCATATAAACTCCCTATCCATGTGGGAACTTCTCCATCAAGTTCATTGAAACTCAAGTTGAGTAGTTTCAATCTACGCAATTGAACCAATTCTTTTGGCAAATGACCATGAAAGTTGTTGTCACTAAGATCAAGTTCAACAAGAAATGAGAGATTTCCCAAATGAGGAGATATGGTGCCATTCAGACCCATGTGACCAAGATTCAAGGAATGAACCCTTCCATGATGAACATGTAACACCAACCCAATCACATGGAGATGATGAAGAAGAAGAAACAGACCAATTAGCCAAGAAATCATATGGATCAGAGGTGATCCAAGATTTGAAAGCAAGAAGTGAAAATTCATGAGTGGTGATGTTTGTCTTACTCCAAGCTATAGAAAGCATGAAGCAAGATAGTGAGAACATCAAAGCAAATAAATGAAGTTTGCCCATATTTTGCATACCAAACTTCATCAAAGATGCAAGCAATCAGTGGTGAGTAACAAGAAGAGAAATTGGAATATTATATTCTCTCAAAGTCCATGGCAAGTCAATGCCTTACAGATAACGCAAGCAATAATTTTAAGAGTAATTTATACATAAAATATGACTACAATTTCGGATTAATTAGTCCAGATGCAGGTCGTCACTTTACCACTTCATTTCATTCCCCCTCTAGATCCATTTCCATTTATTATCATTATTTGATAGAATAAATGTGTGCATGTAGTGTAGGGGTCATAAAAATTATGTACTACAATATTATTGAATTTCGATATATCTTTTCAATCATATAAAACTATTTGTTAATATTAATAGAAATAAGAACAAACTTTGAATAAATTAAGGACTAACTAATTGAATGAATATATCTCTTTGTTGTGTGGATAATATACATATATGGAGGTTATTATAGAAAGTAAAAAATTTAATGCCTAATTAAGATCTACATATCTTTGAATTTTTTATGATATTAACTTCTAAATTATTTGCAGCCTTTAAGAAGTTTAGCAAATATAAGAATTTGGGAATTTAACTTCATATATGCCAGTTTTTAGATTTCTGTTTTTTGAAAATTGAAATCCGTGGTCTGTTTTTTTGTGTTCTTTTTTTCTATTTTATGTTTTTTGTTTTATATCTTCAGTTTTCTATATTAATAAAATAACAGAAAATAAATATTTATGGAAGTTCAAAATATACTTACGTGAATGTTTTGGGAGCAAGAAAATTCATGCACATTCATGGTGGGTGTTGGTGGCAGTACGCGGTGGCCAGTGGTTGGTCGGCGGTTAGTGGTGGTGGGTGTGGTGGCGGTGGTGGGTGATGGTGCGTGGTGAATGGTGAGTGGTGGTTGGTGGTACGTGGTGGTGGTTGGTGGTTGGTGGTTGGTGGTGGGTGTGCGTGGTGGTGAAACGCGGTGGTGGTTGGTGGTGGGTGTAATGGTTGTGGCGGGTAGTAGTGAATGGTGGGTAGTGAGTGGTGGTGGTTGGTGGATGGTAATGGTAGTGGTGGGCGTGGTTGGTGGCAGGGGGTGGTGGTGGACGTGGTTGGTAGTGTTGGTAGGTAATGCGTGGTATTGGTGGTGGGTAGTGGTTGTTGGTAGTGATGAGTGGTGGTGGCAAGAGGTCTTAGTGGTCGCCTGGTCGGTGGTGGACGTGGTTGATGGTGATGGCAGGTGGTGTGTGGTGTTGGTAGTGGGTGGTGGTTGGTGGTGGCGGCGAGTGGTGGTGGTGGTTGCTGGTGGTGGTGAGTGGTGGGGGTGGGTGGTGGTGAGTGGTGGTGGTGGGTGGGTGATGGTTGAAAAAAAAAACTGAAATGAAATTTTTAAAAACCACATTTTGTGGTTTCCTAGGTGTTTTATATTTTGATATTAAGCCCAAAATTAAAAATAAAACTTATTCAACCAAACAAGTTTTCAATTTTTTTCAAAATAAAACTGAAAACCGAAAATCGTAACAATACCAAACACCCCCTTAAATTTTCATTGTTTTTAAAAAAATCCTACTAATTGTTTTCAAACTTTTTTATTATGAGATCATCCTCCCTTTTTTTTTTGGCCAGAGAGATCATCCTCCCTTAAAATGCTGAAGATGCGTCCTTTATAATTATTTCTGTTTAATTTTTCACATGTACCTTTTTATTGGAGGTAATCATGTTCAGGCTAGTCGAGGTCCCATAACGGGGTAGAGCTCTCTAAGTAGAGATTTTTCCGTACACAAAACTCAAATTCGAGAACTTACTTAAGGAAAATAGAGTACCTACCACTCCAATCAACTACTTGTTGATTATAAGGAAAATAGAGTACCTACCACTCCAATCAACTACTTGTTGATTATAATTATTTCTTTTGAGTTTGAATCTTTGACTTAATAAAAATTTCACAATAATTTTACACCTATTTAACATTGTTATGTGACTTAGAGTTTGTCATTATTTTAATCTCATGAATCATATTAATATAATATAATATAAAATGCAAGAAAATTATGAGGAGAAAATTATTTAAATTTTAAAAATATATACAATTTATTATCAATATATATATATATATATATATATATATAATTTAATTTATGTGAGATCAACTAATACTATTTTATTATGTTTTATTATTATACTTGAATTAAAGTTTCAACTTAGACCATTAGTTTGTTGGTTTATGTTTGTTTGGTTTAATTCCAATTATGAATAACTATTGAGTGTGATTATTTAATTTTGTTACAATCTCAATGCTTGAATGTATAAATTGTGATGTTTATTTGGTTTTTTGTTTTTGCTTATTCCAATTTTAAGTATGAAATCATGTATTAATATAATTTTAATAGTAATTATAGTTGTAAAATGTAAAAAATATTAATATTTTAAATGTTCAATATATATATATATATATATATATATATATATATATATATATATATCATTGGTGAACCGGTTGGACTAGTGACTCAATGACCCGAACTCTTCTCTAGATCAATGATCGATCCAAATCCAATCACTATATATGCTTATGGGTAGTTTTAGGTACAGCTTTGAATGGTAGTGTCACATATTTTAATCAAGTCTTGTGGACTTGGCTTTTATCGAATGGACTCAAAATTGAAAGTGTGGACAATGTTTGGCCGAAAATATTTTAAACACTTGTTTAGTCTTTGAAAAAGTCTATGCATGTTAATTTTAAACACTAAGAAAATAGTGTTTCACGTCACTTCATGTTGAAAAAAAATTCATTTTGTGTCGTCCAAAACCAAGAAAATAGAGTGCCTTGACTTTTTCAACTCAAAATTAATTATAACAAAGAAATAATAATTTTTTAAATATGTTTTCCTGAAAAATTCATTTTGTGTCCCTAGGGACTGATGAAAGTAAAAGATATATACCAAAAGAAAATGATTGGATGTAAGTTTTTCAACTCAAAATTAATTATAACAAAGAAATAATAATTGTTTAAATATGTTTCCCTGAAAAATTATAACTTTTTTTTTTTAAAATCTAATAGTACAATTGAAGTTGTTTAGTAAAAACAAGTGAATGATAGATTTTTCAATCATTTTGCAATCCATAGCCAAGTGCTGCTTCAGTTTATATGTATACTCAAACACACATAATATATATCTGTCATATACGTTGTCACACACTCTGGTGTGTGACATATCCTATTCACATGCAAATTTGTATACATAATAATAATAAGTCCCCCAAAATAATCATGTCTTTAAGTATGTGGAGCTGACAAGTCTAGAGTATAATAACCACAAAGTGTAATCAATTCATTACAATATCCAAAATAAAATCAAAGCCACCCACGGAGACAGAATGTGAGTGCTAGCAAAACGCCGCCTTCACTGAGCCGACGTGGAAGCCTGACCGGTACCTGTATCTGAAAAAGTAAACCACTAGAGGGTGAGTCAACGACTCAGTGAGTGACTCTCCCATCCTAGGCGTAGTAGCGTGTACCAATACGACCGGGAAGGGGAGAAACCACATTCACATACGCATACACTTCAATTCATCTTTGATAATTATATAATTGTTCTCAAGCAATAAAACATGTACAAACTCTACTTTAACCGTACCACAACATACATTAATCGTGCATACTGACATGCGTGTATCGAGAAACACCGAATATAGATTAACATCCAAGTGCGGTTCACCCGCCAAATATACGTACCTTTGCTTACCTTGTTGCCGTCGTGACGTGTCGGTCCTCCCTATCTATCCCGGTGCACTATAAGACTTAACTCATCGTCATAGTCGGTTGGATTTGAAATATAGTAATTTAAAAACAAGGTTTCCTCAACGCCACGTCAATATAACAATTGATGTCATGACCTTTTTAAGAAGATAACTTTGTCTTGACGTCACGTGAGGATACCGGCCATCGTCATGGCATGTTCGAAGAAAAGGAAAGCTATTCATAGTGCATACCAAGGACATTGAGGGTTTATACTAGTGTTGAGTACCTATACGCTCGGTATCTTACATCGATACGCATAGGCACACGACCCATTCTGGGACCGTCTCCATGGAATGTTGTGTTCAGTGGCGCACCCCGGCACCAACCCGCCGAGGTGTCCATCTACATCGGCACTTTCCGGACCATCGTCTTGAGAAGTCCGCTTGGTTCAATCCGGACCAACTCAACGGATTAACCAACTAGTAATGGTGGCATACTCCAGACGGATCAACAGAATATCCACAAGTGTATATATACATGAAGGCAATTTCGAACCTTATACGACAAAATGCCAACATGAAGGCACTTTCCGAACCTGACTCGGTGGAAAGCCCTTACCCTTGGTACCATACATGTTATTGCCATAATTCTCGGGTCAAGCACATATGTGTGCAGAATTCTTCATCGTCACCCGTATGTACTTGATCCACCATATTTCCACTTTAACAATCACAAACAATTTATTGTACAAAATTCCAGCAATCGCCAACATAATGACAGAGTATTACTAGCAAGCATAAAATTAAATTTTTACAAACATTCACGTATAAAAAAGCCCAAAAACCAAGGTTATCATACAACCCTTGGGGCTAGGATGAAAGGGTCCCTCACCTTGGCCGCTTTACTTAGTGACCCTTGAGCACTCTTGTTTCCAAGGAAGTACTTGAGTCCTAACAAATAGAACCGCACCAATTAAACTACTTATCTACACATGTGTGTAGCTAATTTTCCATAAACTCCATATTAACCAATTTTTCACTTCTACACATATCAATGCCTAAATTCCACTACCTAAGCTATGGTCATCATTTGGGAGTTGGTTTTAGTTCAAAAATAAATTTTACTTTAAGAAATCATATTCAAAAGTTTGCACACCATCTAGCTCCATCAATTGAGAGTTTTTGCCAAATATAGAAATTTTACTCATTTCTACAAAATTCATAAATCACCATCCCAATCATTTGGCATTCTTCCAAATCATTTAAAATAACTAAAAATATCATTTAGAGTTCATACATATCAACAATTTCAAAGAAATCAAAAATTCCAAAAATTTTCACATAAATTCGTCCAACATGAACCCTTGGTTGAAATCCTCCAAAGAAATCCTTATTGGGGTATTTTCTATGTTCCAAAAGAGTCATAGGTTGATATACTATCCATTAGCAACTCATTCCAACAAGAAAATCATGATTTAAGAGGTGGAGACATGATTTTTGGAGCTTACCTTAAGGAAATTTGAAAATGGAAGTTTGAGGAAGTTGCCCAAGCTCCTTGAGGCTCAACAATGGTGGAGGAGGCTTGAAGAAAGTTAAAAATGATGATTGGAAGCAAAGGAAGTGGTGGGAAGTGGTGGGAAGTGGGAGATTTTGGGATTTCTCCCTTTGCCTATCACATAATAATGAAAACGAGAAGAGAATAAGAAGAGGAAGAGAAAGAATGAGTGACGTGCTACTGCTGCTACCTAGTGCTTTGCTTATAAATTGAGTTTGAGCATTTAAGGGTAGTTTAGGCAATTGGCAACTTTTGGAGTATGGTGAAATAAAGTTTTGATTGAATTTTCTTAACTATATTTATTTGTAGGTAAGAATAGGAAAATTTTTAAATTTTTGGTTAATCATAAGCCTATTAAAAATATCGGTCATTGAGTGTCTTACAGATGGAAATTTCCTACCCAGTATAACTTTTATTTTCATAAAATTCTCAAATTTAAACTATAAGCTTTGAATAATTCATATGACCACTTTTGAACAAAATTATAATTTTTCTACCTAATTTTCATATTTATTTTAATTTTTTAAATTCTCAACTCTAAAACTAGTAAAACCTTAATTATATCCCAAAAATTTTATTTCACTCTAAAAAATTTATTTTTATTTTCTTTAGCCAAAATGCTTAACTTCAATTTCACAATTTTATCACTTTCATATTATCCCATCAATTCCTATTTAATTTTATTTATCTATATGTATACACAAAATTATTATTTATTTCTATTGTTCATTTATTTATTTTGTCCTTACATTCCAACTCCAAATAATGACCATGTTAAGTCTTACTATACACAATTGATCTGATTCTAAAGTCTAAGCCTTCTCTTTGACCTAAAACGTAATATCTCGCTCAAAATGATGAAAACCTCCCTTTTATATAAGAAAAATCGCGTTTTCTCTAAGTTGCAGTCCGTTCTGGCGCTCTAGCGCCCGCTCTCTGTCAAAGTTACCCAATTTTTCTCTTTTAGGCTGTAGCTGGGCGCTCTAGCGCCAGAATTTATATTTCCTTGCAGTTTAGTCCTTTCCCCCCCCCCTTTTCTTGCTTTTAACTTGCTCCGACGTTCCATGGTGTCCTGAAATCACTCCTTTGCACCTTTAGGCCCTGAAAGGTAAAAATAAGTCTAATTTTTTTTTTTTATGTTTATATATATATATATATATATATATATATATATATATTATTTTAATTTATTTTATTATTATTTTAAACAAAAGAACGAAAAATATTTCCTAGAGTATGCCAGCTTACGCGCCATGGCGCCACAGTGGGAGCGAGAACGCCCACTCTCGGCCAAAGTTGGCCTGTTGTAGCACCGTGGCGCCATCGCGCTCACTCTCGGCCAAACTCGGCCAAAGTAGGCCAGTTTGGGCGTCATGGCCCCATATCTAGCGCTAGAGCGCCGAATCTCTGTCTTATACTAGTTCAAACCTTTTCAAAATTGTCCCCATTACCTTTCCTTAGCTTGATAGCTCACTCGTCATGCTTAAACATGAATTTTTCCATTGGTCTGAGTACATTCATGCTCTTTTTTATTGTTCTTGAATACCTATCCGAAATTCAAAAGGGATAAGTAAAAGAAAGAAAGAAAGATAAAAATTTCAAAACACATTAGGTTGCCTCCCAACAAGCGCTAAGTTTATAGTCTTCACCCATACTTTGTCCTTCTGCACTTTTTTTATGGATCTTCTAGATTTACCACGGTCTTTTCTCTGTCCACCTCGCCTCCCCTACAAAGTTTGATTCTTTGGACATTTACTAAGACGGTGTTGTCGGACTTATTGTCTTTTAATTCAATAGCCCCAAATTGGGTGAATTTAGTGATTATAAATTGTCCAGACCACCTCGATTTCAGCTTCCTAGGTAAAAGTTTCAGACGTGAATTGTATAATAGTACTTTTTGACCTGGTTGAAAGGTACGCTCTTGGATCTTTGTATCATGCCACTTCTTGGCCTGCTCCTTATATAAGCGTGCACTTTCATAGGATTGGAATCTAAACTCCTCTATTTCTACCAGTTGTAATGCTCCCTTTTCACCTGCCGTTTTTATGTCAAGATTCAACTTCTTGATAGCCCAGTAGGCCTTGAGCTCTAACTCCAAAGGTAGATGACACGCCTACCAAACACCAGTCAGTACGGTGACATCCCGATAGGTGTCTTGTAGGTGGTGCGATAAGCCCAAAGAGCATCCTCCAGCTTTTGAGACCAATCCTTCCTATTTGGAGAGACTGCCTTTTCTAGAATTCATTTGTTCTCTCTATTAGATACCTCAACTTGAACGATTGGTTTGTGGGTGATAGCTGGTAGAAATTTTGTGTTTGACCCCATATTTTTCTAGAAGAGCATCAAACTACTTGTTACAAAAGTGGGTGCCCCCACTACTGATGATTGCATGAGGGATTCCAAACCGAGTAAAAATATGAGACTTCAGAAATTTAAGGACCACCTTGGCATCATTGGTGGCTGTTGCTACCGCTTCCACCCATTTGGAGACATAGTCCACCACAACCAGGATGTATTGGTTCCCATATGATGAGATGAAGGGACTCATGAAATCAATATCCCAAACGTCGAATATCTCAACTTCTAAAATATTTTTCGGGGGCATCTCATATTTTCTTGATATAGATCCAACCCTTTGGCATCAGTCACAGTTGGCTACGAAGATTTGATCGTCCTTGAACAAGGTAGGCCAATAGAAACCCGATTAGAGGACCTTAGTTGCTGTCCTATCCCCTGCAAAATGCCCACCGTAGGGCGCTGCATGGCATGCTTCTAGAATTGCTTGCATCTCTTTCTCGGGGACACACTTTCGAAGCATCTGATCAGCATTCAAACGGAACAAGTACGACTCATCCCACAGATAGAATTTTGCTAAATAGAGAAACCGCTTCCTTTGTTGATAGTTATGATCCCGGGGAAGCATTCCGCTCACTATATAATTGACATAGTCTGCATACCACAGGGTATTAGTGTTAGTAAATATAACGAAGATACTCTCATCAATGAAAGTCTCCCTGATTATTTCCTGATCAGCATTGCTCGTTAGATTCTCTATGCGAGACGAGTGGTCAGCTACTTGATTCTCGGTCCCTTTTCTGTCCAATATATGCAAATCAAACTCTTGCAACAGTAATACCCAACGGATGAGTAAGGGTTTGGCATCTTTTTTAGTAATAAGATATTTAATAGCAGAATGGTTAGTGTAGACTATTACCTTTGTACCTACAAGATATGCTCTAAATTTATCAAATGCAAAGGCAACAACTAATAACTCCTTTTCAGTAATAGTATAATTTAATTGAGGGCCTGATAGTGTTTTACTAGCATAGTAGATAGAATGAAATACCTTATCCTTGTGTTGTCCAAGAACAGCTCCAATAGCTACATCACTAGCATCACACATTAACTCAAATGGCAAAGACCAGTCAAGAGCGACAATTATAGGGGCCGAAATTAGTCTGTTTTAATTCATCAAAAGCAGCTAAACATTGATTATCAAAATTAAAAGGAACGTCATTTTCCAACAAATTACTTAATGGTTTAGCTGTTTTAGAGAAGTCTTTAATAAAGCGTCTATAAAACCCCGCATGCCCTAAGAAAATTCTTACACCCTTAACTGAATTAGGAGGCAGGAGATGTTCAATTTCAAAAATTTTGGCCTTATCTACTTCTATTCTGTCCTTAGAAATTTTATGCCCAAGTACTATTCCCTCAGTGACCATAAAATGACATTTTTCCCAGTTAAGAACTAGGCTAGTTTCTACACATCTATTAAGTACGTTTGCTAAATTTTCTAGGCATTCATCATAGGTATTACCAAAGCCAGAAAATTCATCCATAAATACCTCAAGAAAGTTCTCCACCATGTCAGTGAAGATCGCCATCATTCATCTTTGGAAGGTGGCCGGTGCATTGCATAACCCGAAAGGCATCCTTCGAAAAGCGAACGTACCGTATGGGCATGTAAATGTTGTCTTATGCTGATCCTCTGGTGCAATGGCTATTTGATTGTAGCCAGAGTAGCCATCTAAAAAGCAATAAAAAGCCCTGCTTGAAAGCCTATCCAACATCTGGTCAATGAATGGAAGGGGAAAGTGGTCCTTCCTAGTTGCATTATTGAGCTTGCGATAGTCCATGCATATCCTCCAACCTGTGACTGTCCTAGTTGGAATTAATTCGTTGTTTTCATTGGCAACTACAGTGATTCCTTCCTTCTTAGGTATACACTTAACTGGGCTAACCCAAGAACTATCAGAGATAGGATAGATAATTCCTGCATCTAGTCACTTAATAACCTCTCTCTTCACTACTTCCTTCATAATAGGATTTAACCTGCGTTCTCCTTGAATGGAACTCTTTTCAGCCTCCTCCATCAAGATTTTATGCATACAAATAGAAGGGCTAATTCCCTTAATATCAGCTATGGTCCACCCAATTGCTTTCTTATATTCCTTCAAAACAGAAATTAAACTCTCCTCTTGGAGGTTACTCAACGCAGAAGAAATAATGACAAGCAATTTGTTAGACTCATCCAAATAAACATATTTTAAGTGAGATGGTAGTGGTTTTAAGTATAATGTGGGTGGCAATTCCAAAGATGGTTTGGGTGGTTTGAAATCCCGACCCCCAGTTCTAAAGGTTCAAACCTCTTTAGGTTTAAGATTTTATTCCCATTGGCGTCTAGCCAATTCACCTGTTGCATGGCATTCTCATGTATATCCTTAGAGTCTAATATGAGGGCTGGCTCTAAAGGACTCAAATTCTGTTTAATAAACTCAGAACTAATTAAAGAATCAATCACAGAAATTTGAGAGCACTACTCTATATCATCAGGGTGTTTCATAGCATTAAAAACATTAAATGTTACCTGTTCATTTTGAACTCTCATGGTTAATTCACCCTTTTGTACATCAATCAATGTCCGTCCGGTGACTAAGAAAGGTCTACCAACAATTATGGGCACCTCCTTATCCGCCTCAAAGTCAAGAATGATAAAATCCATCGGAAAAATAAATTTGTCAACCTTCACCCAACCTACGCCTCTTAGTTACCAAATCTTTCATGAACTTCGCATAGTTAGGCATTTGTTCCAGAGCTTCCACTAATGGGATATTAATGTGGAGTTGATTTACAACATCTAAAAACTTCTTAAACTGCTTATCCTGCATATGCTTATGAAACCTTTGAGGGAAGGGAGGTGGTGGCCTAGGTGGCACAACCGCCTGTTCAGAGGTCTTCCCTGATGATTCCTCAATAGGTTTCTCAGCTGGTTTCTACTTCACCTTCTTGTTCAGCTTCCTTTCATTTTTCATACTCTACAATTTTAGGATTCCCTTCTATAGAATTTCCACTTCTCAAAGTAATTGCTTGACAATGCTCTTTATCGTCCCTCCTAGGATTAGGTTCAGTGTCACTGGGTAGATTACCTTGAGGTCGGTTGTTCATCGAAATAGCTAGCTGGCCCACCTATGTCTCTAGATTTCTTAGAGATGCTTCCTGTCTTTGCATGATAAAATCCGTCTTAGATATATAAGCCATGAGCTTCTCCTCCAAGGATAACTTCTTCTCAACAGGTGGTGGAGGAGGAATCCTTTGTTGATTGGAATTTCCTGAATGAAATCCGAGTGGGTGACTAGGACGTGGTACACTAGAGGAGGGTCCTAACCTTGAACTCTGTGTCCATAAGAAGTTTGGGTGATTATGCCACCCTAGGTTATACATGTTCGAGTATGGGTTATTGTTGGCATTCCTATTGGCCATAAATTCAACACTTTCAAGGGTAAGAGAACACTGTTCAGTTGTGTGTCCTTCTCCACAATGCTCACAGCGTGGCATGATAGCGTTTACTGCTTGAACTGGTGTTTGAACACCCAGATTTTTTACCTTGCTGGCCAGTTCAGCTATTTGAGCAGTAAGAGCATCCAGGGCATCATTGTTCTGAACTACCACAGATTTTACCTGTACAGTCGTGTCAAAATGCCACTGATAATTGTTGGCAGCCATCGTTTCTGATAGGCTATATGCTTCATTCACTGGTTTGGCCATCAGTGAACTATTTGCTGCAGCATCAATGTTAGTTT
Organism: Senna tora; assembly: GCA_014851425.1. Taxonomy (NCBI): domain Eukaryota; kingdom Viridiplantae; phylum Streptophyta; class Magnoliopsida; order Fabales; family Fabaceae; genus Senna; species Senna tora. Next base: position 33,921,564 of record CM026261.1, read on the forward strand.
TCAATTCAGAGAATAACCCATTGTAAAAAGTTTGTACTTGAAGCCACTTAGGTACTCCATGATGTGGAAACTTCCTCAGCATATCCCTGAACCTCTCCCATTCTTCATAGAGGCTCTCAAAATCACGTTGCTTAAAAGTAGTAATGTCACCTCTCAGCTTGGCAGTTTTTGCAGGTGGGAAATACTTGGCTAGAAATTTTTGAGTCAAGTCTGACCAAGAGGTGATAGAGCCCTGAGGTTGAGATTGCAACCATGCTTTTGCCTAATTCCTTAATGAGAAGGGAAAAAGCCTAAGACGAATAGCTTCTTCAGATACACCATTCTGCCTATTTGTGTCACATATTTCCAGGAAGTTAAGAATGTGACTATTTGGATCCTCATTGGTTGTTCCACCAAATGTACCCATGCTCTGCAGCAGCTGGATAGTGGCAGGCTTAATCTCAAAAGTGGTAGCCTACACAGCTGGTCTGGTGATACTAGATTGCAAACTCTCTACTGAAGGAGTTGCAAAGTTCTCAACGTTCTGTCTATCTTCCTCCGCCATCTCAGGTGATTCAATGAATTTAGTGCCTTTGCTCTTTAGGGAAGATGGAGGTGAGAAAATCTTGATAAGTGAAGATGGGGGAGATTCAATCACCCTTCTCCTCTTCGCCATGCGTATCTGTGGTGGAGATAGCTCAACAACCTTCTTCTTTTTCCCCTTAGGCATGCGTATCCTTAACTTTCTCTTTCTGCTTTCTTTCCTTGTCGCAGTTGCTCGCCTTCTCTCTCAGCTTTTAGTCGTTCGCCTTGGAGACACTCGCCTTCTTCGTGGAGCCGCTCGCCTTCTCTCTTATTGGGGCCATTCGCTAGCTGCTCCGTTGCTGCAGTTTTTCGGGGCCGTGGGTCTTCGATTTGGTGGGTCTGCTGCTGCATTCGTGGTCCCGTTTTTTGCTTATTGACAACACTCATTCTAATCATAACATTTTGTATCATTTGGCAAGGTTTTATTGTGATTATTGTGTCCAAATGCATGCTTTCATGGTATTTTGATTCATATGAGTGTTGGATTTAATTCTTGCTAATTCCATGAGTTTATTGCATGAATTGTGTTAATTTCATAACTTTAGCATTTGTGCAAATTTAAGTTCATGATTGGCATTTTCACAAGTGTTGTTGGATGTTTTCTAGGTTATCTAGGGGGGATTAGCAAGAAGATCAACATTTGGGAGCCATAATGCAAGTGAGGGAGAAGAACCGAGCACAAAACAAGCAAAAATGACAAGTTTTCAATTCTGCTCACTGCGGTGAGCAATCAGAATTGTTGAAATGGCCTTGTCTGCTTGCTGCGGTGAGCAAATTGCTCACCGCAGCGAGCGACATCAGATAAGCTCACGTTTTTACATCAGAAAATCATTTTTTGGCCGAATTGGTGAGCCCCACTCACCCCAATCAGACCTAATTTGCCCCAATACATTAGGGTTAAGTGAGGAGGCTAAGGGGGATGATTAACACTTCATCTTTTTCTCCAAGTTTCCATCTTCCTCTCATCTCCAAGTCTCCATTTCCATTCCCTCTTCATCTTCTTCACTCCACCTCCATTCTCACTCATTTCTTCTGCAACATTCATCATCATCCATGGCTTGGCACGGTTTGGAGAAGCTTGGTGTAGCATTCTTCATCTCCATGAGTGGCTAAATCTCTAGTGCTTTGGAGGAGGATGATTAGGGCTTGAGCTTTGGCACTTACTAGGGAGTTTTTCTTGTTTTCCTTCTACTTCTCTTTATAGATTCATTATTATCTTGTTGATTTTGATGGATTTGTATTGATTGTGGTTCGGAACTTAACTTGGTTGTAGTTGGATATTAGGGATTGATATAGATTTGTGATTTGTATTTTCATTCTCCCATTGTGGGTTTTGATTACATTGGGTTTGGTTAAATCTTATTGTAGTTTTAATTCATTGTGGAAGTTACTCTAATGACAATGGTATTTGTTGAGTTGAATTCTTATCTATATTAAATTCCCCATTTGCTTCATTGATGGTATTTGATTGGGCTTGTTAATTGTCCGGTTGGCTAATTGCATTCTCCAATTAAATTACCTAAAGTTTAGTGGTCACTAAACTACTTTAGGAAATGGCCTTTCATTTATTAACTCCACACTTTTTGATAGCAAGGATAGCCGAAAGCATTCTCCAACAAAGCATATTCATCACATCACATTCACTTCACTTTTACTTGCTTTGAAATATTGAAAAATCACAAAAAGATTTAGTTTTAGTTTCTTTTAGATACATTTACTCTTCTTGCACACCAACTGTTTAATAAAATTCCTCAAAGACATCCCTGTTTTTATGAATATCTTACATAATTGACAATTGAATGCATAGGCTCCGAGAGAGAGATTCGACCTAGGTTGTGCCACTAGCTGCACATTCTAGCATTAATTTGATTGGTGCCAGCCTTGCGACAAGGCCGCTTCCATCACTTATTTTTGCCGATTTGTCGATGCGGGTACCGGTTTGCTGCTATGGGATCACGCCGTAAGTCGCGTCGCTAGTTTCTGCCACACCGCTGCATTTTCGATCTCGGCTACGCGACAGATCCGGTGTTGGTTTGCTGCTCGTGCAGTGCTTTGTGTGTCTCTTGCTTTGATTCGCGGCTTCCTTTACAGATCGTCGCTTCTCCCGTTGCTCTTTACTTCTCCGATCGTGAGCTCGTTTCTCGCCGTGCTCGGTGTTCGTCCGTGGGGGTGGCTACGCTGTCGCTCAGGTTTGTTGTTTCTACTTCTCGGTTGTTTTGGCCATTCACCTTTGATGTGGAGCCGCTCGCCTTTCTGTGAGCCTGCGTTTTAGGCTCTTCGGGTTTTGTGCCTCCGCAGTCACTCGCCTTCCTGCTTGGAGCCGCTCGCCTAGTTGGGCCGTGCGCCTAGGTTGCTTGTTCTTTGTATGTTTTCCCCTTTGAAGTTTGACATTTTTGCTAGCTTTGTCTTGAGTTTTGAGTTTGCCTGCTCTTTCTTTTTAGGTGTTTATTTCTTCGTCTGATTGGTGCTTCTCATGACAGGTATTACTCTGTTCTTCCCTTTTTTTCTTGCTCAATCATGTCTAGTCATTCATCTGATCCTACTGAGCTGGTTGGTGATTCTCCCTCTGCTTCATCTGATTCTGGGTCTGTTGAGTTGGTTAGCACCAGCGGGTCAGGCAGCTCTTCTTCTCCTCCTGCTTCTCCATGTGGGTCTTCTTGTTTAGTTTACCGTCAGTTCTCTGAGCAGTTTTTGGGTGATTTGTCGTGGTTAGATAGGTTTGTTCTTGAGCCTAAGAGCAATTATTGTACCCCGGACCATCTTCGTTTGCTGTGGGGAGGGTTTTTCTGTCCTTTAGAGGGACATTTGAGGAGTTTCTTAGGGAGTCAGTATTCTCTTGATTTTTCTTTGGCTAATCCTTGCGTCGATGAGTCTGTAGTAGATGGTCCTCCTCGTTCATTTGCTTTGTATGCTTTTCCTTTGGATTATGGCTCCATCGCTCCTCCCTTTATTGACTTCGAAGTAGATGTGCTTAATTATGTTTCTTGCGCTCCCTCTATGCTTTCTCTCATTGGCTGGCTTACGCTAGGTGGGTTTCAAGCTGTTTGTGAGAAGTTACGTGTTAGCCCGACAGTGGAGGCTTTCTTTTACAATTATCACGCTGTTGGTCATAGGTCAGGAAAGCATTTGTATTTTCAAATTCGTGCTAACGTGAAGGACGTTTATAGGTATGTCACTGGCTTCCGTTCTAATTTAAAATCTTGGCGGGAGGATTTCTTTTTCGTCCATCCGCGTGAGGGTTCGAGTCCATCTCGGTGGTTTAGCTCTAGTGGTGCTTCCAGGTTTCCCTGCAAGTGGGCTTTGCCACACGTTGAGCCCCGTCGTCGGCCCGTTCTTACTAATATGTCTCTTGATTCTGTTGCCACTATAGACGCCCTTCGTGGGAAGACTTACAGTTTTGACGAACTGTTGGTTGATAATGGTATTTTAGCGCTTTGCTTGTTCATTATGTGAGGTGTTTTCTTAACTATTTGATGTTTCGTTTGATGATTGCAGGTGGCTTTCAGTACGTTCCTCATCCTCGTGTAGCTGGTGCTGCCCGGGGACAGGGTTTTGGGGGGTCCCCCTCAAGCTGCTCGAGGGGCTTCTCGGCCTTTTCGCCCGTCTTTTCGGAAGGATTCCGGGGATCCCTCTTTTCATGCTACAGGTGCGTCTGTCCCTGTTTCTCCTACTCCTCCTCGTTCGAGTGAGCATCTGCGCTTTCGGGGCCCTCCTTCTTCTGCTGGTGATCTTCCCGCTTCTTCTCTTGGTGGTGATCTTCCCGCTTCTTCTGCGTGTAAGAGGCGTGATCTTGGTGCTGATATTGGTGGCTCTTCTAAGAAGGGGAAGGTAGTTGCGGAGGAGTCTGTTGTTGCTGCTATTGGGAAGGAGAGGCGGTGTTTTTCTGATCGCGTTGGGTCTTCGGAGAGTGTTGGTGGTTTTCTCCCCCCCTCCTGTTGTGCCAGAGATGGATCCTCCCTATTGGAGTATTCCTATTCATGGGTGGCCTATGGTGAAGCCCTGGCCCGAGTTGGGCCCTATTCCTCGAGCTGAGACAGAGGATTCACTTTTCTGTACGCGTTATAATGCCGTTGCTGCGGTTCGCGCCAAGTTTTCCTGTCCCCCTGATTGGGAGGCGTTGGAGAAGTTTGTGGTTAACCATGGCCACCGTGCCCTTCGGGACTGTGTAATGAGGGATTTGCTGAGGAGCTTATACTGCCAGTCCTATCTATCCGAGATTTCTGATTGGCTTGAAGAGGAGGGGGTGGGCCAAGTGCAGTTTTGCAAGGAGATATATGAAAATAGCATGGTTCTGAAAGCTGAGTCCATAGCCAAAATTAGCCGCCTGGAAGGCGAGTTGAGTGAGGCTCAAGAAAAAGTGAGTTTGTCAGAGGGGCGGGTGACGGACTCTCTGAAATTGCTGGAGAGTTCAAAGGAGGCTGAAGCAGCGCAGAAGAAGGTCGTGCTGGCTTTGGAGGAGAGGTTGGTACAATTGGCTCGTGTTAGTGGTGAGCGCGAGTTGGTGGTGCGGTGCCAACGGGATGAGTTAAAGGAGAAGTCGGCTGAGGTTGAATCTTTGAACCATCAGGTTGAGCGATTGAACGCCCGCATTTCTGAGTTGGATAGCCGCGTTGCCGAGCTGGCGGACGAGGGGCAGCGTGGGGCCGTTTGGGGGTGGGAAAACTTCCGCTCCCAGCTACAATATTTTAATCCTGGCCTTACTTATGAATCCTCTCAGATGGACATTAACTGCGAGGTGGTTGATGGCCAATTTCGCGAGATTCCTGCGCCTGTTGGGGTTGAGGAAGGTCCTTCTGCTTCCTCTCCTTCTGGTCTTGAGGTATTTTATTGTTATTTTATATGAATTATAATATATATATATATTATTATTATTAAAAGAAAATTTTTCTTTTGGTGCTTGCTTTCCAGGTTTCACGCCCTCCTGGTTCTCCTTCTCCTAACGCGGCTCCTGGTGCCGCTGCTTCTTCTGCACGGCCGGCTCTTTCTCCTGATGGGCCTCCTGTAGTTTCCTCTTTGGATGGCGCGCTTAGTTCCCCTGAGGTTGAGGATGTTGTAGCAGCCGTGGCCGAATTGTCGGGTGATAGGGTTAGGGAGACTGCCGGTGGTACTCCCGATCGTTCGCCTCAAGCCATTCACGCTATTTAGGAGGTGGAGGGAGATTTTGATTCTTCTTATTTATTTGGGGTTCCTTATTAGTCTGTATCTGTGCCATACTTTGTTGTATTTATGTTTATGATATATCCACTTTGGTATCGTATCTATTGGCTTCTGCTTTTGGGCGGATAGTCTTGTATTGCCTCAGATATGGGGTAGTTGTTAATTTCCCCTTATATACGATCATGTTCACTTTGTTATATATATCTCTGATAGTAAAGCGAAAGAAGAACTTTCTTGGTCGAGGTGGATTGGGGGTTGTGCCGGGGTTGGCCGTTCTTGTGGCCGCTCGAGGAGGCTGTTTGCTACAGGGGTTGTTTTGTTTTGGCGTGTGCCTGCTTTCTTTGTGTTATCTTTTCAGTGAACCCTTTCTATATTCCAGTTTTCAACGTACTCCCGTGTTCTTGGGATGTCTTTTCGGCTTCCTTCGTACATTTTTGCTTTTACTGTAGTGAGCATTGTTTTCTTCTTGTTTTTTTGTGTGTCATTGTGTTGGCTTTTCGATTAACACTGTCTTGATTTATTTGTGGGCGTGCTTGTTTCTTCTGTAGTACGTTCTTGTGTTGTCTCCTCGTGTTTGTGCACGCTGTTTTTTCTGTTTTGTTTATTTAAGTTTCCCCTCTAGTGTCTGTTTGTGTATGTGTTGAGTGTTTCTGTCACCTCGTCGTTCTATTATTCTGATGGAGAGGATATTGAATCATTATGTGGCTCGCGCTGGTGTTCATTATAATGTCTTTCACGGTGATGATCCTGCTGGCTTCTTTATCCACGGGCCTTCTAATGGTCATTTTCTTTATATGGTGATTGATTATCGCGTTGGCCACCAGCGCGATAATGGTCATTTTCTTTATATGGTGAACTTGTTTCCTCCAAGGGGGTTTCCTCCGCAGGAGGGTGTTCCTCCTCATGCTTATGTGATCCAGTTTGAATGGTATCCGTTGGGGGCTTCTCCGTCTGGTCGTCGTGCTCCTCCTTATCTTTTGCCCTACGTGCCCCTTCCTGGCATGTTTCTTCCTGAGGGCGTTTTCAGCTTGTTGGTGTGGGATATTTCTTCGGCTTCTGACAGCTTGCTAATCCAGGTGGTGGAGGAGCTGCTGCCTTCTGTGCTTATTCTCTTGAATACCCGTAGTTGATTTACCTTTCCTCCTGCACAGCTTGTTCAGGGGCTAGGATATGCTGGTGATTTTTTAGGTCGGCTAGGGGTGCCAGGCGAGATTTGGGTGTATACTCGCCCTCGTGTGGTGTTGCGGCACGTGGAGCTTACCTTTGCCCTGCATCAATTCTTTGTAGAAGCTGTTTGAGGCGATTTTCTCTTGAGCTTGTGGTTTCCTGGTTATGTAATAGTTGTTATATGATGTGACCCCGCATTTTTTTAGGGGTAGTTCGCTGGTGCGGGTGCCTGATGTATTGCTACTGTGTTTATAATGTAACTTTTTTTGTTCTATATTGTGGTTCTTTTTTATTGCGCTTCCTTTGATTTCTTTGGCTCTTGGTTTAGACTTTGTGCTCGCTTTTTTCGCGGGAAGGGGCATGGGGCCCTGCCACTTTAGGCCTTGTGCTCGCTTTTTTCGCGAGAAGGGGCGCGGGGCCCTGCCACTTTAGGCTTTGTGTTTGCTTTTTTCGCGAGAAGGGGCGCGGGGCCCTGCCACTTTAGGTCCTGTGCTCGCTTTTTTCGCGAGAAGGAGCGCAGGGCTTGCCACTTTAGGCTTTGTGCTCGCTTTTTTCGCGAGAAGGGGCGCAGGGCCCTGCCACTTTAGGCTTTGTGCTCGCTTTTTTCGCGAGAAGGGGCGCGGGACCCTGCCACTTTAGGCTTTGTGCTCGCTTTTTTCGCGAGAAGGGGCGCGGGGCCCTTCCACTTTAGGCTTTATGCTCGATTTTTTCGCGAGAAGGGGCGCAGGGCCCTGCCACTTTAGGCCTTGTGCTCGCTTTTTTCGCGAGAAGAAGCGTGGGGCCCTGCCACTTTAGGCTTTGTGCTCGCTTTTTTTGCGAGAAAGGGCGCGGGGCCCTGCCACTTTAGGCTTTTTAAGGAGCGAAAGGGTTGGTTCTAGATGTGCCCGAAGTCTTTTTCATTGATTGATTGGCGGCTTGTTACATTGGGTGGGGCTATTGTCCATTTTATAGAAAGTATTTCTTAAGACTAGCTATGTTCCACGTCCTTGGGATTTCATGTCCGTTGATGGTTTCTAATCTATATGCTGCCCCCGGGACGCATTGTCTCACCCGATAAGGACCTTCCCAATTTCCTGCTAATTTTCCTTCGGTGGGGTTCATTCGGGCTAAGGTTGCTTCTCTTAGCACGAGGTCTCCCACGTCGAGCTTTCGTTGTCTCACCTTCCTATCATGTGCCAATGCTGCTTTCTGCCTGTAAGCCGCTATCTTGATGCTTGCTATGTCTCATTCCTCTTCTGCAAGGTCCAGGTTGACTTTTAGGGCTGCTTGGTTTTCTTCTTCGCTGAGGCTCTGCTCTTCGTCCACTCGGTCTGTGGTTACGCCTATTTCGATCGGAATCACTGCTTCCTGTCCATAAGTGGGGCTGAAAGGAGTTTCTCCCGTAGCTGTTTGGACACTTGTCCAATAGGCCCACAAGACTGAGGGGAGCTCGTTCACCCAGTTTCCTTTGGCCGCTCCCAATCGCCTTTTTAACCCACTCAAAATGATCCTGTTTGCCAGCTCCGTCTGTCCGTTGGTTGACGGGTGCTCTACTGAGGTCCGTTTATGGGTTATGTGGAATTCTTCGCAGAATTCTTTGAAGCTCTCGCTTATGAACTTGGTGCCGTTATCTGTTAGCACTGCCCTTGGGATGCCAAACCTGCATATTACTGTCTGTCATAGGAATTTTTGGATGTTTTTGGACGTTATCTGAGCCAGGGGTTCTACTTCTACCCACTTTGTGAACAGGTCTATTGCCACTATGAGATGCTTCCTTTGGGTGGTTGCTTGTGGGAGTGGTCTGAGAATGTCTATTCCCCATGTGTCGAATGGCCACGAGGTTTGTATGTTTTTTCTTTCCTCCGCCGGTGTGTGGGTCATGTTTGCATGTTTCTGGCAGGAGTCACATTTTTGGACGATTCTTTTAGCGTCAGTCCTCATGGTAGGCCAATAGAGCCCTGATCTTAGTATTCTTCTCACTAATGCTTTTGCTCCTTGGTGTGCCCCGCATATTCCCTCATGAGCTTCTTTGAGTATGTAGCTCATTTCGTCCTCCGGTACGCATCGCAACGATGGTTCGAAAAAGCCCCTTTTATACAGCCTGTTGTTTTCTACGTAGTACCTGGCGAATTTTCTTTTTATTGCGGTGCTGTCTTTTCCTTTTTCTATTTCTTCCTTCTCGATGTATCTCCTGATTGGTGTCTGACAACACTCATTATAATAATAATATTTTGTATCATTTGGCAAGGTTTTATTGTGTTTATTGTGTCCAAATGCATGCTTTGATGGTATATTGATTGATATGAGTGTTGGATTTAATTCTGGCTAATTCCATGAGTTTATTGTATAAATTGTGTTAATTTCATAACTTTAGCATTTGTGCAAATTTAAATTCATGATTGGGATTTTCACAAGTGTTTCTGGATGTTTTGTAGATTATCTAGAGGAGGATTAGCAAGAAGATCAACATTTGGGAGCCATAATGCAAGCGAGGGAGAAGAACCGAGAAAAAATCAAGCAAAAATAACAAGTTTTCAATTCTGCTCCCCGCGGCGAGCAGAATTGTGGAAATTGCCCTGTCTGCTTGCTGCAGCGAGCGACATCAGATAAGCCCGTGTTTTACATCAGAAATTCACTTTTGGGCCGAATTTGTGGGCCTCACTCACCCCAATCTGACCTAATTTTGCCCCAATACATTAGGGTTAAGTGAGGAGGCTAAGGGACATCATTAACACTTCATCTTTTCTCCAAGTTCTCACCTTCCTCTCATCTCCAAGCCTCCATTTTCATTCTCTCTTCATCTTCTTCACTGCACCTCCATTCCCACTCATTTCTTCTGCAACTTTCATCATCATCCATGGCTGGGCACGGTTTGCAGAAGCTTGCTGGAGCATTCTTCATCTCCATGAGTGGCTAAACTTCTAGTGCTTTGGAGGAGGATGATTAGGGCTTGATGGATTTGTATTGATTGTGGTTCCATGGTTGTGGAGCTTAACTTGGTTGTAGTTGGATATTAGGGATTGATATAGATTTTTTATTTGTATTTTCATTCTCCCATTGTAGGTTTTGATTACATTGGATTTGGTTAAATCTTATTGTAGTTTTGATTCATTGTGGAAGTTACTCTAATGACAATGGTATTTCTTAAGTTGAATTCTTATCTATATTAAATTCCCCATTTGCTTCATTGATGGTATTTCATTGGGCTTGTTAATTGTCTGGTTGGCTAATTGCATTCTCTAATTAAATTACCTAAGTTTAGTGGTCACTAAACCACATTAGAAAAATGGTTCCTCATTGATTAACTCCATAATTTTTAGAGAGCAAGGATAGCCCAAAGCATTCTCCAACAAAGCATATCCATCTTAACACATTCACCTCACTTTTACTTGCTTTGAAATATTGAAAAATCACAAAAAGATTTAGTGTTAGTTTCTTTTAGATACATTTACTCTTCTTGCACACCAACTCTTTGATAAAATTCCTCAAAGACATCCCTATTTTTGTGAATATCTTACATAATTGACCATTGAATACATAGGCTCCGCGAGAGAGATTCGACCTAGGTTGTGCCACTAGCTGCACATTCTAGCATTAATTTGATTGGTGCCAGCCTCGCGACAAGGCCGCGTTCATCAGTGTCATCCAACGTTCTTCTGATTATTCTATCACTGTTACCTCTACTTCCTCTATGCTCGGGTGGTCGCGGGAGGCTTTTATTATGGGGGTGGTGCCGCATCTTGCTTGTGCGCTTGCCAGCTTAGAGAGTGAGTCTGCTCGGTCATTTTCAGCTTTTAGAATCCTTGTTACTTTGTGTTCTTTGAAGCTCTGCAATAGTTGTTTGGCTTTTTCCACGTATTTGGCGATGACGGGCTCCTTTACTTCCCACACATTGTTGATTTGTCCGACAAAGAGTTGGGAGTCGCTGAATGCTACGACTTTTTGTGCGCTGAATTCTTTATCTAGGGATAGCCCTGCTATTAGAGCTTCATATTCTGCCTGATTGTTTGATGTTTTAAAGTTTAGCTGGACGGCCTGTTCGATTACTAGGCCTTCTGGGGTGAGTAGCGATACTCCAACCCCGCTTCCTTTTCCCCCTGACGATCCATCCACGTGGACGGTCCACTCTGGTTCTTCGCGCTTCTCCTGTTCTTCCTTTCCCTCTTCTGTTGGTGTATCGCTGCCTTGCTTTGGGCGTGTCATTTCTGCTACGAAATCTGCCAATATTTGAGCTTTGATGGCTTTTCGTGGTTCGTAGCTTATGTCAAATTGAGATAGCTCGATGGACCAAGTAACCATTCTTCCTGCTATGTCTGGTTTCCTCAGAATGATTCTTAGCGGTTGGTTGGTCCGCACGAGGATCTTGTGTTGCTTGAAGTATGGTCTGAGCCTTCTGGATGCTGCTACTAATGCAAACACTAGTTTTTCCACTTTGTGGTATCTTACTTCTGCCCTGTGTAGCGTTTTGCTGATGAAGTATACTGGCCTCTGCTCTGCTCCATCCTCCCTAACTAGGGCAACGCTTAATGCTTCATCGGTGGCTGCGAGGTATGCTATTAGTGGCTCGTTTGGCTCGGCTTTGCTGAGTATTGGCGGTGCTCCAAGGTACTTTTTTAGCTCTTCAAAGGATTTTTGGCATTCTTCTGTCCATATGAATTGTTTATTCTTTTTCAGCATCTGGAAGAAGGGCATGCATTTATCTGCCGATCGCGAAAGAAACCTGCTTATCGCTGTTATTCTTCCATTGAGCTTCTAAATTTCCTGAACATTTCTCGATGGCACCATATCCAGGATTGCTTGGCATTTATCCGGGTTAGCTTCGATCCCTCTTTGTGTTACGAGGAATCCTAAGAAATTCTCTCCTTGTACCCCGAACGCGCACTTACGGGGGTTCAGCTTCATCTTGTTATCTCTTAGTGTCTGGAAAGTTTCTTCCATGTCCCTCAAATGGTCTTCTTTTTTCTTGCTTTTTACCACCATGTCTTCCACATATACTTCCAAGTTCTTGCCTATTTGCTCGTGGAATATTTTGTCCATCATTCTTTGGTAGGTTGCCCCTGCATTTTTTAGTCCGAACAGCATGACCGTATAGCAGTATATTCCTTGCTCTGTTATGAATGCTGTCTTTTCCTCATCTTCTCTCCTCATTTTTATTTGGTTATAGCCAGAGAAGGCGTCCAAGAAGCTGAGAAGTTGGTGTTTGGAGGTCCCATCCACGAGTTTGTCTATGCTTGGCAGTGGGTATGGGTCCTTCGGACAAGCTTTGTTGAGGTTCGTAAAGTCTACGCACATCCTCCATCTTCCATCTGCTTTTTTAACCAGGACTACGTTGGAGAGCCAAGTTGGGTATTGAACTTCTCGGATGAATCCTGCTGCTAGCAGCTTCTCCACTTCTTCTTTAATCGCCTGCTGCCTCTCCGCTCTGAATGTTCGCTTTTTTTGCATGACGGGGGGTCGTTTATCTGTTGACAATTGGTGGTAGATGATGCTTCTGTCTATCCCTGGCATATCTTTGGGGCACCACGCGAATATATCTTTATTTTTTCTCAGGAGCTTGATTAGGCTCCTTTTCTTGTTCCTCCAGGTTTCCCCCGATTTTCACTATCTTTTCTGGGCACTCTTCTTGTATTGGAACGAGCTCTATTTCTTCGGCTAGCTGCGGTCGTTCTTTCTGCCGTATTTCTCTTGGGTCTATGAGCTCTGTTTCAAGTACATTTACCTGCATGTTCTTGGTTAGCTCCTCCTCCCTCTGTATTCGTGCTTTCACGGTTCTCTGCAGGCTTGTTGCGTAGCAGGATCGTGCCTCCTTTTGGTCCGTTCTTACTTCCCCGACACCCGTCGTTGTTGGGAATTTCATTAGCAGGTGATTTGTTGATACAACTGCTCTTAACTTGTTGAGGGTCGGTCGTCCCAAAATGGCATTGTACGCCGAGGGTGCCGATACTACTACGAAGTCTACTTCAGTCGTTTTTGTCTTTGGTTTCGTTCCTAAGGTTACCCTTAGTCGTACCACCCCTTCTGCTTGGATGACCGTTCCAGCGAATCCGATAAGTGTTCCCCAAAATGGTTTTAGGTCCGCAGTCTTAAGCCCGAGTTTTTCGAAAGTGCCGAAGTAGAGGACGTCCGTTGAGCTTCCTTGGTCCACCAGAATTCTCTTGACAGAGTAGTTTCCTATTATAGCTGTTATTACCATGGGGTCATCGTAATCTAGATCCGTCCCTTTGAAATCTTCGTCTGTGAAGGTGATTGGCCAGCTATCTTCTTGCTTTCTCTTCTTCTGGTACTCCAGCTTCATTACAGCTCACGTTTGCTTTTTCTTTGTCTGGGGCTCTGCTTCTGTTCCTTTAACGATTCCTCCGGAGATTACATTGATAATCCCTGCTACGTTCATGCCCCTATCATTTTCTTCCTGCCGTTGGTCTCGGTCCGCCCGGTCTTCCCTTCGATCTACGCGATTGTCTTGTCGTGCCCGGTCGTCCTATCTTCTGTCGTAGGTTCTTCTGTCTTGGTTTTCGGTGTACCTCCTGAGCTGTCCATTTTTTATTAACTGTTCAATTTGATCTTTCAGGGTGATACATTCTTCTGTGTCGTGTCCGAAGTTCTTGTGGAACCTGTAGTATTTGCTTCGATCCGCGGTGGTTGTTATGCCTTTGACAGGGGGAAATTTGAGAAGGTTCATTTCGTACACCTCCTCCAAAATCCTCGCTCGTGACTTGTTAAGGGGGTGTATGCCGCAAACCGGGGTCTTCCTCGTACTGGGTCCCTGAATGGCCGTGCTTCCTCTCTTCTTAGTGGGCGTGGTGGCTTGGGGCTGTAGGTGGTGTCATTTCTTTCTCTGGTTTCTGTTTCCACCTTTCCTATTTTCTCTGTGGTTTTTTTCTTCTGCTCCGTCCATTTTCTTGACATGTTGACTTCTTCTATCGCCATGAACTTTGAAGCCCTGTTTATTATGTCTGCATATGAGGTGGGAGGCTTTTTTGTGACAGAAATAAGGAACAGCTCGTTGCGGACGTTCTCTTCTAGGTAATGAAGCGCGACCTCGAATTTTAGCCCGAGTATCTTTCTGCATTCCGCTACGAATCGGTGTAGGAAGTTTTTTAAAGACTCTCCCTTCTCTTCATCTTGCACAACGTTCTTCGGTAGTGGGTCGTTCGCCTTATCTTTTTGCAGGTTGCGAAGTAGTTAGAGAACTCCTTCGCGAGGTCTTCGAAGGATGATATGCTGCGTCGCTTCAGTTCCCCGAACCATAGCTATGCGTCTTCTTTCAGGGTAGAAGGGAATGTTCGGCACATGACTTCATCCGTTGCACCTGCGTACAACATGGCTGCCCTGTATGCCTTGATGTGCGCGTCTGGGTCCGTGGTTCCATCGTACTTGTCTAGAGGTCCAAGCATTTTGAGTTTGGGCATTTCTATACTCATTATTTCGTCTGTGAAGGGATGCACTGACTTTTTAGGTTTCTTCTTTGAATCTCCATTGTCTTTTTCGGGCTTTTTCTTGGAGTCTCTGTCGTCCTTCTCCTCTTCTTCTTCTTGGTCCTGCTTTCTCTTCTTATCCTTATTTTGGTGGTTGGTGTTGTTTTCTGGTCCGTTTCGTTCCTTTTCGCGTTCGTCTCTGGGCGCCCTTATCTCATCCATCATCCATTTGAGCTGCTCTTCCATCTCTTTCCTTGTTCCGTTCTGTTTTTCTTTGTCCTGTTCGTCCTGTTCCTGGTGGTTTTCTCTTAGGTCGTTTGTTACCTGCTTTTTCTTTCGTCCTCTGGTGGGCTGGTTGACCGCCCCGTTTTCTCCTTGTTGTTCGCTGATGTCGTTGTTCTGTGCGCTTTCGTTGGCCCCGTTAGCCTCGTTGTGTGAGTTGATCCTGCTTAATCTTCTTACCATGTTGTTCTTGTTTTGCTTTTCTCCTGCTCTGCTACTTTGTTCCTGCTTTCCTGCTCTTGCTCTACTCCTGCTTTTCTGCTTTGTTCCTGTTCTCCTACTCTGCTGCTCTTAACCTGTGTGGGATAGGGAGTACCAAAGTCGATACCCCACGGTGGGCGCCAATTGATGAGTCCTGTTACAGACTAGAGGAACTTCCGGTCATAGAGTAGCCAGATAATTCCTAAGTGTGATTCAGGGTGTGTCAATTTGGAGGCTATGGGGGTTTATATAGGGGCTCGTGTACAGGAGTGGTTGGGAGCTGGTATAGTGCATCATGGCGATCGGGATAGGCTGAAGGTGGAACCATACAGTGTCAGGTGGTGGCGTGCAGTGAGGAGAGGGATGAACAGTGTGAAGCAGCGGTGCATGTCAGGTAGTGGTGCTGACAGCTGTGAGGCGTTGATCAGAGCGCGATGGTCCGATGGTTGTGGTAAGTCCCGTCCGAGATATCCCATCACTCTCAAAATAATGAAAACCTCCCTTTTATATAAGAAAAATCGCATTTTCCGTAAGTTGCAGTCCGTTCTGGCGCTCCAGCGCCAGAATTTATATTTCCTTGCAGCTTAGTCCTTTTTTTTAGTCCCTTTTTCTTGCTTTTAACTTGCTCCGACGTTCCATGGTGTTCTGGCGCTGGAGATAAAAATAAGCATTTCTAAGCCTCTAAGAATTTATTCAATACCCTTTAAACTTATCAAAACAAGATCTAAATTCATTAAAATCCTATCGAAACATAACTTGACATATGAATACCTGAAATCATACTAAAAATAGTCCAAAATGCATTCTAGTAATAGATGAACATCGCAAATCAATGGAAAGTGAGCCTAAATAACTCCATTTTATAGAGTTATCACAAAACCCTTAGTAATCAGGGAAGAGATATGCTCTCAGCACCCCTATGGCATGCCACACAATCAATGCCCTCTTGGCAGCAGCAAAGGACAAACTAACTCCACAAGGACCTCGCCTAAAAGTGAAATAGCCCGGTTGAAAGCTGAGATATATAGCATTGTTGCGCTAGACACAGGGAGGCCTCCCCCGAAGAGGCACAGATGCTCAGATAACAATACAGGATGCGCCGACTCTGGTGGATCCGTTGGCACCATAAATGGTCGGGCCTCCAATGCCTTTAATATAGTTCGGAACCCTCTCGATGGAGTTCGACCGACTATCTCTCACCACGCCAGCTCCACCACCAGCCATTCCGCCAGGGACCTACGATGGTCGCGGGACAAGCAGTTCGTCCACCCGCAGAATATCTGCGACCACCAGTTCCGAATTATCCACCGAGATCTTATCTACATATGCCATGGGCAGAAACCTACAACCCGTACACTCCCTACGGATAGGCTCGACTTACTCGGGACAATACCACTAGCCCAGTTTCGACTTCCAATGGAAAGGGAGGCACCCCTTTACCCAACAAGTCATGAACGAGCATGTCCCCATGGGCTTTAAAATGCCCTTCCACATAGAACCTTACGGAGGAGAAACATACCCATGAGATCACCTCATCACTTTTAATTGAGTCATATCCATACTCGGTATGTCGAACGGTCAGCAGTGCCGGGCCTTTTCTGCTACGTCGACGAGAGGTGAGAAATCTGAGACGGAGGTCGTGAGTCCACGCCAGTAGGCTTCTTGGACCCCCCCTTCCTTACCCCTAGGGTTTCCTACCTCTTTCTTCATTTCTCCCTTCTTAGGGTTTCCTCCCTCTTTCTTCCCTTCTCCTTTCCCATCTTTCCTCCTTTCTTGCCCCTGGAGACCCTCTTGTCGCCGAATCCTATCAGTGGCAGATGAAGTATGCTTTCTGTCAGCCTTCCCGCCGCCTTCGGTTGCTCCGATAGGGATGCCGATAGCCCTTTCTCGGCCCAGAGAAAGTTCCTGTCTCGGTCTCTTCCCTTTACTCTGGCTGCTATCCCGAGTACGGCTTAGAGGAGGAGGAGAAGGAGAAATATCCTCCAAGTCAGTGAAGTCGAAAGGGTACAACCTCTCATCGTCGTCGGTCATGGTAAAATCTTAAAGAAAAAGGTGAAAAGGCAAAAGAAAGCTCCAGGATATGGAGGATACGTTCATAAGAAACAAAGGTAAAGTAAAAACTTTTCAATTGTAGGATATTTATAAGGGTCTGAAAGGCGCGGCGATTCAAAATCTCAGCCTCCCTCGAATCTCGCAACGGAAAATAATTATCCCTTGCAATCGCCCAAAGTTGAAAAAGCTTGACCCAAACCGACATGTGGAGGAAGGAACGGCTCAGATACAAAGTTTGAGAACCAATGGAAGAAAGATATAGATACCCCTGGAAACGCTAGAGTCTCTCAGAGGACTGAGAGGGCCTTCATGGAAAATCCACAACCGGGACTAATGATGACATCCCTTGGAAATGCACAAGCATTAAATAAAAGAAAATGGCTGAGAAGAAGCTGTGAAGTCACCCAAAGCGACAGCAATCGGCCAGTTCGCGACACGTGGCCTCGATGACAGCCTACTTCGGTAAAAACAGCTCACCGGAGAATACGCAAGCTTTCTTGCCTATATACTCGACCAATCGAGGTTCATCCAAACAGCGGACGACCTCATTAGGGCACGGCGGGTGACCTTGCCCCAAGCTTGTGAGAGACACATCGAATGGTTAGTAACACCCTTGGCCTTTAAAATTCCTCCGCATACCCCCTGAGGGTATCTTCTAAATTTTCTCTCCCTCTGCAATAATGACGCCCCCTCGGAAAGATGCGTACGATCCTGCAGAGACGGCTCGAGAATCTTGCCAAGGAATCCAAGCAGTCAACCATCCAGATTGGGACGCGTGGCACCTCTGACAACTTATTCCTTCGGCAGCAATCCTCAGGAAGAAGCACGCCAACTCTTCCATCGGAACGTCCGACCAACTTAATCCACCTAACTAACACTCGAGCTCGTTTGGTCAAAACACTCGGCGGGAGATCCTTTCCCCAATAAAGATTGAAGAAACTTAAGTCCACGGACGCCCGGCACCCATAGACTTGTTGGGGGACTTATGTAACTACAGAATATTCCACCTTGGGACACGTGGCACTAGCCTTCTAGAACGTTGGAAGGTACGCAAGTCAATGACACGTGGCACCACTCTCCGGCCTCCTACATGGCCTGTACCCTCGTCTTCCCACACACGCTCTCGTACTAGATACTTGAGATGCGCCCAACCATCGTGGGTCGACCCACTACGAACAAGAACGTGGGTCAACCACGTTCTCCCCTGCACTTAGTATAAATACCCTCACCCGGGGGACTCGACGGGCCAAGTACAGCAAGTAAGACATAATACTCGAAGTACAAGACACTATCACCTCTACATCCAAACCTGATCAATCACCTCTCATGATTAATCAATAAAAAAAAATTATTTAATTTATATTCTCTTTATAAAAAAAAAATTAATTTACATTCTATTTTTTTCCCTAGCTATCAAACATAATTTTGTCTTATTATACAAAACAAAGTCAAAGCTAACTAACTTGGATACTCATGTGAAATTAGACAAAAATTTCTATAGATTTGTGAATAAATCAGCAATTTTACTTCTTGTATAAAAGAAAATCCACTCCTTTACTATGGACATGGTTCACTTGTTTTAATGTGCTCTTTCTACTTATTTAATTAACTATTAGATCTTGAAAATTCTTTTAATAAAAAGTTGGAGGTCAAAGTTTCAAACTATTTGGAACCATATAGTAGATGGAGAGTGTACTCTTTCATGCACCTTAAGAATGTTTCTCTGATACAATTTTTATCATTGAGTTGATTTGTTTGTTCCTCTATTTTCTTCAAGCAATCACATATATCTCTGAATTGAGTTTCTAATTTGCATTTGGAATATTCTAATAATAGGCTTTGCATTAGATGTATGTGATAGAAAATATTGGTTTATCATATTCTTTTATCTATTTTGAAGGCTAAATTTTTTCAAACTTTGTATCTTTCCTATGCTTGGGAAATAATCAAACTTTGGATAATGTTGAAGAGGGAGTGAAGTCACTTGGCTTATGAGTCTCAATGTTCTTATTTTAATTTTACTCAAGCAATGTCTGATCTGAGAGCTTAAGGGTGTGCATGGTGAATTGGAAATGGAAGGAATCGAAGTAATTAAGGGATTTATTTTGAGTTTAAATTGACATACGTTATGTTATGTCCAAAACTGATTGCAATTTAAAAATTTATGGGTAAAATTGACAATAAACAAAATTTGAGGGCATAATTGACAAACATCCAAAGTTTAAGGACATAAAAAATATATACTTTTATCTCTCTCTCTCTGTATATATATATACAAGTAATTAAGTATAATGGATGGAGTTATACTTATATATATTTATACTAATTATTACCATTCAAATTAACTCTTTTCTAAAATAATAAGCTAAAGTACTATTTTGGTCCTCGAGCGTAACACCGTTAACTTTTACCGTTAAATGATGACGTGGCATGCTTATGTGGCACTCCCTCTCTCCTACGTGTCATATTTTAATGACGTGGCATGACACATCACTACCACGTCACCCCAGATGATGATGATGATGATGACGAAGGAGAGAAGATGATGATGTGGCAATGTTGGGTGACATGGCAATGATGTGTCATGCCACATCATTAAAATATGACACGTAAGAGAGAGGGTGTGCCACATAAGCATGCCACATCATCATTTAACGGCAAATGTTAACAGTGTTACGCTCAAGGACCAAAATCGACAAAAAAAAAACTTTGAGGACCAACATTAAACTTTTAAAATATTGAGGACCAACATTAAACTTCATGCAAACATTGAGGACTAAAATAGTACTTTAGCCAAAATAATATTTTTGTTTTTCTTCAAAAAGAATCTTTTTCTAAAGTCAAAACATAATTATAATGGACAGAGGGAAAATGATAAAATGTAGGGGGAAAATAAAATATTATATTGGAATGAGTAGTTGGGTTTGGAAATTGAATTGTTCATTATAATAGATACAAAATTAAAGTTTATCTGGTTGCTTTGTAATGATAGTAGAAATACACTTGTTGCAAGAGGTATGGCCGTAGTGGAAAACACTTATCACCTCTTTTGTTAAACACATAACATATATATAATTTCATCATTCCACATTACTTAAATACATAATAATCAACTTTGCTAAATGTAATTTAGCTATATTGCAACGACTTAATATTCAACAATATATATATATATATATATATATATATATATATATATATATATATATATAAAGAAAGACTGGAATGTGACATAGCCAACTATATTGCATCTATCATTATATTTTACATAAACATGACTTTGATTTTTTTCAATGCCATCACGACATCAGTCATATTGATTCGTGTCTCAGGTAAATCAATACAACAATTCAATGCTAACTCAAAAATTGATGGTATATGTAACAACGTATTACCAATATTTTGATGGTCTCCCTGCAATAAGTTTGCATCCAAAACATTGATTATTGAATGTGGGGTTGATTTGCTAACCCAATCTTTCAAATTTAGACCTTCGATAAACATATCATCTGTTGGCTTCTTCCTTGTAAACACTTCCATCAGCATAATACCATAACTGTATACATCTCCTTTAATAGAAACAACTCCATTGGATCCATACTCTACATATGTCAATTTAAATGGTAAGTAAACAGAATTATAAATTATGTAAAAAAAGAAGAAGACAAGTTTAACGATTAAAGTTTTTCATATATTATTTATAGAAATATTCATATGTGTGTAGACACCCCATTTTGTCTGGACGATTTAGAAGTCACTTCTAAGTGGCTGTCCCCGACCCCCCATCAGGAACCGTCACAATGTGAATGTAATCCATATGTATATTAGAAGTTAAATAGTATGTAAATTTATTTGTATAGATATATTAGTATACATGTCAAAACATTAAGAAAATAAAAATAAAATAAAACATATATATATATATATATATATATATATATATAAGAGGATCATTAAAACATTACCTGGTGCCATATAACCAATTGTAGCAAAAGTCTCCGTATAAATTTGTAATTGCGTCTCACCTAATAGTTTAGCCAAACCAAAATCACTAAGATGGGCCACCATATCTTCATCCAACAAAACATTGCTCGGTTTCACATCACAATGAATTGTTGGCGTAAAAGAACCATGATGAAGATATTCCAATGCAGCTGCTACATCAATCATTATGTTCAACCTTTGCAAGATATTTAAGCAATAGTTATGTGAATACAACCATCTGTCAAGACTCCCATTTGGCATAAATTCCATTACCAGAGATTTAAAATCAACATTTGAATAACTACTGATGATCTTAACAAGATTACGGTGACGCAAATTGCAAATAGCAACACATTCAGCATCAAAACTCCTGAATGCACCCTCCAAGTCTAAGTGAAATATTTTCACTGCAACCAGCTGCCCACTTGAAAGAACTCCTTTGTATACTGAACCAAAACTACCCTTTCCAAGAAAATTGCTCTCATTAAATCCATTAGTTCCTCGTAAGAGTTCATAGTAAGATATCCTAATTGGTCTCTCCAAAATTAATAAATCATTATTGGTTGAGTCACTAACAAAATCTCTT